>LPNX010945604.1:45672-161493 GCA_001517045.1 Pseudotsuga menziesii
CAGCAGCAGCAAATACAAGGAAATAATCTTCACATTCAGCTCCACGCAGCTCAGGCAGCTTCAAGAACATGCATACTTCAACGCAGTCTTCAAATCACAGCGAGAATACACTTATCGCAGCAACAATAAAAATACATTGACCAGTCTTCAACGCAGCAAGCATACAACTGATAGGTATTATACCCCGCATCTCCACCAGTCTTCAATACACACAGTCCAGGCTGGAAATCTCAATCATCTTTTATGCATACACATAGTCTTTAAAATAATCACCAGACTTTGTCCAACGCAGCCAGCAGTCTTCAATGTAAAATTTAAATCTAAATTTTACAGCACGCACTCAGCAAGAAAATTAGGGTTTACTTCAAAAAAAAATTAGGGTTCACTTCAAAATTCATGCAGCATATATATGATCAACGCATATATATATGATCAATGCATATTATCTCTCCAGCGCACAGTTTCAGATCAAAAGGAGAAAACCCAGCGTTTAGATGATTATGCACAACAAAAGGCCTGCAGCACAGGTCGCAGCTCTACTTCCAGGAGGAATCTTTACCAAAAACACTGAAAATAATCAGTTTTCACCGTCAAATAGCTCGAAGTACTAGCCAGGATTGCTCCTGTGAATTAAGATTCAGATATACAAAAAATTACTGAGGATGTAAAGAAGCATACACAAGATGAATCCAGTGAGTTTGACAGAACCCATATGAGTTAAATCACAGTAGTGATTTAAATGCATTATATTTGAAGCAGCAGTTCTTAGAGTACATATATCCTATCAATTTCAGATTCAGAAAACTCTGAAGGTAAATGCCACGAGTTGGATCCACGGCTATTTGAAATCACCAGTTTCATATACCAATCCAGGCACCAGTTTTCAGGCGTTTTTCAGCCAGCATACAACACATCATAGAGTCGCCTCTCTCACCCCACCAGGTAGTCTCCAGGTCGCAGCAATATATCAGTCTTCGTCCAATATTAACGCAGCCTCAATCTCAACGTAGCCCAGTCTCCAGCATAAAAGATAGGTATACCACTTAATGCACAGCTTCACCACTTACAGGCTCAGGTAAAGACGGCCTTCCTTAAACTCAAATAAGCATTGGAATTTGGAGACGACATTGTCTCTCTCTCACTCCTCAACATGAAACCCTAAAATAGTGTGGTGAAAAAACACTCTCAACAATAGAACAAAAAACACAATAGCATACCATTGCGTTTCAATTTCATTTGGTTCAGCGATCACCAGTCGCCAGTCGCCCTGCAACTACAAGGCTCATGACGCTCGAAACCTCCGATGAAAAATGACTGGTGGTGAACGAGAGCATTATAATCGCTTACAGTATGTCTCTGAGGAGCCTGGCAGAAGACGTGAAATTACAGGAAGAAAAACAGTACCTCTTTCATGCCAAACTTTGAAAAAGGTCGTTGAATTCTGTGAATATCATCACAACTTAGATATTTGTAGACGCAATGGAGAAGACCCAGCTGCTTTAGCTTAAGAACTGAAGACGTGGGAAGAACAGTTTGTGACAAATTGATATGGCAGACCTGGTTAAATTGATCATGGACATTACGACCCTCCAAGATAGGTCGCAAGTAGAGTAGAAGCACTAGCAAACGAGAAAAAATGAAGCAATCTATGCAAAATTAGGGTTAGGTAACTCGCAGTGATAATCACCAGAATAATACACATGCAAAACGCTCAACTCATTAGGGTTTCCTCTATTGGTAGACTGATGGAGCAGTCTGGAAATAGACTGGCAATAGACTGGCAAGCAGAATGCCAGGAATGGGCAGAAATGCAGCAGGAGTTATGGCAGACAGCCCTGCTCTGATACCAGTTGTTAGGTATAACTCCCGATTCAATATTCTATTCACGACTAAAACATTAATTTATAGATTACAATGAGGCGGTTGAGAACCAGCCTTTTCACCTTCCCGGGCAACTATTCAAATTCCTATTTAATTATTTATTTACAATAATCCTGACGGATTATATTCTAACAAGGTGGACCCCTCAGAAATCAAGGTGATAAAAAATATACCTACTCTTGCAACTCAAAAAGAGGTGCGAAGTCTTCTGGGGCATGCTGGATACTACCGAAGATTTATAGAAAAATTTTCCAAACTTGCTTCTCCTTTGTTTTCTCTGTTAATGAGGGATGCACAGTTTTTTTGGAGTGAATCATGCCAGACAACGTTTGTTAAGCTTAAGGAGAAGCTATCCATAGCTCCTATCTTAAGAGGACCTAATTGGACCCTACCCTTTGATATTTCTTCAGATGCTTCTAATATTGCCATTGGAGCAGTTTTAGGACAGCAGGATGGTCAAGTACCCTATGCAATTTATTATATTAGTAAAAAATTAGCCCCTGCTAAACTTAATTATACTGTCACTGAAAAAGAATTCTTAGCTATCGTTTACTCCATTAATAAATTTCGACATTACATTACTGGGTATCCTACGTTTATGAACACTGACCACTCTGCCATTAAATATCTAATGAACAAACCGGTCACTAATGCCAGAGTGACCAGGTGGCTCTTATTATTACATGAATTTGATATTACCATCATAGATAAACCTGGGAAAGAAAATGTTGTCGCTGACTTTTATCTTGTTTCACTAATAGTGATGATAATTTGCCTGTTGAGGCTTTTTTTCCAGATGAACATCCATTCACACTTTTAGCTCATTCCCCTTGGTATGCAGACGTCGCTAATTATCTGGTTGCAGGAAAGCTCCCGCCACATATGTCTAAAAGAGAAAAGAGGAAAATCATCTAGCAAAGTGCCAGGTATTGTTGGGTAAACGGTCATCTCTTATACACAGGTCCTGATCTTGAGATTAGAAGGTGTGTAAGGGAAGATGAAATCTTTCATATACTGAAATCCTGTCATGATGAACCTTGTGGGGGACACTTTGTAGATAGAAGGATAGGGTACAAAGCACTGAGGATGGGCTACTGTTGGCAAACTCTTTTCAGGGATGCTAAAAGGTATGTTCAATCCTGTGATAGCTGCCAAAGGATGGGCCAACCCAACAGATCAGATTAGATGCCTCTACAACCTCAAGCAGTAGTTGAACCGCCTGATAGATGGGCTTTGGATTTCGTTGGCCCTATCAGCCCTCATTCCAAACAGAAAGCCTACATTTTGGTCTGTAAATATTATATGACCAAGTGGGTAGAAGTTGTAGCTCTAGCTAAGGCCAATGACCAGGCTGTGAATGATTTTCTATACAGTGAAATATTTACCCATTTTGGGGCACCCAAGGAAGTAGTTACTGATGGGGGACCGCAGTTTATGTCGCATCAATTTGAAGCCCTGCTATGGAAGTATCATGTTCAGCATAGGGTAGCTTCACATTACCATCCCCAAGCGAATGGCCATGTGGAAAGCACTAATAAAGTTATTGAATCCATACTTACCAAGACAGTTAAGAGCCATCGAAAAGATTGGGATGACAGGCTTCCGGAAGCACTGTGGGAATTTCGCACCACTTGGCGTAACACCACAGGTTTCTCTCCTTATGATTTAGTGTATGGGAAAAGTGCCATATTTCCAATTGAATTTGAAATCAAGACCCTGAAGACAACCACCGAAGTGAATCTGGATGTAACTGAAGCCCAGAAAAGAATATTAAATCAACTGAATGAACTGGACGAGAATCAGTTAGTTGTAGTAGACCAGACCATGTTAATTCAACAACAGAGATCCAACTGGCATGACCGATTCATTAAAAAGAAAGTCTTATGTGAAGGAGACTGGGCATTATTATACGATTCCAGATTCAAAATAGATTTCAAGGGTAAATTACGCACAAGGTGGCTGGGCCCATATCTAGTAGACAGGGTATTTGATAACGGCACATTCTGCCTGGTAACCATCGATGAAAACCATGTACCATTATTTGCTAATGGTCACAGGATACGACTGTACCGTAAGCCAATTTCAAAGGATGCATTTATCTCACAAATTGCCGCCGACCCAGATTATCAGCTAGCACAAGGGAAGGAACTTTTCTCTGCCTCTGTCAATCCTTAATTGATTACTGTAAATCGCACAGGAATCATTGTACATAAATAACTGCTGTTTTTTTTTCTGTTTCATTATATTATCTTTTCTTTTTGCATTTGATATTCTTTGATTTCTGTTGTTTTTCCAATATTTGCAGGGAAGCGACCAGGGATGAGCATCAGATTGGGCCTGTCGACCGAAAGTCATGTCTCTGTGCCTTCCCGCACTACATTTTTTTTCTTTTCTCTTTTCCTTAAATAAATATGTCACGGCTACGACATCTTTCCCAGTGGCCATGATCCCTTTTTCCCGATGGCTGCGCCATATTTTCGAGCAGCCGTCATCCTTTTTCCAACGGCTGTGACATCTTTCCCAGTGGCCGTGATCCTTTTTTTCCCGATGGCTACGACATCTTTCCCGACAGCCATCATCCTTTTTCCAATGGCTGCGACATCTTTCCCGATGGCCGTGATCCTTTTTTCCTGACAGCTGCGACATCTTTCCTGGCGGCCGTCATCCTTTTTCCGACAACTGTGACATATTTCCCGGCGGCCGTGATCCTTTTTTCCCGATGGCTGCGACATCTTTCCCAGCGGCCTTCATCCCTTTTTCGATGGCTGCGACATCTTTCTCGGTGGCCATGATCTTTTTTTTTCCTGACAGCTGCGACATCTTTCCCGGTGGCCCTCATCCTTTTTCTGACGGCTGCGACATCTTTCCCAATGGCTGTGATCCTTTTTCCGACGGCTGTGACATCCTTCCCAGTGGCCGTGATTCCTTTCTTCGATGGCTGCGACATCTTTCCTGGCAGCTGCAAATCTGCTATATTTGGCTGATATTTCCAGCATTAAGGGTCGCGTCTCTGTTTCAATTTCTTTATAACCTGTGGTGGTAACTCCCGTGTTATTGGAAAATCGATTTGTACACCATTAATTCCTCTAGATATGGCTCCAATTCCTCCTCCTCATGCCAACAATATGGTCCATAAGGTGACATTTTTCATAATTCCGACCATTTGGATGCGATGGTTTGTGCTTCACTGGAGGAAAGAATTATTGTAGTATCCCGGTTATAATGATTATAATTAATGACTGTGCACAAGTTCGGCTTCCGCAACGTCAGCAACCACACGTTCCATTATTCTCTGAAGGATATCCAACGCGCAGTCTCAAAGGTATGGCTTTGATTAATCATGTGATTAAGTATTGATATGATTTAATAATGTCAGTCGTGCCTTTATTTTTATGCCCATTATTTCCTGGTTAACTCTTTGCCCGTGCGACGTAAAGACTAATAATTGCCACCTTCCCCAATTCGGAATGAAATTTCAAATAATCTGGCGTGCTGAAACTTTCCAAATTTGCCTAACATCTCCTCTCAGCGGTCCGTGCATATTCTGTGTCGTAACCTCCATTGTCAGAGTCTGTAATCTGTTGAATAGCAAACTAAGTCTGAAGCCAAAACCATGGGGATTCCAGCTCGTTATGAACCTTCAAATACATAGGCGCTCAGGAGAAATGCTGCGGTCTTTGCTATCTTTCAAGTCGCCGATTGGATGGAATTTTTCGAACGTCTGGATGGATTCAACCGTGAAGCAACCTTACAATTTGCTCTGAACCTCACAGAAACTTACTCATAGGTTTGGGGGTTGCGTATCAAAGTTTCTGAGGACACTATATCTAAGTTCACTGCCATCCCTCAGGTGGGAAGGGCTTGGTTTGGACGTCGAGTCCCCAATACTACAACATTGCAAGACTTTTTAATAGAGGGGGAGCAGGTTCACACGACAAGAAGAGGGATAGCACTGCAGTCATTGCCACAGCCGTGGGACCAGGTTGTTGTTTTCCTCAAGAAATATATCACTTGTGAAGGTAGGTAGCAAACCGTTTATAATTCTGAACTCCCTTTACTATCTCATCTCCGCCATAGGATTTTGTTAAACATTCCATATTATCTGCTTCATGATTTGCATCATATGGAGGGGTTTGTTCAAGCTGCTAAGAATCCACTCGCCTCATTGACCCACCATGGCCTCAGTAAATTAATTATCTTGAGGACCCTTTCTCACTATAATATAACCTGGGAGCAACTTACATCTCGAGCTCAGGAACCCGCTCCTTTTCCCGGTGTCCCAATAGAACAAGAGCAGGTACATCCACAGCTGGGGGGACACGAACCACAACAGGAGGACCGGAGCCCCTCCAATGTAGTTGGCGGGGGAGATGAAATTGGATTAGAAGAAGATCAACCAGGGGCACAAACAGAGCAATTGAGAGATGATGTAGATAAAAACCCTGTGGAAAACCCAAATAACAGGGTAGCTCTGACAGCAGAAGGTGAAATTGGAGCAGCACTAAATGCTGCGACAATTGAACCCGAAGGTGACAGAGCCATAAAAATGGAAGGAAATATTGAGCTGGTGACCATTGAATCCTCACCTGAGTGGGGAAGAACTTTGATTGAGGAAGAACAACCCGAGGAACAAGAAAATGCTAGAACTGGGGACATTCCTTCTACCTCAGCTGTGAATCCCGATATTCCAGCACCACAAAAGAAAAGGAAGAGATCAATTGATGAAATTAAGATAACCCCACCAATAAGAAGGAAAAGAACCAGGTCGGTTGTAGCAGCAGAAGCAACAAGAAAAATATGGGCAACCTTAGAGGCACAGATTGAGTTCCCCACTCTTGAACCCAGGTCAATTGATGCCCCACAAGGGCCAGTCGAAGAAGAACCCCAAATTGAAGGACTTCTATTTGAGAATACACTATTAAAAGAGGAAGTCCAAATACTTAGAAGGGAATTGGAAAATTGGAAAGAGAAGCATGCAGGAAATAGGGTGAAAGGAAAATGCACACATTGGTGGAGGCTGCGGACCAATTGGAGGGACCAAATTCTACTGAGCCTGGCAAGGAAGAAGAAAGAGTGGTCTATCCCACCTGTGGGGAAATATTTAAGGAAGCAGGCCACAAGATTTTAATTCGTGCCTGTACAACACAACAGTCTGCACCTACAATAGAAGGAGCTGCAGAGAAAGAATATGTTGTCACACAAGAACCAGCATCTTTGAATATTCTTGCTGAAGTTGCCACCAACTTTGGGACAGAGGAACCAAGGGACGAAATCATTCCTGATAGTGGGGACGAAGATTGTACTTTGACCCCGGAGTGCTCCCATGACACAGAAATTATAGAAGTGGAACCACAAAGGCAAGACAATGATGAGATTGAACAGGGTGCTGTCACACAAGAACCAACATCCCTGAGTGTGCTTGTCCAAATGGTTGGCCAGATGGGAGAAGAACTTGGGATTGAGGGTACTTTGGAGTTTAATAAAGAATTCTTTACTACAACTCCATAATGTTCCCATGACACAGAAATCATAGAAGAGGAACCACAACAACAGGGAGATGAACAAGTGAGCCAGGATGTTGTCACATAAGAACCAACATCCTTAGAGGTTGCAGCAAGGACTCTTGAAATGCAACTAGAAGATAACCTTGAAGTGGATATCATCCCTGATATGCATTGGAGTGAAGATGAACAAGTCTAAACACAATCCTCGGGCAATACTGAAATCCTTGAGGAGCGGCTGCACACTGAAGAAGACATCCAATCTCAACAGTAGAAGGAAAAAGAAGAACAAGGCTCTGCTCCACAAGAACCAGTACCCTCACAGCCTCTGGATGAGACAACAGCTGACATTCAGATAGAACATGGGATTAAAATTCGGAGGGAAGTTGTGCCACAAGAACCAACATCCTCACAATCAGCTGCCGAACTTTCCACGAGGGAAATTCAGAAAGAAGACATTGTTACACAAGAACCAGTGTCTCTAGGAGTGATGGATGCGGTTGTTGAAGAAAGTCCAGAGAAATTTGTTGTCACACAAGAACCAGCAACTCTCAAAATAGCTTCAGATGTGTAGGGTGCCCAATGTGGCACATCAAGTGACAAGGTGAGGACTGAGCCCCTTAGAAATTTCATCGACCTAGACTTGGACAAGGAGAAACATCATAAAGAGGAAATCCTAGACCTTACAACATAAATCTCAATTCTGAGAATGGAGGTAATCAAATGGAAGAGCCAGGTGGAGGAATTCCAGGGAGGGATGATTTCTCTTATTGAGCATAAAAATATTATCAAGGGATTGGAGGAGAAATGGGAAGAAGAACGTATGACCCAGAGAATTCGAGACGAAGAGCTACAGAGCAATTTGAGGGAGCTGAAAAAGTTCCAATTTATGCAGAGAGAAAAAGAGCAAATGTATGCTCTCTCTCAAGAACTCCTGGGCACCAGGATGCCTTCTTCTTCTTACCCCGTCTTCCTATTTGAATAGTTTGTTTGGTTTAAGTTGAGAGCTGTGAAAGAAGGGAGGTCATTTGAGATAACGACCTTAGCAAAAATTTTGGAAACATTTTTTGGAAGTAATTTTGAAGATCAAAATTTGCTGTGTGAACTATACTTGCATGAGATGGCTTGCCCTCTGGATCGCCATTCAAATCCTGTCCCTTTTTTAGGGGATGTTCAGTTGAGGGCTTTTACCTCTTTTGTGAGCAATCATGCTCAATGGGAGAGGTCTTTTCAAACCTTTTCTCATATTGAAGCTCACTCTAAACTATGGGTTCGAAGTGAGCCTCAGAATCTTGGTATTCTTCTTGCTCAGTATAAGAGTTTACTTTCATGTCCCATCTAGGCTCGGCACATAGTGGAACTTCAGGAGGAATTGATTTCTACTTGTACCAACCATATTTCCATACATCAACAAGCAGCATTGGAAGGAAGTAAGCACAGATGGTAGATTGCCTCTCCTATACTCAGAATTCAAGACCCTTATTGTTTCAGGAATTTTGAACAAGCACTTTCCAGGGTCAAGGGCTATGTTGGATGTATCAGGGAATGTGGGGCTAATTGGTTGGGTCTGAAATTTAAATTCCCCCTCATCCGATGGCCGGAAAAACCATATAGGATGGACTTCTCACTAACTAAAGCAGAGGAGCAATGATGCTGGAGATATTGGATTGCTCACAGAGGGTTTTTAGAGAAAGAAGGGGTGCCTGAGTTCCCCTACAACTTCTCCTCTCTTCACGAACAGAGCTCAGTACAAGATTCATATTTAGAATGATGGAGGTTGTTGCATGAGGACATGCAACAGGATAGTTGGGGGGCTCTTTTGACCATTCTTAATTACCTCTTCTTGTTCTATCCTACCCCATTCAGCATACCAATTAAACATGTTATCCCCACTCTACTCTTCAAAACTACCAAGGTATGACTGGTCAATGTTTTATTTTATTAATACTTATGATTGTGATATTTAAGTCTTTGTATCTCTCAATGCACTAACATATTATGGTTTATAAAGGTATTTTGAGATAAGTGGACTGTAGGAAGATTGGGCTGAACAAGTCTCAAAAAAGATGGATATTCACTGCTCAAGTTGATCCTCAGCCATCCTATCATCACCCAAGGAATGCGGTTCTAGTGCGATATCCCGGACAAAGCTATGACAAGGCAGCTATAACAGAATGCGTCAGATTTGGAAATCCATAGTACATTGCTGCTCGTGTGTAGCTGTAATCTAAAGATATTGTCGCTCCTGGGGCAATTAACAGTTTTCCTGTGCTTCCTATTTTTCATCCTGCCACGTTTGTAACAGCTATTGTCATTTAGGGTGCCTGAAAATCAGAGATATTCATGGCTACCCCGTAATAGGATAGGATGTTACGATCCACATGGTATAAGTATGGAGAATTGTCTCGACCCAGGGGGTTGCTGAACATATAATCAATTCATTGTATTAGCTGTGAGGAGGAACTGTGTAATTACTCTATCTTTTAATACAAGGAGTTACTTTTGATTTAAGGGTTTTACGCCTGTTCAACCAGCATCTTTGTGTGAAGGCTAGGCCCACCTTCCACAGAGATTGTTGAGTTAAATTAGGAATTTTCAATTCCTTTGTTGTGTGATGTTATGTCAATTTTATTCTTTTCATAAGAAGCTGTACAAGTGTGGATTTACAGTGTGGGGTGATTGCATTCCTTGGAGATTTGTAGTGGTATAGCATGACAGTCGATTGAGTAGGTAATTATCTCTTATGCAATTCATGTGGTAACTGTAACAACTATGTTCATCCTGAGATATTTTAGTTGTCGTTCCATGAATCTTTGCAACTTGTCTTTATTGTTATGATTACTGAATTTCATTCCTGCACTTCAGTTTCTTAGAATAGCTAAACTCAATCTCTGTATTTGAATTCCTAGATCAATATTTAAATTATGCTTATGGGTTCCTAGGATAATCAGATTGGATAGTTGGATTAATCATTCAGTGATGCGAATAGGATTTCCTTTCATTTGCAATTGTAATTTGGATGTGATGTTTGTCTTTCCATTCTTAGATCAAGGTATAGTAGAAGGTAATTGTGATTGTAGTGTCTAGAAGATAAATGGGATCACGTAGATTCTTGGGATGAGCATAGTTGAATAGAGGATAGTATTGTTCAATTACAACGACTTTTTGTTTAAGCATATACTGTGCATTTTATCCTTAAAATACAAGACTTTCCCGGGTTGACTATAAATATTGTACACTCTGTATGTTAGTAGTAATCTACTTGCATATTGGGTGCTCGACAACCATGTTTACTAAGAATTTAAGCTTAGGGAAACCTTATTATATTTAAGGCTTTAAGCCTAGGGTTACATGTTATATTTTATACTTATGCCTTGTGGCTTGACTTACGACTAGCGTAGACCAAGCTTGGACTATGCACTAAACCTAACATTGCAATGTATTAAACATGCGATATGATTTGGGGTGGCAATTATAACATATGGTCGAACCATATACGTTGGGGTTTAACGATTTGTATGGTATTGGAGACTATCATTTGGAAACGATATAAAACTATGGAAAGGTGGGTTTTTGGTTGTGATTTTGGAAGCCAGCTAGTGCCATTAATGCACCTTGGTTTTTGTGGCAGCCCAAACTTAGGCTTGGATCATGATGGTTTTGTCATTTCGCTTTGTCATTTAGGTTTTTTGTCTTGGCTCTGTGTAGGGAAGAATGGAGGCGACCTCTAGACTTGGAAGGTAAGCTTCATTTTGGATTTCTTGCCTACTATTTGTTTTGGTTTATGGTTCTTAGTGTTTCCATACTTCTCACTTCCCATTTTGCTTGGTTTTTGCAGGTGCCTAAGTATGGTGAAGAGCAGTGTGACTCCAGCTCTGTCATTGGCTTGATTGTGGAGCCAATGTGCAAGGTAAGCCTTGCCAACAAGACTACGCTTGTTGTCTCTCGGCCTGTCTGTGTTTTGTTTCATAGTTTGTTTTGGGGCTTCTCTATGGGGTTTTGAATTCACCTTCAAGCTTGTGATGAACAAACTGGGGTTTTATAATTTTGTTGAGGCATTTAAGCCATGATGCAAATATTAAATTCCTTCAGGCTCTATGTATAAGTATTAGAAATTAGAAGCATCAAGTGAGTAATTCAAACCACAAGAGAATCTAGGAGCATTAGTGATGTTCACAAATCAAATTTGGGTGCAAGATTCAGCAAAAACCATCAAATTACAGATAAATTAAACACAATGATAGCCGGAAACAAGATAATTTTGGACTGTCTAACTATGAAATTGTTATTAATAGGTTTATAAATACATCATAAGATTTTTGAATGGATTTGGAATCCAATTGCAAGCAAATAACCTAAAATTGCCAAATTGGCATCAAACCCCCCTAGGTGGGCCAATCATGTCCCAAATCTCTCCAAATGGCCAAGAATTGCTAAAGTCGCATGGCTTATGTGTTTTGGGTCAATAATTCCACCTTGGATAGCATGGGTGTGGAAAACAGGGTGTTTTAGAGTCTCAATTCAACATTAATTGCACCAAATCAAGCTAAATTTGGGAAAAATCCCACTCCAGCGCTCCAAGTCAGCTTGCCTATCCACATTCAATGAATGGGATCACACCAGAAATGATGGATGTGCATATGTGGCTGGTTGACTAAGCTAGAGTACCCATGTGGGTTATAGAACCCCAAATTTACATGGTATATGTCCACCTAAGCACTCATAGTCCACCTCATAGTGTATTAAAGCTTAACAAACAATAAAATTGACTAATTAGCATAAATAAGGTACTAATGATGGATTAATTTTCTAACACCATCCATTAATACAACAACTAATTATTCTCACAAAATGATGAAGGCCTTGGAAACAATGGCTCAAGTCACCTTAAGTACATAATTCAAAAATTACAATTTTTATTTGTCCATGTGAACCGAGGAAAGAAAAAACTCATGGGAAAAAACTTCCCTCAAGAATGGACACGGGGCTGGACCTGAAATAATATAACACCAAATTACCATCCCTCACTCACCCCAAGCAAATATCTCAGTGAAATCCTTGGTAAAAAATGTCAACAGTTTGCTCAGTGGATGGGCAATACTGCAATGAGATCACCCTGTCATGCACTAAGCCCCGAATGTAATGCATGTGTATATCTATGTACTTTTTCCTATGCCTCTGTACTGGATCAGTATATATCTTGATGGCACTCTGATTATCCACCTAAATGTTGGTTGGAGAATCAATTGTGAAACCAAACTCTCGGAGAATTCCCTGCAACCAAACACACTGTGTTGCAGCATTTACTGCTGCCCTGTATTTGGCCTCTGCTGATGAAAGTGAGATGGTGTGTTGTTTCTTAATTGACCAGAAAATTGGACCTTCAGAAAACATGAATACAAAACCTAATGTTTACTTTCTGTCAATTCGATCACCGACCCAATCTGAATCAGAAAATCCAGCTAGTTGAAGTGAGGATCTAGTTGTGTAGTGCACCCCGAATTTCTTAGTTCCCTGGAATCCCTCCAATTTAAATCATGTGGCTGGTGCATATGTCTTGCTACAACACTCACAGCATAATAAAAATCAGGTCTTGTATGAGTGAGGTAGAGAAAGCTGCCCACTAGTTTCTTGTAGAGTGTGATATCTGCCATTGGGAAATTGCCAAATTCATGCATTTTAATACCAACAAGAAAGGGAGACTTGGATTCCTTACAATAATCCATATTGAACTTCTTCAGCAGGTATAAATCATACTGTGGCTGGCTTGGCATGATTCCCTTACCATTTTTCTGAATTTTTAAGCCCAAAAATTGCCTTAGCAATCCTAGGTCTATCATAGCAAATTCACCGTGCAAAGAGTTCTTAATTTGGCCAATTAAATTGGTGCAGCTACCTGTAATAATAAGATCATAAACATAAATAAAAATTACCTAAAAATTAACATCATTTTTCTGCAAGTACACATTAGGGTCTAATTTGCATCTTGTGAAGCCAATTGAAAGCAAGAAAGCATCCATTTTTGCATACCAAGCCCTGGGGGCTTGCTTGAGTCCATATAGTGATTTTTTCAGCCTACATACCAATGAAGGATCCTATTGGAAACCTTAAATATTATTCATATAGATCTCCTCATGTATCTCACCATTCAAGAATTCACTCTTTACATCCATGTGATGAACTTCCCAACACTTACTAGTTGCCAGTGCAAGAACTAGTCTAATTGATTTCATCTTTGAACCAGTGCAAAGGTATTTTTGTAATCAAATCCATGGAATTGAGAATAGAACTTAGCCACTAATATAGCCTTATGTTTTATATCATAACCATCAACAGCAATTTTTGTCCGGAAGACCCATTTTCATTGAAAAACTTTCCTCTTGGGAGGAAGGGGAACCAATTCCCATGTATTGTTCTCTTGGAGGGACTGAAGCTCATCTTCCATTGCTGACTTCCATCTTGGGTATATACAATATTGCTGATATGTCTGAGGATAATAAATTATCATCATGTAACAGTGCTTAGCAAGAGCACTATCACTTGCAAAATAGGCCTTACTAGTTTGTGATCTAGTTTTCCTAGGCTCTTGGGGATTGCCTGTCAATTTCCCAGATGATTGCACAAATGTTTCAGCCCATTTGGGCATAGATGGTGAGTCATCTATATAAATATCATCTACAGAAACATTTATATCAGAATTATCAGAAAAAAAATATCATGTGTCATCACTTACATCTTTGAATGGTTGAGGAGAGGAGCGATCCCCCAGTGCAAGTTCAAAATCAGGAATTGGCTCTTGTTTGAATTTGACACTTCTTTCAACAAAGGTTTTGCAAGTGGATGTGTGAAAGATCCTGTACCCTTTGGTTTCCTCAACATATCAAACCATGAGACACTCCTTTATTTGTGGTTGCAAGGCTTTCCTTTTCTCTGAAGGGATTCTTTCCCATGCTTTTGTCCCGAATATCCTGAAATTTGAGACATCTGTTTTTTCACCAGACCATGCCTCATAGGGTGTCATTCCTTTCACTGATTTGTGGAAGGATATATTTTTAATGTGAGCAGAACATCTGATGGCTTCAGCCCATAGCTTGGGATTAAGTTCCCTCACTTCTATCATGCAAGTTTCCATCTCTTCAAGAGATCTATTTTTCCTCTCTACCACACCATTTTGCTGTGGTGTGTAGGGAGTTGAGTGTTGCATTTGGATGCCACATTCCTCAAAAAGTTGCTGTAGATTCTTGTTCACATATTCCTTTCCATTAATTCCAAAGGACTTTGATATTATTCCCACTATGATTCTCTACTAGTGCTTTCCAAACCTTGAGTTTCTCAAACACCTCAGATTTCAATTTCAGAAAATACACCTAGCAAAATCGAGAGTAGTCATCAATGAATGTAAGCACATACCTAGATCCACCATATGAGAGAGTGGGTAGTGGAACAATCAAATCAGAATGCACCAACCCAAGTGGTCATGTTTTTCTCCTTTCCTTCCCCTTCTCGTATCTCTGCTCACGATGCTTCCAAATCACACATCCAATACATGCTCTAGTAGATGGCTGAATTTGTGGAAGAGACCTTTGACCATTCCTTCTTTGTGCAATGTTTGGAGATATCTGTAATTCATGTGGCAAAAGATCTCATGCCATAGTTTGGAAACCTAATTGGCATGTGAGTGAAGTGCTTGATCATTGGAAGTAGGGAGGAAATTAGATAATTTGTACATTCTGATGATCATCATACCCAATTGCAACAACTTGGTTTGTTGAGATTTCAGAAATCTCTACAGAGTCAAGAGTAAAGATTACTCTCTTTGGATATTCTATATGGGTCCCCTGGTAGACTGACAACAATTTTGCTACAAGTTCTGGTACATACAGTACATCACTGAAGAACCCATGGTCTAAATCAATTCTCCCAATCCCTCTAGTCTAGAGTTCATAATCATCTCCCATTCGAACTACTGGGCCAACATTCGAAATCATGGAGGAGAAAAATTCTCTCCTAGATACCATATGCCTTGAAGCACATGAATCAATAATAAATAATGAAGAGTTAGAAGTACCTTCCACCAATGCATGACATTTCTCCTTTCCTTCACTTGAACTGGAGTTGCCATCTTTCTTCCTTGCATTGTCAGGGACTGGAATGTTGTTCTTCTCCAACAGCTATGCCATGGTGTCTATGGATTTTTTCATGCATGAGCTCTCTGGATGCCATCCCTTGTGGCAATAAGTGCATTTGATCTTCTCTTTTTCCTTCTTCTCCTTTTCTTTGGGTAGATTTGTAGCTCTCTCACTGGATTTGGGTTTTTCTAATTTCTTTTTGTCTGGAAACTTCGAATTCTTGGACTTGGGCTTGCCCTTTGCTGAATTCGAAACCCCCACTACTAGTGCTTGATCTTTGGTCTTGATGGAACCAATTTGGACCAATTTGTCATGCTCTTGAGTGAGTGACTCCATGCTTTTTTCTATAATTGGAATTTTCCCGTTTCGAAGGGTGATTTTCCCTGAGTGAAATGTGCTCACAAAGACTGAGAACTTTGGCCCCAACTTCAAAAGTATAGACAAGATCAGTTGATCTTCCTTCTTCTCAATCCCAAATTGTTTTAACTGCAATACAAGTGATTTGAATTTGGTGAAGAAGTCCTAGATTGTATCATAGTGTGCTGGGCTGAAGTTTATCAGCTCATTCTCAAGCTGGTGACCACGTGGCTCATCAGTTTTGCAAAATAGAGACTCAAGCTTCTCCCAAACCTCCTTTGGTGATGTCAAACTATCAAGGTGGAACAAAAAATCTCTTGAGATGCTCAGACACAACAAACCGTATGCTTCATCCATTTTTTTAAAATACTTGGCTTTCTCTAGAGAAGAATTTGGTTCCACTTCAGTGCCCATGGTAACTCTGAAAATCCCATTGGCTCTCAATTGAATCATCATCTCTTCCTTCCATTTAAAGAAGTTGAAATGTGTTAGCATGATGTGGGTAGTCTCCATTACTACCTGTGCTGATGGTGGTGAAATTTCTAACTGGTTTACACACAACAATTCAATTTTATCTGGAATTCACTAACAAAGCAGCTCAAATCCACTAAGAATTTGGTCTGCAACTCAAAAATATCCAACCAGATATGATACCATGTGAGAAATTTGAACCAGAAAGTGATTATTTCAAACCACATAAGAATATGTAAGCATTAATGAGGTTCACAAATCAAATTTGGGTGCAAGATTCAGCAAAAACCATCAAATTACAGATAAATTACACACAATGATAGCTGGAAAAAAGATAATTTTGGACTGTCTAGCTATGAAATTGTTATTAACATGTTTATAAATACATAATAATAGTTTTTAATGGCTTTGGAAGCCAATTGTGAGCAAATAACCCAAAATTGCCAAATTGGCATCAAACCCCCCTAGGTGGGCCAATCACATCCCAAATCTCTCCAAATGGCCAAAAATTGATGAATTGGCATGGATGATGTGTTTTGGGTCCATTATTACACCTTGGACATTGTCGGTGTGGAAAACTGGGTGGTTTAGACTCTCAATGCAACATTAATTGCACCAAATCAAGCCAATTTTGGGCAAAATCCCACTATAGCACTCCAAGTCAACTTTCTTGTCCACATTCAATGAATGGGAGCACAACAGAAATGATGGATGTGCATATGTGGCTGGTTAACTAAGTAGGATTACCCATGTGGGTCATAGAACCTCAAATTGACATGGCATATGTCCACCTAAGCACCCCTAGTCCACCTCATAGTGTATTAAAGCTTAAAAAGCAATAAAATTGACTAATTAGTGTAACTAAGGTACTAATGATGGAAATTAGTGCAACTAATTAGTGTAACTAAAGTACTATTCTAACAATAAGTTTATGTAAATTTGAATCTTTGCTTTGGGGTTTTCCATCCTAGGAAGCACCATTGCTTCCAATGGTTCCAAGCCCATGGCGCAATAGTATAAGCTTCATTTTTTGTCTTTAATGGTGACTGTGTAAATAAGACTCTTTGGAAATAATGGGCATATATATATATACTGTTTTATATACTTGCAATGGTTATTACAATTGCTTTGGTTGTTCATGAATTTATACTACGCTATTTGTTTGTTACGGTGGGTTTGTAAGTGGCATTTCGCCTTAGTTGCAGGTCTGTGTAGAATGATGTTAAGGCCGAGATCGGGCTTACAGAGCAAGGGCAGAAGCATAAGCCTCTTGATTTTCTATAGCTAATGTATTTGGGTTGTTATTGTAATAATATTGAGTTTATTAGTGAAGCCCGCCTACGCTGTATGTATAGTGGGGCCTTGGTAAACGATACCCATAGGGTTTGAATCCTATCCATGGGTAGTGTATGAGTTGTATTTATAATTTATAGATGAGATTTGGGCTTGTATGCCCACAAGATTCGATTCTTGTTCCCATTGTAATTATTGTGGTTTGTAATATGATTTTTATATGTTTAATACATGAATCGATTTCTGTGTATGATATAATGTTTAATTCGATATATGGAAAGTCTGTTGAGTTATGTATTTGGTTAATGTTAAGCATATATGATATGGTTGTTTGATTGAGATATGCGACTTGGGTTTGAATGCCCACACAGTCGAAGTTGTGACCTCTGTTTATAATTATAGAGTTATTTATAATTTGTTTTTAAAATGTTTTACTTGGTGTAATTATAAGCATTAGTTATGATGGTCCCTTAAAAGATTTATGCATACGATTAAGATATGGATTTGTTAGGACTGTGGATTTTATATATGTGAACAGAGATTTGATATTGGATCAAATGGATAGTCACGATGCTTACTCTGTTTGTTTATTTATGATGATGTATTTCTAAATGGAATGTTTTACTATTTAGCAGGTATTTAATGTATAGACCTTGAAAGGTCTTTTAATGGTTTATTTATCTTAGATCTTAATGTAGAATTCTTATAGATAGTATTTTTATTTTTTTATGTTTGATGTCTATATATGTTTATATATATTGATAGTAGTTCAATTTGTAGATAGTACCTTAGGTTATATAGATTGTAAGCTATACGTAAAGTATTTAGAGCCTTCTTCTAAGATTAATCTATTTAAATCTATAACATGTCTCTACTGACAAATGGAATATGTGAGTAGAGTATATAAAGTCTAAGTGAACAATAATAGCAGGTCTCAAATAACATAGTTTGTAAATAACCCAGTTTTATCAAAAATACTACTATAGATATTAAACTAGGATGTAGAACCCTTGATGGACATTAGTAAATAAATTGAACTTGCAGAAATAAACCAATAAATAAACCCTCGATAACCTGGTATAGGAAATCACTTACAGCCTAGGGTTAATACTTTTAAGATGAAAACCCTAGCAGTTTTTAAACAGAGAAACATATACATTGGGTTAGGAATTGTAAAGTAATAATTTACCTAAAATAGCTAGCATTTATTCTAGGAAAATAGAATAAACAGTCTAGGGCTTCATACCTATAAATTGAAGCTCTGTTAATGGTTGAACCTGCACACTCAAATAACCAACATTAACAATTCAAGACAGACATGGCCTCTATTTTTGACAACCAAATCACTTGGGAACTACCACGTTCCACCCATCTATGACCTGGAACTGATCCTGGTTTAAGTCTAGATCCCCCCCAAGATGGACTCCAACATGCAAGTAGCTTATAGCTCCTAAGGTAGGGCTTCCTATCTAGTATATCAGATTTGGATCAGTTCTCCTTTTTCCTTCCAAGAAAATGTTCTCCTAGAATTTCTTGAGAGTAAAACAGGAAGAAAATGACTCCTCTAATGATAGATCAAAACCCCAAGCCTTTCCTTGGCTTGAGTCTTTATAGACAGACTTTTCAGTCAAAAATATAGTTAAATCAAGAAACCTTAGTTTCTTGATTTAACCCTTTTCAATTACTTTGGTTAATTATTAATATTTTAACTAGGAACTTTCTTCTAGTTCCTAGTTAGACTTTTTAGGTTTTGGACTATTTATTATCTTTACATAATAAATAATAATTGGATGGAGATTTTATTTTTCTTTCATCATTAATATTATAATTATATTTAAATCTTTATACATACCATGTATAAAGTACATACTAATATAACACTTGCTAACATTTGTCTTTGGGAATCATATACCATGATCCTTAGACTTAATCATACTTCTTCATTAAGGTCAAGTGGGTAGATGATTTAGGTCTACTAGGCTAGGAAACTCTAAATATACTTGCATGGTGTATTTCACTCGTATAACATGGCAGCTCTTCAGTACTTGATGAAAATACAGAAATTCAAAATTTCATTTAATCACTTATAAATAAGTATGATGAGATCAACATTTTTCCTCGAGTCATTTTCACTTGGAAGTTATTAAAAAATTTTTAGTAACCCCTAGAGCTTACCAGAGCCCATACTCAACGCTTTAACATGGAGTTACAATTCAGTGCAATTCTAGAGCTCCTCGCTCAACATTATTGCTAGGATGTACTTGTATGATACACCTAGGGATACAATGGACAAGGATCCGATGCTCCAGAGCTTATGCTCAACATCAACATGGAAGGCTTCAGGGCTTATTCCCAACACTTCCAATTATCTTTTCATGTGTTCCAGAGATTCTTGCTCAACACAAGGGTAAGTACTGATGTGCTCCAGAGCTCCTTGCTCAACACAAATCATCAATCACTTAAGTGCTCCAGAGTTTCCCGCTCAACACAAATCATCAATAACTCAAGTGCTCTAGAGCTTCCCACTCAACACAAATCATCTATCACTCAAGTGCTCCAGAGATTCCTGCTCAACACAAAACCTATCATCAATCATGTGCTTCAGGGTCCACGCCCAACATAAACAAGCATACATATATATATCATCAATAATTGGATTACGCCCAATATATAAAACAAATCATCATGTTCATATGTAGTGGGGTCTTCGACCCAATGTAAAATACAACATCAAGATAATCATCATAATCAATAGGCACATGCCTATAAGTGTTAGGTCCAAAATTCAAGATATTACAAATTACCATTTTTAGATCCACAAAGACTCCCTCACCATTGAATTCTTCCAACTCACTGTTTAGCACTTATTCTCCAACGTTGAGGAAACATGGCTTGATTCCAAGAATAACTTTTTCCAATAAGATTATTTCAAGGGACGAGGGCCTTTATTCTGATTTTTCTTGTCTCCTATATAGTTTGTTGAAGAGAAAATTAGCTAGGAGGAGTAAAATTAATTGTTTGTGATGTTGTGGACATTGTTTGTGATGATGGTATGATACTAATCATATGATCCAATATATAAAATTTATTGTAGACCAAATCTTGTTTGATTATTCTAAAAAGGTTCCTATCTATGGAGTTATTTGACATGGTCATGATGTTTTTTATTGTTGGTTTGAGAGTGGTTCAATGCCTTATGCTTACATTCATTATCCATTTGATAACAGACATATATTTGAGATATATTTACCTAGGAAATTTATTGTAGAAGGCCTTGATCAAACTCTTGGATGGTTCTATACTCTTATGTTGTTATCAATTGCCTTGTTTAGTAAACCAACATTCAAGAATATTATTTTAAATGACATTTATTTAGTTGAGTATGGAAATACGATGACCATGAGACATCGCTGGAAATTTGTACAAAGTCAAAGTTAAAGAATCCAATACTGAATATCAATTCATCTTCAGAATCAACATTCTAAACTAGCCATTGTTGAGAACAATCCTCTTTTGTAACCTATAAATAGTTATTTTGTTGTATTACTTGTAATTTTTTAAATGAATTTTAATTGTATTACAATTGCGTTTTGGTGCATATTTGGTAGAGCCTCACTTCCTTCATTTATTGATCTTATTGATAAAGGATGAAGTTGCAAGAATCCCTATGATCTCTATGCCATTCAGTTTCAAGCCATACATCTTCTTATAGTTGAAAGTATTCTTAATTCTCACCTTTTACTCAATAGGGGGGAATACCATTGATAGTCAGGTTTCAAGTTTTGAATCCATAACCAAAACTAGATCCAACATCCATATCCTTGAGTCGGAGGTAGAGATAGAGTTGTCGAGAAGATATATGTATAGATCACCCATTAGTTTTTTATCATTCTAAAGATGTCAAGTTTGAGAGCACCTTATATTAGCAGAAGAAACCAACTTCTAGATAAATTACTTGGAAAATGATTTTCAAGTAGGAAATGTTTAACATTTAGTAGATATCCACTTCCTATTTTCATATCTCTTCAATTAGTTTGCGTTGACTGTGCAACATCATGAGTCATTTTTTGGACTTGTGAGTAATATCAAGTCGTACTTGTGAGTCATATCAAGTCCTAAGTATCCTCATTTGATTGAGGTGGTGATGTTGTATTGTAGAGATTGTGACTAATACAAAGATGAGTATTGTGAGTAATATCAATAATAGACTTGTGAGTTATATCAAATCTAGTAATCTCATAGAACCCTATGAGATGGACCTCCAAGTTATGGAAATGAGTTTATGAGTAATATGAATATGAGTCTTGTGAGTAATATCAAGATTGGTCTTGTGAGTAAAATCAATACTATAGACTTGTGATTAATATCAAGTCCTACCAATATCCTCATTTGTTGAGGTGACATACTTTACTTGATAAAGTGGTTATACTATGTGATGTATTACTAACGATGGTCATTTGAGATGGATAAATCAATTAAGTCTCTTCTAGATATTGATCACCTCTAGAGTGAATTAATTTAGCATATGTGTAATGTCCCCAAAAATTGAAAAACAAAAATATTAGGCTAGTAAAAACTACCTAGGAAGAACATTGTTCAACTTGCAGAATATAACGTACGATGGACGTACCACTGTTTGGTCGTAATTTATTCTTACATTCTATAATCTTACTTTCAGTTGTGAATATTATTGTATTTTACTTACGATGCCATAATGTTGACTACTACTTTTGTCTTATGGTTGTACTTTGATGTATATGTGTTAGTTACTTGTTTATATACTTCGTTCAGTTCTGCATATGTTTACTTGCTATTTACAAAGTCTTGACTTAACTTTGTTTGTGGAAACAAAGTGGGCAGAGTGGCGGGACTCGTTCTCCCATGATGGTGTGATAGGTAAAGTGTTTACTTGTCTCACAGGCTTAATTAGTTATGTTGAACTAAGGCACCTCTTTCGTTTCACTTGCATGTTTACCTAGCGACGAAGACTTGATAAAGAGCACTGAAAATTTCAATCCTTAATATAGCTACTGTTTATTACCACGGTTCCTTACCGACTCATATTTATAGCAAGGTAATTACTAATTTCATTATTTATTTAAAATAGATAAATTATCTATGTGACACCTATACTTCATAGTGCATTTATATTTCATGTTTATTTTACTATAACTATTAACATATTTCTTATTTATTTCTTGGCAGGTTGTAACTTGGCTGAAGATCAAACTTGGATTTTATACCTAGTGATAATACCATGGCATATTTCATATGCCATGGTTACTAAGCATTAAGCTTAGGGAATATAGATATGCAATGGTTTAAGGCTTAAGCCTGTGGTTAAATGATAGCTAACACATGCTATACCTTGTACATAGTGCAATAACTTTGGGGTTAGTGTATATAATATATGGACTAAGCATTACACTATACATTACATTGAGCATTGGGGTGGCCAGATACAACATATGGTTTGGACTTTATGCGATGGAGTTTAAGACTTGCATGGAAAATGGAGACCACGATAATGTAGTGAATCCAAACTATGGAATTGTGGGTTTTGGGTTGATAGTGGCCACCAGGATGTCGCCATTAATGCTCCTTGGGGTTTGGGGCAGCCCAAGCTTAGGGATTGGCTCCACGATTCATTTGGTGATTTTTCTTGGTCCATGGATGGTCTGGTCTTGGCTCTGTGCTGTGAATGGAGGTGACGACTTAGTTGACAGAGACAAGTCTGCGTTGGGTTTTAGTAGCATTATGGTTTTGTTTATTTGCTTACTCAACCTTCATACTTCTCATCCATGGTTGTTTTGGTGTTTGCAGGTGACAGGGTCATTGAAGAGCAGCATGGCTCAAAGTATTGTGACTGGTTCGTGGGTGCTACCAAATGGTGCATGGTAAGCCTCTGAGACAAATCTTCACCTATCATCTCTCGGCCTTATGGCAGGAATTTATTTCACCTCGTTGTTGGGTTGGGGTTTATAGTGTTGGTTTTTTATTTGCCTTCGGGCTTGTATTAATAGACTTGGGTTTTTAACTATTAGTAAGGTGTTTTGATCATGGAGCAAAACATAGTGCTCTTACAGGCTCTGTGTATAAATTATGTTTATGTAATTCATTTCTTTTTCAAATTAGGGCTTTAATCCTAGGAAGCACCATTGCTTGCAATCGTTCCATAGCCCTTGGCATGACTATGTGAACTTGATTGTGATTTTTGGAAATACTGTGCATATCAATATATGTTTTGTTTTACATTTTTGTAAAGGTTATTTAAACCATACTGTGCGTTACGAATTTTTGCTGCGTTATTTGTTTATTACTATGGGTTACATATGGAATTCATCCTTCACGATGAGTTTGGATATTGTTACTCCATTATTGTTTTATTTGTATGAATGGAATATAGAGACAGCATATGGTTTGGGGCCATGTCATGAATGGCATGAGCGCCCTTCCATGGAAGCTGCGACAACATAGAGAAGTTTAGGATTTATGATTTGGTTTTTAATATGTAAATGGATTAGAAAAACACAATGGGCGTAAACCCTTACATTGACAGGGTTGCTGTAGATTTCATTATTGTTTTGTTTATTATTATGTGATGTGGAAATGTGATATCTCATGGGTGTAAACCTCGAATGGATATTGTCTTTTTAGGTTGATTTGTTGACAGACATAGGTCATCACAAGGTTTAATTTTTAAGGGTATGTGTATTTAATTACTGTGGCCGAGGCCTCACTTACAGCATGAGTGCAGACCACGGGGGTCTCACGATCTTGCTGTAGCATCTGTAATATTTTTGTTGTACCCCGCATACGTTATGTGTATAGCATGGCCTTGATAAATATGAAATGACCCTACAGTATTTGAATCCTAGTCGTTGCTTCTATAAAAACCTTGGACTATTTTTAAAAGATTATAATGGATTTTGTAAAGAAAACGATTCTTACGTATTACTGTAATTACATGGCTTTAATCATTATATGGTATGAATGCATGGTTGTTTAATGAATACTATAGGTGTTTATATGGTGGATTATATTACATCTTGCGACGTGGATTTGTATACCCACAGGGGTTGATGCTACGACATCTGTGTAAATTAAGGTTTTTTAATATTACTTGGTTATTGTTATGAGATGGATGTGAGTAGATTTAGATGGGACTTTTAAATGATTTATGCACATGATGTATGATGTTGTTTATTTAAGTATTTAGTATTGTGGATTTTAAATAGGAATAGAGATTTGATCTTGGACCAAAGAGTGGTCACGATACATACTCCATTCGTTATTTATGTTGATGCTTTAATTTTAATGGAAGTTGATTTAATAGTTTAGCTTATGTTTAAATATACAAACCTTGAAAGGTATTTACTAGTTTATTTATCTTTGATTTTAGTGTAGAATAATTACAGCCTATAATTAGTTCATTTAGATAGTACTAAACTAGTTTATAAACATAAAATTATTTATATAACACTTACTTCTAAACTGAGTCTATTTAAATCTAAAACATGCCTCTATTGACAAATGGAATATGTCAGTAGAGTATAAGGACCCAAAAGAACAGACAATTAGCAAGTCTGAAATAAAACCTAGTTAAAGTTAACACAGTTTCAATAGGAAAGGAAACTAAGATACAAAACCTTGATAAACATTTAAAAATGAATTAAACTCGTAGAAGAAAACTCATGAATAAACCCTAGATAAGTCTGGTATAAAAATTAACTTACAGCCTAGGGTTATTATTTAAAAATGAAAACCCTAGCAGATTTTAAACAAATAAATAAGTACAAAGGGTTAGGAAATGCAATGTAATCATTTTCCTAACATAACCAGCATTTATTATAGAAAAATGGAAAAGGAATTCTAGGGCTTCATACCTATAACTTGAAGCTCTTTTAATGGTTGAACATGCACACTCAATTAACCAGCATTAACAATTCAAGGGCAGATCTGACCTCTATTTTTTATGACCAAATCAATTGGGAACTACCACGTTCCACCCAACCATGACCCAGAATCATTCCTAGTTTAAATATGGATCATCCTGAGCTGGGCTCCAACATGCAAGTAGCTTAGAGATCCTAAGGTAGGGTTTCCTATCTGGTATATCAGGTCTGGATGAGTTCTCCTTTTTCCTTCCAGGAAAATGTTCTCCAATAATTTACTTGAGAGAAAAGTAGGTAGAAAATGACTCCTCCTAATGATAGATCAGAACCCCAAGCCTTTCCTTGGGTTGAGACTTTATAGACATACTTTTCAGTCAAAGGGACAGTTAAATCAAGAAACCTTGGTTTCTTGATTTAACCCTTTTTAATTACTTTGGGTAATTTTTAATATTTTAACTTAGGAACTTTCAACTAGTTCCCAATTAAACTTTTGTAGGTATTGGACTATTTATTATCTTTAAATAATAAATAATAATGGATGGAGCTTTTATTTCTTTCTTTCATCATTAATATTATTATTATATCTATTCTTTTATACATCCCATGTATAAAATACATAATAATGTAACACTTGTTAACATTTGTCTTTGGGCATCATATACCATGATCCCTAGACTTAATGCCACTTCTTCATTAAGGTCAAATAGGTATATGGTTAGGTCTACTAGGCTAGGCAACTCTAAACATCCTTGCATGTTGGATTTCCCTCATATAACGTGGTATTTATTCAATACTTGATGAGAATACAGAAATTCAAAATTTCATTTAATCACTTATAAATAAGTATAATGAGATCAATATTTTTCTTGAGTTGTTTTCACTCGGAAGTTATTAAATTATTTTCAGTAACCCCTAGCTCTTACTAGAGCCCATACTCAACGCTTTGACAGGGAGTTACAAACTTAGTGAAATTCCAGAGATCTTCGCTCAACACTAATGCTAGGATGTACTTGTACGATACACCTAGGGATACAATGTCCAAGGATCTGATGCTCTAGAGCCTATGCTCAACACCAACATGGAAGGATCCAGGTCTTATGCCCAACACTTCCAATTATATTTTCATGTGTTCCAGAGCTTCTTGCTCAACACAAATCATCAATCACTCATGTGCTCTAGAGCTCCTCGCTAAACACAAATCATCAATCACTCATGTGTTCTAGATCTCCTCACTTAACACAAATCATCAATCACTCATGTGCTCCATAGCTTATCGCTCAACACAAAACATCTCATAAATCAGGTGCTTCAGGGTCCACGCCCAACACAAACAAACACACACACACACACACACACACACACACACACACATATATCATCAATAATTGGCTTACACCTAATATATAAAACAAATCATCATGTTCATATGCAGTGGGGTCTTTGACCCAATATATCAAAATAAAACATGAAGATAACATCATAATCAATAGGCTCATGCATATAAATGTTAGGTAAAAAATTTGGGATATTACAATATGACTATATCATCCAAGGTAATATATATGGTCATCATTATGTGTGACAATTCTTCTGAGTATTGTACGATAAGATGGATAAATAAATACACATGTGGACCATGCAATACTTGATAAATGATAAAGAGATAAAGCATAGACAGAGAGGAATGATTCAAATTTCCCATTCATGCCTCCAAATGAACTCAAATTTTGAATGCCTAAGCAGTTAAACATCAATTGTAACTAAAGAATATATTAGTAAAGATAAGAAATCTCTAAGTGATCCATGCAAAGATAAAAATAGTAGCTAAAATTATTTGTATGGCTGTAACTAACAGTGAAGCATTGATGGCACTAAGAGTGAAGCACTAATGGCACTAAGGGTGAAGCATTGATGACATTTAAGTTAGCATGTTGACTAAGTGATCAACAATTAGTTAATGATTGAGTTCAGTTCAGTCAGTCAACATTAATTGCGAGTCAGTTCATTTTCAGTTCAAGTCAGTGACATCCAGTTAAAATATAATTATGGAAGGAGGGTGTATGTATTGTCCATGGATAATATTCTAAAGACTAAGACTTGACACTAGTGTATAAAGGGCACTAATGTTTGCATGGGGAGAATTCCATGCACCTCTATTAGTATTTATCCAGTTAAATTCGAAGTTATGTTGAAACCATTCGCTATTCTTGCATGGGAGCATGATTTGGCTTGTTCTTAATATGTGAGGCATATGGAAAGTTCATCAAAATTGATTTTGCAGGATTACATTGGATATCTTCTCCCTATTTTTGTGATGATATCTCTTATCATTCAATATTCTTATGTGATGTAAAACATTCTCTGCAAATCTATCTATACTCAAATAATTGATGGTTTTTTCATCCTCTGTGTTTGGAAGGTTTTACCAAGGTATATCTCTACTCTTATGGTTGATTGTTTTATTTGTCTGATTTATTTATGAGATTTATATATGTTTGATATATGTGTGGCTGAGTTATGTGAATCATATGTACTGAAATTGATCGATAAAAATTTTAAATTTCAACCATCTCCATTTTTTATCAAACATTCATAGTTTGTGCTATTGGCATGAAAAAGAATACCAAGAATCACAGTGAGTAGGAAGAATCATGGAGTGTCTAAGAGACCACTTAGAATATGAAACAAAGGGTCACATTATTGTATTTATACTTGCATATTGTTAATGAAAAATGTGATTTCATGCCTATTCTTATTTGTCTTTGGCTACCTGGCCAAATGGGAATCCCAACATGAGTTGCATTTGTATTGTAAATAATGAATGTATTGATCACATCAATTTCTATAATTATTGATTTAATCATGAACTAAAATCTAATAGTATGAGATTAAATATATATGATCAAGTTCATTGTAAATAATTACTCTATAGGAATTTGAAAAAATAGATTTGAATTACTCTTTATTATGCACCTTTTACGTTCATTGGTAGTAGCTCCTCTTCCCTTTTGTCCTCATTTTGTTGGTCATTCCAAAGCACTGTGAATGGTGTGTCATTTATTTTCTGGATGTACTTATAGAATGAATCCTATTATGTATCCTTCTACCATAGAACCCTTAGGTTTTTCCCCTTTACCAAACCAACCCATTCAATTTTCCCATATATCTCTATAAGAAGGATATCCAATGACATGAGATAATTTTGGCTAGTTCAATCTCATCAACTAGGTGAATTAGAAGATAAACCTATGAGTCCCAGAAAATCATTGGAAATTCCTTCTCAAACATGCAAACAATCTTATCTATCTCGCAATGCCACCACGGAATGCTACCCATATGAATTTCCTTTATGTGATCCGAGATGCAAATGTAGATAATTTAGATATGGTCCACCACGTATCCTAGAGGAAGACATGATTAACAAACCCATGCTTGAAAAAAATATAATAACACGAGTTCCAAAATAAATACATACACAATTAATTTCCATAAACGTGCGAGTGCATAGTATGTTATATTCTACACCAAAACAATAAAATCATGTATTCGACATCCATACCATTAGAAGGTTCAGATGGTTATGTGATTTCAGCACCAACAAATGTTTTTTACATTGATGTGGAATCATAGATTCCACCCATATCATTGAGGAACCTTCACATGCAATTAACTTTCTTTACTATAGAGAGATCATGTGTTTATCCATGCCATCGCCTTCTTTCAAAGACCAAGAGGGGTCATTCTCTCATCTACTCTCTTTTCTTGGAAAATATTTCTTTTTCAATATTTGAAGAAATAAAATATATCCTAAAACCAAATGTGTCATTTATTTTTTATGATATGGGTCCATATAGAATATGAAATATTTTTAAATATATGCTTGAGATATAGTTATTGGAAATCTTAATATGCTCCCAATATGGAAGCTCGTAAAATATATATTTTCGTTCCATCCCTATGGAAATTTTGTCAATATATGTAGACTCAACAATTTAGGATCACTAAAAAATTCTCCAATTTGATTATCCTTATCTATGTCGTATGTCGTAAGCTATTCAACAAGTGTCATTATTTTTTTAGTCCGCTAGGGTCTCACTAGTTTTGAAAGAAAGTGTTATTTTATAAGGATGGATTCTAGGAGGAATACCTTTGAGTAGTTGTACGCCATATTTTGTGGTGGTTGGACCACCTAGAATTTATAAAAGGTATACAAAATTTACATCCATGATATTAGTTTATAGATATCACATTAGTGTCAAATAATACAATTGCACCAAATTAACTATCCAAAATAATGTTACAATTATAATTGGATCGATAAACATTATTACTAGAGAAAACTCATAATCCTTTATAGTAATGTGTGGTATACATACATATGCCATAAAACATAAAATACCCCTCCATTGGTATGAGTCTTAATGTTCATCACATATAACTATCCCTTAGCATATTTTTTAAGATTCATTGGTCAATAGTTGTATATAAGCATTCATATTATTAACTTGTATTTTACTAGGGACTATAAGAGTCAACATAAGATGTTATTTTTTCATGGAAAACAATGGGTGGATATTTGTATTGATCACAACTAATAGACAAATAGAATAGTTTTTTTTGTTTTGGAGGGAATACAAGTTAACTCCATCCATGGATATGCTCAATCAAAGGATGTATGTTTCATAGTTTGGATTTATTTGGAAATGTATCATATATATGGTTTTGTCTATTTAATCTATTAGGACTTGCATAACTTCTAGCTCAGTTATGTGTGAAGCATTCCACGCTCATAACAAAACTAATTATGTGAAATGAAAGAGCCTTTGAATCCTTGGCATCATTGGTATGTGACTGAATATCTTATGAAGAGGAGGATTTTATTTTCTCCTATTTTTAAATTTCCAGTACTTGTTATGCCCACATTTTGTGCATGTCTCTTTTTCTACATATTCATCTCTATATAGGATACAATCATATGTAGTCAAACTTTGAACATTCTTGTGCTTCTACCTAGTATTCAGGAAAGACATTATCACTCAAAAGTAGCATATATTTGAGTAACCTACAAATAATGTGCAATAGAAATGGACATTGTCATAAAGTATGGAAAAACTTGATCGTTTACAATGTTGATCATGTAACAAGATTCCTCAAAACATAGGGTACTTAATTGTTAATTACCTAAAAAGTGTTGATAAACATGCATCTATCATATCATGCATTTCTTCCAAGTAATACAATATCATTTTTATCCCTAGTTGGGTAGACTTTGATTCATCTCCAAAGAGAGGGGTGGTGGAAGCAAATTTCAGTCTTACAAAAAAGGTATCGATGGTATAAGAATAATCCACTAAATAATATTATTGGAATGCATGTAACAACATTACCTCCATGGAATTCATATCCCATAATAAATCATCCATACCAACCTCTATTTCATTTCCAACATGTAAAGAACCGGGACTATAGACATTATGATTTAGGGACTCGAGTTGTAGTGGGAATTGAATGGGTGGTTGATTCAACCTTGTTTTGGTATGTTTCATCTCTAAGGTGTTATCATTTAATATCCTTCTCTTTATTTGACATCATATTACAATTAATATTGTGTACCAATTACTCATTGTCAGAATTCTGATTGCAAAAATATTGAATATTACATCAATCACATTAGTAAAGATAATGCTAAACAATGTTGGAATGTATAATGTTAATATTACAAGTGTAATCATGTCTAGTGTGATGTCATAATATGTTATGATGAATACTTATATATTATCTTATGAAGACATACTATAAAATGAATACATACTTATATATCTTATGTAAAAGGAGTTACCCCACATGCATCGTGGGGAAGTATTATCCTATTACCATTAATTATATAATGAGCTAGAAAATCATTTATTCTACATGCATTATAGGATGTTATTATTCCATGCATCTAGCTACATAATAGAGGTGAAGGAGACCCTTTTGGTAATTATATTGAATGTTATTGTGAACAATACTGTAAAGCCGTGAGAACCATATGTAGTGGAGCTCAAGTGTAATATTGAATATTTATAAAGAATAAATAATAGAATACCTTCCCATAGATGTTTCCCCATTTGGGGTTTTACCTCGTATATATACAGTGTACTATTGTTTTCCTTCTTGTCTCCTACTTACTTGATTATTTGGTTCTTGGATGGATAGAAGTATAGACTAGCATATTCTTGTTATTGATTTATATTTTAGTAAATGTATTATTATTGTTTATGAATATTTCTCAATATTCTAACATGGCATCACAGATGGTTACTATGCTCTACTTTTTACCTTTTTTTCAAGCACCAAGTTCTTCAATTTGTTTTTGGTTCCCTCCATGTCTAGTAGATTTTCCATCATATCTAAAAAACGCTTCTTGTTTTTCTTTAGATATGAGTATTTTTATACATATTTGAGACTTTTCTCTCAAAATGCTAACCCTCTCCATCTATTTTTTTAGAAAAAATGAAAAACAATATCTAGTTCACTTGATTTTTTTCTATATATCTCAGTTGAATCTATCGTATACTAACCTATAATCAAGGATATAACTTTCTAGTAATAGATATTATTGTTTTCCTATTTCTAGTTCATGTTTTTGCAAGTTTTTGTCCAAACAACTTCAACTTTCATGGATCTGCATTTGTGGGTCCTTAACAGATATGTATGCAGGTAGAAGATAAGAAAGGTGCATACATATGTGAATTTAATTCATAGAATGCACATACCCCCACATTTGGTCTTCATAGAAGGAACATACACCTAGTTATGAAGTGAAAACGCCATTAAGAGTCGATTTGTTTAATTGTTTCGTATAGACGGTTTACAGATCTGTCGGTTAGGTATTCCAAGGTTTCGTTATTAGTACTAAATGTATGGTTTTATTCACTACTTATTCTATTTCTTGGATTCTTGTCTTGTTTCATTAGGGTTTAGTTTCTTTCTTCATCATTATGAAATCTAAAGTAGCTTCTATTCCTAAATTAGTAGGTACTAACTATCTCTCTTGGAAGAGAAATATGGTTGACATTGTTAGGAGTAAGAATCTATGGTTCTTCAGTAAAGGTGAAAAAATAAAACCAACCAATTCTAAAGACTTAGCTACATGGGAATATTGATGTGATTAAGAAAGATGACTCATTGGTTAAATTGTTTTAGATAGTTTACGGGTAGATATTGATGTTGAATTTAGACGCATTGGTATGGAAAAATTTGGATTGTTTATTTGATAAAATGATGATGTTTCTACTTACTATACTAAAACGAATATCCATGACTTAGATTGTGAAGATTTTGATAGAATATAATCATTTCTTGTTGAAATAAAAACATATAATGAAAACTGAATAATTGTGGTAAATATTACAAGAAAAAGGGTGATGCCTTTGTTATTCTTGTAGAGAAAAAGTTACATTCTTCATTTTATATGCTAATCCATACTAGGAATGGGGTCATTGAAAAGTCTAAAGGATATATGGAAACATCATTTCGATATTTTTGTAAAGGTTTGTTATGTGAGCAAGATAGAGGAATTCATTTTGGTCAATTAACTAATGGTAAAACTCTAATGGGACATAGTAAAAATAATATTAATTTTAATAAAACTCCTAAACCATATATTAAAGGTTCAACACATCACTCTTCTAATGACTTCTCTAATGATTCTCTTAAATATAATATGTTTAATCCTTGTATGTATTGTGGAAAATCCAGCCACCCTTAAAATATTTTCTTTAAACAACTATGTGAACTTGTTAAAGCCAAGAATAAATCCTTAGAGGAACAATAGGTAGCTCTATGTGCCTATTATGTTCAACTCATTAGTGTTTCTTCTTATGTGGAATGGATAATGGATTCTAGTGTGTCTAATCTTATGACTAGTAGAACTTCTTTATTTTCATCCTATGGGACTAATAGACACACAACACATAAATTTTTAGTTAGTGATGGTATATATCTTTCAGTAGTATGACCTAGTGATGTTAAAGTTCCTAATGGTACAATGGAATATGTTTTTCTTGTTCAAGGAATTCCCATCAATTTTCTTTTGATTTATCACGAGTTGTCAATAATGTTATAAGTCTGAAGCATGGAAAAATAAATATGTTTTAAAATATATCCAACACAACTTCAAAGTTATTTCTTCTCGTTTTATTAATCATGATGTTGCTTCATATAAGTTTACTATTTTAGTACAATTAAAAATCGACCATTTTATTCCTATGTTTCTCACATTGATTAACAAAGTAAATTATTGCATGAAATATTAGGTTAGCTGAATTAGGTAAAAAAAATGTTTTCTCAACAAGAAGGTATATATTATACTGAAATGTTTTCTCTAGTTGCTAAAATGAACACCATAAGAACCATACTTTCTCTTCTTGCATCTTATGAATGGGAAATACACCAAATGGATGTCAAGAGTGATTTTCTAAATGATGATCTATGTTAAAAGATTTATATGAAACAACCAGTAGGTTTTTTATCACTATTGAAACTTCAAATTTGGTATGCAAATTAAACAGGTCCTTGTATGGTCTTAAACATGCACCTAGAGCTTGGTATGAGAAAATTGATACTTATTTCTTGAAGAATGGTTTCAAACGGTGTAAATTTGATGCAAATTTGTATGTTAAGTACTTTGATAATGATTTTATACTTCTCATTGTGTTACTTTATGTGGATGATCTTATCCTTACTGGAAGCCAACTTTCATTTATACAGGAATTGGAGAATAATCTTAAGGATTAATTTGAAATGATAGATTTAGGCCTATTGTGTTGTTTTTTAAGTCTTCAAATTTGGCATATTGCTAATGGTATATTCCTTTTTTAGCCTATGTATCCTAAAATGCACTTTATCATTTTCATATGAGTGATTTCATGCCTTCACCAACTCTATTTCAATTTCATGTAAACTTAACCATTGATTGTGACACTATTGTTGATGCCAATTTGTATCATCAAGTTGTGGGGATTTTGATATATTTCACACATATTAGGATCAATATCTATTTTGTAGTCATCATGGTTTTGAGGTTTATGCAAAAGACTCGTGAAATTCAATTGAAATCATCACATAAAATTCTTAGATATTTACAAGGGCATTCATATGGTGTTTTTATTCGAGTAAGGCTAAAATTTCACTTCTTGGTTATACATATTCTAATTGTAAAGGGGATAATTAAGATAGAATCTCTACTATTGGGTACATTTCCATATTGGTTTGGGTTCGATTTCATGGTCTAATAAGAAGTTGATAACTTTTTTGTGTGAAGCAGAGTACATGGAAGCTAAAGAAGAAACTAAAGAAGTAATATGGATCTGACATGTTTTTATAGATCTTGGATGGGTTCAAATGTCTCCTTTTGAGTTAATATGTGACAATCAGAGTGCAATTCAACTTGCATACAATCTAGTGTATCACTCCAATACTATATGCATTGGCTTTGATACTCATTACATTCAGTTACATTCAAGATCTTTTTGTAGATAGTGTTATTTGTTTAGATTATTGTCCAATAGCACAACCAAGTAGCCAATATATTCACCAAATCCATGATAGAAGTGAAGTTTGTGCATCTTCAAATTTTGTTGGGATCATGGGAAGTTTACATCAATGGGGAAAGTTAATGCTATGTCATCTTCCTCTATGTGTGTCTTTCTACCCACCCATAATTAAGGGGGAGTATTGGAATATGTAATGTTAATATTGCAAGTGTAATGAAGTCTAGTGTGATGTCATAAGATGCTATGATGACTTATCTAGTAAATGAAGGAATAATTATCTTTATCTTATGTAAACAGAGTTATCCCACATGCATCATGGAGAAATATTCTCCTATTATGATTCATTATATAAGGAGTTTGAAAATTATTTATCTCACATGTATCATGGGATGCTATTCTTCCATACATCTAGATATATCATAGAGATCAAGGAGACCCTTTGAGTAATTGTGTTGAATGTTAAATTGTGAATAACATTGTAAATATCATATGAGAAACATATGTGGTGGAGATCATATGTAATAGTTGATATCTATGAAGAATAAAAAAGATCATACCTGCTTGTAGATGTTTCACCATTTGGAGTTTTACCACGTATGTTTGGTTATTCTTGTTTCTTACATACTTGATTATTTGATGCTTGTATGGATAGAAGGCTATACTAGTAGATTCTTGTTATTGATTTACATTTTAGTAAATGTATAATTGTATGTTTATGTATATCCTTAATATTCTAACTAACACTTATTATAAGTATAAAATTGTTTTCCAATGATACAGGTGCAACTAACCACTTTATAAAGAAAATTATCAAATGGATTACATTCACATTAAATAAAAAAATGTCCTTAATAAGGACCAATCAACTACATGTTATCATAAACATATTTCTTTAAAAACTACATGTAATAAGGACCAATCAACTACATGTTTAGTATCATAAACATATTTATTTAACAAATATGCATGGAAAACATTATGGAATCTTACATGCACGGGTAATGTTATCTCATATGCCACTGGCCCTTTCTTGGCCAGTATTTCAAATGGTTTACAAAATCTAGCTACTATCTTACCACACCTACCCAATCTCAACGACCTTCGTTTGGATTTTAATTTCAAGTAAACATGATCGCCTATTTGAAAGTATTTATCTTTTCTTTTCCGATCTGTGTAACTTTTTTGCAGTCTTGTTCTTCTTTTAGGTTCACCTGGACCTTGGTAACCAACCATTCCAAGTCCATCAATAAATCAGGCCTTAACATGAGTCGATCCACTGGGCTATCCTAAGTAACCGGTGTTCTACACTTTCATCCATAGAGTACCTCAAAGGGGCTCATCTTGGTGGAAGTTTGATAACCATTGTTATATGCAAACTCTTAGAGATGTAGGTAAGCCTCCCACTTCATGGGGTTGTTTATGACATACATCCTAAGCATGTCCTCAACAATCTCATTTACTCTTTCTGTCTGCCCGTCCATTTACGAGTGATATGCAGTGCTAAAGTTCAACTGCATATCCAATCTAGAGAATAATGATCTCCAAAAGTTTCCTGTAAACTTAGCATCTCGATCCGAGATGATTACCTTGGGTATCCTGTGCAATCTAAATATCTCCTTCAATAATATATCAGCATTGTTCACTGCCTTGTAAGTTGACTTCATAGGAATGAAGTGTGTTGCTTTCGACAACTTGTAGATGGCTACAAAAATATAATCATTTAACTTCTTACTTTTTAGTAAACCGGTGATGAAATCGATACTAATGACCTCCCACTTCCATTCTGGAATGGGTAATGGCTGTAGCAATCCCGAAGGATGCTGATGCTTAGCTTTGACTAGCTGACATTATTGACATTTAGTGATAAACATCGCAATGTCGGCCTTTAACTTAGGCCAGAAAAAGTGTCTCTTGACAGCGGATATCATCTTTTGATATCTCAGGTGCCCGGAGTAGGGTTCCATATGAAATTCTGTGAGGATGCTGGACCGAATGTCCCCTCCTTCTAGAATGTACAATCGATCCTTGGACCATAGAATTCCAGATTCATATACCTTGTATCAGGGATGATTTTAAGGAACCATACTTATTTAAAAGCATATAAATGTTGGCGAATATTACCAATTCTTAAAACAACAACTATAAAATGATTGGCGATATTTTTCAAAAAATATTTTAATTTCCAAGGATTTTATATCGTTTATATAATAATTTGGTGATTTTTAGGGTGAAAAAAGTTTACCCCATCAAAATTGGCTGAAACAGGGCTTCAAAAAATGCAAAATGGTGAATCATTTTTGGGAGAAAAACATGAAAAAATAGCCCACTGGGCTAAAATTCGCCCCTAAAATCATCTCTACCTTGTATTCTTTTTGTTGTTGAAACAACATGTCCTCTTTGAATTTCTTGAGGATTTCCACATAGAAGGGGTCAACTATGTTGGCCACTCTAATCCTCTCATGCAAATTTGCATTGGTTGACTCAAATTCACCTCATATATCATATGATTTTGTCATCTCAAAGCATTGGCAACGATATTCTCTTTGCCCTTAATGTGCTTTAGCTTGAAATGGTACTCACTAAGGAAATCCAACCACCTAGCTTTCCTTGCATTCATATCTGGTTGATTGAATAAATATTTCAAATTCATTTTGTATGTCTTCAGAAGGAACTTCCTTCCCATGAGGTAGTGCCTCCACATCCTCAAAGTGTGGATGATGGCCTCTAACTCAATATCATGCGTAGGTTAGTTTTGTTCATGCTCTTTTAACTTTCACGATTCATAACAGATCGCATGATCGTTTTGTAGGAGGAATCCTCCCAGTCCTTCCTTTCTTACATATGTGAAAACAATGAAATCCCCATCGAGATCCATGATTTGTAACACCAGTGCGGTCATCAAAAGCTTCTTAAGCTTTTGAAAAATTTCTTTGCACTTAGTAGTCCATAAGAACTTGCTTTCTTCTGCAAAGCGGTCATGGGGAAAGCAATTCTCGAGAAGTTCTCAATGAAATTTCGATAATATTCAGATAATCCCAAAAAGGACCTAATGTCAGTGACACTAGTAGGCCAATCCTTTATGGCTTTAATCTTTTTCAAGTCCACAACTATCCCTGTCTCAGAGATAATGTGACCTAAGTACTGTATTTGTGGTTTGTAAAAATTACATTTACTGAGCTTAGGGTAAAGATGGTGTTCTATCAACACTTGTAGTACTATGGGAAGGTGTTCTTCATGTTCTTCTTTATTATTGGAATAAACCAGTATGTTGTCTATAAAGACTAGGACAAACTTATCCAGATACCTATTGAATATGATGTTCATCATACACATAAAGTTTTTGGGTGCATTGGTCAACCTGACCGGCATCACTACAAACTCGTAGTGCATGTACCTTGTACAAAAGGCATTTTTGTGAATATCCTCGTCGCGAATCCGTTCTAATGGTACCCGGATCGCAGGTCAATCTTGAAAAGATTCTGGCTCCTTCCACCTGATCGAATAAGTCATTGATCATAGGGAGTGGATAATATTTCTTGATATCCATTTTGTTCCACTGATGATAATCGATGCACATCTGCATCGTACCGGCTTTATGATTTACAAATAGTATTGGTGCTCCCCAAGGAGACACACTGGGTCAAATATACATTTTCTCTATCAACTCCTACAACTACAGTTTGGGTTCCACCAACTCAAGTGCACTCATGTAGTAAGGGGCTTTGGAAGCCGGAACTGATCTTGGGGTCAGTTCGATCAAAATGTCTAGGTCTCGTTTCAGAGGTAATACTAGGATTTCCTTGGGAAACACATCCTTGAATTCTTCAAGAAGGGGGAAGTCTTCTATGCGTTGTTCTTTGTCAGACTCTATGTCTTGTATGTTTACTGCAAACAACTTGCAGCCTTTCCTGATGCATTTCTTTGCTTGTAAGGAAGATATTTGCCTTACGGAAACTTTCTTTGGAATTCCTTGAAACTTTACTTGGTTCCCTTGGCCATCCGTACACAAGATTGACTTGTGTAAGAAATCGATCATGACATGGTGTGGTTCTAGCCAGTCCATGCCGATAAGTATATCATACGATCCTAAAGTTAGGATGTTCAGGTTTACTTTCATTGGAAAACCATTTAGGTTTACCTCACATCCTTTAACTATTTCCAAAACTTTTTGTTTCGTACCTGTGGCTAATTGCACCAACCAAGTTTTATCATGATTTACTTTTCCTAGTTTGCATTCATCAACAATTTTAGTTGAAACATAACTCCGACAAGAATTGGGATTAATAAGTATGGAAATATAAGTGTTCAATATCTTACCTTATATCTCAACCATTGTAGCTTGATGATCTTCCATTCGGCCATCCAATGCTGCATAAATATGTGGTGTTCTAGCTATGTCATGTTAGCAGGAATATTTCACCTTCTGTTGACAATAAGGTGTTCCACTGGTCTGAATGGTTCAGATACAGAACAAATGAAGGACAAAGGTTGAAGACCCTCCTTGGATGCAATAGATACCTGGAATGTGATGCTTCGATAGTAACCCTATGTACTTGCAATCAGATTAAAAACACAAACAAATCAAATCTTCCAAAATATAATCTACTGATCCATGTTAGTGACTAAGGAATCTAACAACATATACATGTGAAATCAAACAACAACAGTAATGTGGGATGGAAATCAGCTTTGCATTAAGATAGAATGGAGAGGTTTACAACCAATTAATCCTTAGTGTTGACATGCATCTACATGAAACCAAACACTCTCATCCCCATAAGCTCTAAATTTTGCTCTCTATGCTCTCCAATGGCTTGGGCCAAGTAACCAATCCAACAGCATAACAATACCTTAAGAGTTCCCCCATCAACCATGGACGTGAGCTTGTATTTATAAGGCTCAATGGATAGGAATGGTTGAGATATTTATGGATGAGGTGGCCTTTAAGATCCTAGGATGAGGGATCTCGATCTCAACTTACCCACAATGATAGGGATAAGGGAGGACCCGAGGTTCATGATCTAGAAGCCTCGAGAAACTTCTCTTTTTCCCATTTTACCCAGGGTACCACTTTTCTCCTTCAATGATAGAGCGGTTCAGGTAAGAAATGCTTATGGACTAAGGGTCATAAGCAGTGGCACCAATTGTGGCTAACAAGGGATAGGTGGTGCAAGCAAGGTACCGCTCATGGATAAAGGGGAAAGCACGGTGCTGAGTATTTTTGTGAAAGATTGATAAATGGTATGAGTTTCCACTCCAAGTGTTGGGATTAAGGGAATATAGGTATGTTAAGAGTCTTATCACATGATGGTGATAGGATTTTAGTATAACAAGATGCCCCCCCAAAGCATGAGTCTTAGAGGGATATGATAAACGAGAGCTTTAAGAGAACCAATTGTCGCTACGAGGTGAAAATGTCGGCTCGATTGGAGCACGTTGTCAATTAGGCATCTGTAGTACATCAGTATGTTTACTCATAGACATAAGTAGCCAACTCATGGCTGCAAACGAATACAAGGTAGATCCATGAGAGGAATAAATAAGCATGGCTTCTAGAATATAGCGTAGATCCATGTGATAGAGGACTCAAACTTGGACATAGCTACTAGAAATACAATGTATATCTGTGTCATACGGACGCAAATTTGAGCATAGCCATGACCATACAAATGTGGATCCATGCTAGATATATAAAACTCCATCACAACCTGGGGAAACTAATGAACGCTTTAAACAAATACCTAGGGTCTTCATCTCATCTTCCACAAAGTACGATTCTATCCATGTGATTACAATGATCTAAAGTCGAACATGGTAGAAACCACTTGATTACCTACCAATGGTGTGAACCGTTAACAAGTGCGAGGGAGATCACCATTAATGTCAATGATTCCCAAGGTACTCTAGTACAATATACTGAGTGTGAATAGATGTCCTGATTTCGAACACCCAGTCAATTCTATCGATCAAAGGTCAATGATGTGAACCTATGTCAAGAGCGAGAGAATCTAGCATTAAGTCATATAGATCTCAAGGTACTGAATATTGTTTCTAAGACTATTTCCTGGATGATGTGCTGATGTCGATGGGAATAGTCTCGTCAAAGGAGGGCCATGATGAGTCCCACATTGACGACACAAAACTCAGAACATAGTTTTGGAATGATGTGAATGTAGTAACCATAAGAATGACTAAAAAATATTGACACAAAGACAGTGTGGACTGCAGAGGTAAAACTTCTTCAAATCCCCTTTGAACATTGGGAGGCATGACAAAAATACTTGGCAGCATGACTGAACGAGACAAACACACAGTGTGATAGTGGACAATGCATTCTTTAGAAAGACTCAAAGGAGTGACATGACTCATGAAATTTGATCGTCGCGGAGATCAACTGAATACCCAATTGACTGACATGATGTGTAGACAAGTGCCATGTTCAAAGGTAGTGACAAACAACTGCCATTATTTGCAAAATGATTATCTTCCCATTTCCCCCAGCATGGTCGATGAGTGCCTCTTTTTGGTTTTATGAGTTCAAAGAGGGTAACAAACACTCAATATAGCTTGTTGGAAGACAAGTCTAGACTCCTATGTTTTACGAACCAGCGAGAGGAGGGGTTCATTCCCAAAACGGGCCTCTCAATGTTTAATTTAACAAGTCCACTATAAGAAAACTCGGTATCATTCATGTTTAGAGAGTCTGAACGAATACAGAAGAAGACTCCACAGTGGCCCCTTTTTGTATGATTTAGTCCCTAAGGCTCGAAAAAGTATAAAATCATACCTTAGGGAACTCTTCTAGTCATGATTGGCTGGAGTGTTCCTTTTTTGTAAATAGTCCTATCCGATCTGAAAAAGAGATAACCTATCGTCAAACAGATGACTCTTCAAATACTTTAACAAGCGTGAAGAAGACAAGATCGCTCGACAATCTTTTCGTATTTAGGGAGCCCGAAAAGAGTTTAAAGAAGACTCCATTAGATTTTTTCATGTTTGAATCCAGAGCACAAAAAGTAATAACCTAAGATCAAACCAAATTTCATGTTTTAACCAGAGCATAAAAAATGAAAAGTAAGTTGAACACCATCTTACTATTTTTAACGAGCTCGAAGATCAGTTGAAAGAATGCTCGAAGATTGGTTTCATTTTTACACAAGCTCAAAACCAATGGGTAAACTATGCTTGACAAATCGCATTAACATGGTATACAGAGGTTGGAATCTTGCCCTCAGCATGATTTCTAGCAAAGCTTACCCCTAGCATGGTTGCTAGCGGCTTGACATGCCCCCAAGCTTCATTTCATTTGATGATTCTTCTTCCATACCCAACCTAAAAACCTGGTTAATGATGTGAAAATGTTCACCAACGGGGTAGGAAGAACGATAATCAGGCAGGCGAAAAGAAGGTTCAAGTTCTAACACTAAAGGGAAGACTCGAATCAAGGGAAGGGGATCTGTTTCATTTTTACACAAGCTTGAAATAGAAGGTAACTATGCTTGGAACATGGTTTCATTTTTATGCAAGCTTGAAACCAAAAGGTAAACTATGCTTAACGAGATCCATTTCATTTTTTAACGAGCTTGACATAGAATGGGAACTTTGCTCAAGAATTATTTCATTTTTATGCAAGCTTGAAACCAAAAGGTAAACTATGCTTGAGGGGATATATTTCATTTTTTAATGATCTTGACATAGAATGGGAACTTTGCCCAAGGGTGATTTCATTTTTATGCAAGCTTGAAACCAAAAGGTAAACTATGCATAAGAAGTGGTTTTATTTTTTAACGAGCTTGAAACCAAAAGTAAACTATGCTCTAGGACCTGCTCCTACCCAACATGATATCCAGAGGTTGGTAGGTTTCCCCCATTTCATAAAAGCTAGTAGCTTAGCTCCATTATGACGTCCATAGACTAGAGCCATGCCCCCCATTTTACCTATGATGGGAAGAAGCTAACTAGAAGAAGGGGAAAGAGCCACAAGAACATGTGGCACATTCAAGGAAGTCTGATTACTAGGAGTAATTCGATGGTTAGGTGTAACAAAAGAAAGCTGATTAATGGTCATAATCTTCCCATCATGGGGAAAATGCATAACTCTAAAGAGTGTGGACACAACAGCCTTCATGGAATAAACATAATCACGTCCAAGGAGCGGATTAAAATCTAAAGGACCTTGGACCACCATAACATCAATATAGACAATTTTTCCTCCTAATGTAATAGGTAAATAAGGAAGGGTCCCTAAAGGTGCAGTAGGTCTTCAATTAAAATCCAGTATCTGATCAGTGGCTGGCACAAGCTAAGGAGAACCTAAAGCTTGCCAAGCAGTTGAGGATAGAATACTAACAGAAGCCCCTTCATCAACAATAGTGCGAAGTATCCGCCTAGCAGTAACATTCACAACTATTTGGAAAGGAACAATCGAATGAAGATGAGACTTTGTTAGGTTACTCTAGTCAAAGGAAATAACCTCACTACTCAGAGAGGGTTCCGTCGTAACAGACAAAATTTCCTCTTGTTGAGAACAATAAAAACAAAGCATAAAAACTTCAGCAGGCTTGAGTTCATTCTCTACTAGAAGAGAAGAACAAGAGGAAGATTTAGTCAAAGAGACTACTTCAGTCCTAACACTCTTTGATGAAAGAGCGAGATCGGGTGGAAATGACACCGACTTGACCACTTTAACTTCACTCTCCAAAGGAAGAGTGGGATCAACCACAGATGAATCCGAATAGACCACTCGGTCAACCAATGGGGGATCGAGGGATAACTTACTATCACTTGTTGGAATCACCTGTTGATGATCAGTAATATTTTCCAACCAACGTGAAGCTTCATTCATGCTTGGACAAAGAAAATTATGATGCATAGCCTTGCATATCAAACAAGGATACAAGAATTTACCCTTACGACCTTTTACCAATGGGTCACTAGTTGAGGGAGTATCTTCAACATGATGATCATAGGTTGATGACACAGATAATTTGGATATTTTAGACCACTCTTCTTGTACATGGGAGAGACTGGGACACTCCTCAAGAAGTTGGTCCCCCTTGCAAAGCTTACAAGGGAACTTGGGTTTTTCGACTGTTCTCTTAGAATGAGAACCATCAAGAGCAGATGGTTGTTTCTTTTTCTCTTTCTTATCCCTCTTCTTTTTAGCCTTCCCTTTCTTCTTCTTCTTATCCACATGACTAATAACCATAGAGCTTTGGTCAAGTGAAGAAGAAGGAAGGGATGAAGCAACAACCGACGAAGAAGGAGAGGGATTAGGTTGAGGTTGATCCTCTCCTGGAGGAGAGGTGACATTTGAGACATTAGGTGTAACAAGAATTACCGGATTAAACAACCAGACCAGTAATCCTATAGTTTATCTAGGAAGATTTAGAGTGGCAATAAATGGAGGACTAATACCTTCACTTGGAGGGAATAAAAAAGTTACACCTTGGAAAGAGACCTCTTGAGTGGTAGTCCTAGATTGGGATGCCATATCTAAACTTTCTAAAAACCTCCTAACTACCACACACAAGCAAGTACTAATCAAACCAAAAGAAACAAGCAAACATGTGAAAGGAACGGATAAAAGTCAGGAACCTCACAGGATAGGCCAAAAGGATAACTCATATGGTTTGAGGATTCCTAAAAGGGTCTCCTGATATACACTAGGTACGTGGGAGCTCAAATCAGTAGTAGTGTTGTCTAATGCAGAACCATTCACAAGGGGCCTTCCAATATATAATCGAGTACATGAAGTACCTTTCGATATACCCCAAGGGTACGTGAAAGGCCGTTCGATATACTGACGGTACGTGGAATAATCGTGCAAGTCTCGAGATGTAATGCAGATGAGTAACAGCAGCTCCTATGCTTAACGACACCCAAACATGTCTCTAAATTATCACTCAAATTGCTATGAAAATTTTATCCTAGTACTACCATTAATTTTATCTTGTGCGTTTAGGTGGAACCATGGAGTGAAAACTTGAAATTAAAGAAGATGCACACTGGTCTATATGATAATGCAAGTTTTCCTCTTCAATGAAATTCTACCTAAGAGAGGGAGAGAGATTTACTTTTCTTCCAAAAATGCACAACCAAATGCAAATGCAATTCTATCTTTTTCAAACGAAAGGTGAAATATGAGTGCACCCCAAACAATCTTCAAAGAAAATAAGAAAGAGATCTAGAGAACATATAACATAAATCAAAATGTTTCCTATCTTTTCATGCTTGAAAAAGACACATAAAAACTCAATGGAAAGATGATTTCACTACCGTTTCTAAACAAATCTAAATCTAATGCACGCAAAGCTGAAAACAGATATTTCTTCTTGATGAAAGTAAGGTCTAGAATTTCAAACAATCATGCAAAAAACAAGAAGAAAATCGTTCAACAAACTTGCGAATAAAGCAAAAGAGAGATAAAACTAAAAATTCTCTTTGAAACAAACAAGGAAATGAAGAATTGATCTTTCCTACCAAGCACTGAAAAAATCAGCATGCAAAAGGAAACAAGAATCACCCAAGCAAAGAAAGACTCAAAACAACATGGATCACTCATGCATTCCATGTCCAAAACAAACCGAAAACTACTCACGAAAATGAATGTCTATTTCCAATTCCAATCAATAATATCTACAAAAAAGAGCAAGAGGTTTCAAGCAAAGAAAATAATGCAAAATCCAATGCAAGAAACATAAACTATCTTTGAATGTAGAAAGAATACAACAATCAAATCGACTGCAGAATATACAATTCATTGTCGTGAGGGAGCATTTTTTTTTTAAATACACTTCATTTTCATCAAAAAGTAAGCTAAAAGAACACAAAAATCAAAATACAAAGTCTGGAACAGGACCTACCTGGCACCACGCAGATGAAGCTACTGACAGGCGGTTTCAAGGAAAAACCGCTCCTTGCTCACTGGATTCAGGTGGTGGCATTGCGTATTGCTAACTTGACTCAGGCGGTGGCACCCCTTCTTGCCAATAGAACATGTGTGGTTCCCTGAATATATCCAAAACACAAGGAGAATGACAGATCAAGTCAGAAAAATACCAGATCAAGGTAAAAACTGATAAATTGAAAGTGAGAAAGAGCATAAAAGGTCGAAAATATTTCAGATCTAAACAGATCTGGAAATTTCAAACCAAAATCCACTGATTCAGATAGCATATCAGACTGAAGAGAGTTGGAGAAGGAGCCTGGATTCAGACAAGAGTTGAAGAAATGAGGAAGATCAGAACAACTGATTAATATATCTAATCCCCAGCAGAGTCACCAGATTTGTTAGTAGGAATATTTCACCTTCTGCGGACAGTAAGGTGTTCCACTGGTCTGAATGGTTCAGATTCAGAACAAATGAAGGAAAAAGGTTGAAGACCCTCCCTAGACGCCGTAGATACCTGGAATGTGATGCTTCGATAGTAACCCTGTGTACCTGCAATTAGATTAAACATGAAAACACATCAAAGCTTCCAGAATATAATCTACTGATCCATGTTAGTGACTAAGGAATCTAACAACATATACATGTGAAATCAAACAACAACAGTAATGTGGGACAGAAATCAGCTTTGCATTAAGATAAAATGGAGAGGTTTACAACCAATTAAGCCTTAGTGTTGACATGCATCTCCATGAAACCAAACACTATCATCCCCATAAGCTCCAACTTTTGCTCTCTATTCTCTCCAATGGCCTGGGCCAAGTAATCAATCCAACAGCATAACAATACCTTAAGAGTTCCCCCCTAAACCATGGACATGAGATTGTATTTATAAGGCTCAATGGATAGGCATGGTTGAGATATTTGTGGATGAGGTGGCCTCTAAGATCCTAGGATGAGGGATCTCAAGCTCAACTGACCCACAATGATAAGGATAAGGGAGGACACAAGGCTCATGATCTAGAAGCCTAAATAAACTTCTCTTTTTCCCATTTTACCTAGGGTACCACTTTTCTCCTTCAATGACAGAGTAGTTCAGGTAAGAAATGCTTATGGACTAAGGGTCATAAGCAGTGGCACCGCTTGTGGATAACAAGGGATAGGTGGTGCGAGAAAGGTACCGCTCATGGATAAAGGGGAAAGCGAGGTGTTGAGCATTTTTGTGAATGATTGACAAATGGTATGAGTTTCCACTCCAAGTGCTGGGATTAAGGGAAAATAGGTATGTTAAGAGTCTTATCACATGATGGTGATAGGATTTTAGTATAACAGTCCTCAACAATGGATTCTTCTTGTAATTTGTGCAAGACCCCACTGGTCTTGTTCTTACAATCTCGAGCATAATGAGGCCCACTGCATTTCCTGCAGTTTATCTATAGCGAGGTAGCATTGTCTCCACTTGCTATTGGTTTGTTAACATTAGGATCTGGTACATAAGGCTTCGTACCAAATTTATTGAAGTTCTTGTTTGCTTGAAAGATGTTATTATGCTTTCTGTATGGCTGTGGGTTAGACCTAGGTTTGTGGTTATCAAAAAATTTCTTATACTTGTCTCGGTTTCGATCCATATTCTCCTACCGTAATGGCTCATGCTCATAGCAGAGTCTGGCCTTGTGCATTGTGGTATCCAAATTTTTTGGCATGTCAAACTCAATCCTTTCCCAAAAATTAGGAGGAAACATCCTAAAAATTGTTGGATCTTTACCTTTTCATCCTTAATGTATGTTACATAATGTAATAGATCTAGAAATCTGTTAATAAAAGCATCCATAGTCATCGATCCCATATGTAGCTCGTGAAACTCTTTCACTTTTCTGTTGAAAAATATTTTCGACATATATTTCTCTTAGAAGAGTTTTCATAAGTTATCCCAGCGTATTTATTTTAGCTCATTTTTCTTTTTGTGTTTTATATCTCTCGACCACCTTGCTGCCTTGCCATTCAAGTTATAAATGGAAATTCAAGCCTTCATCTCACTTGAATAGTTATGAACCTGGAAATATTTGCTCATGCCCAGCAGCCAGTCCTTAGCCTTCTCCCCAGTGTTTACTTCACCTTCATAGGTTAGGGCTCTTATTTTTCTAAACTCCCCCTGAAGACTGTCATTGCTTCTTTGTTTCTTTCTTCGGGGAGAAAGAGAGTCATCACTCGAAGGTGTAATGTGCCCAAAAATAGAATATAAAAAAAAATTATAGGCTGTTAGAATCTACCTAGATGGAACATTATTCGCTTGTGGAACTCTATCGTACACTTCCTATATCACTCTTTATCCGTAAGATGTTCTTACGCTCAATCGTTTACTTTCAGTTATGATTTTTAATGTATTTTACTTATGATGTAGTACTGTTGTTTAATGCTTTAGTATTATGTTTATAGTTTTGTCACTTATGTGTCGTTACTGGTGTAAATGCTTTGTCCTTTCTGCATAGTCGCATTTGTTAATTTTAAGGTCCTAACTTAACTTTGTTTGTCGAAACAAAGTGGGCAGAGTGGTGAGACTCGTTCTCCCATGGCAGTTTGAGAGGTAAAGGTGTTTACTTGTTTCCAGGCTTACTTAGTTCTTTGAACTAAGGCACCTGTTCTATTTCACATGTAGTTCATACTTTGCAACAAGATCTTTAAGAGCATACTGCTGGTGGACTTTGGTTCCTTTACCCACTCCAAATTATAACATGTATAAATCCTATTCTCGCCAATTTAACTATTACTGCTAAAATTCCTATTCGGTACTTATGCTTTCTTATGGTCTTGTAACTCTTTATTCCACATCTTGGTATTATTTATGGTTTATGTTTTAGTTTATTAAAAACTATTAACACTTCTTATGTTGTATATTTTGCAGGTTAAGTACGTGGCCTTCAAAACCAAGCCATTGATTTTTATGAGGGTTAAAGTATTTAACATGGCATATCAGATATGCCATGTTCACTAAGCATAAGCTTAGGGATTAATTGTATGGTGTTAATTTTATGGCTTAATGCCTAAGGTTCACATGTTATGAGGTATTAAACCTTTGGTACATACATTATATTAATACATAAGTCTTGGGGTTGAATTAAGGCTAGCACAGACCATATATGAACTATACACTTGAACCTTATTATTGTAATATATTAACCTTGTTATAATTTATACATTGTAATTGTTACAGGGTGATATGAAAGGGGCAACGAGTATACCTATGGTTGTACCATATGTCAACAGGGTTTAATCTTTGTATTGGAGATCATGAATGCAATGATGCTTAACTATGGAGAGTGGGTTTAGTATCACGTTAATGGATACTAGCTGGTGCATTTAATGTCCTTGGAAATCATGGCAGCCTTCCCTTAGGCTCATCTCACGATGGTTGTGCATTGTTTTTGTCATTTGGGGTTTGTGCATTTTGGATCTACACAGGGGGAAAACCATGGAGGCGACCTATAACTATAAGGTATGCTTCGTTGGGGTTCATATGCGTGCACATTGTTTTGGTTTAAGGTTCTTAACATTGTCATACTTCTCATCCCCAGTTTCTCTTGTGTTTGCAGGTGTCGAAAGATAGTAAGGAGAAGCGTGGCTCCAACTCTATCGTGGTCTTGCCTATGGAGCCAAGGTGCAAGGTAAGCCTGCTCAACAAGCATAAGCTTGTTTCCTCTCGACCTTCCTGTGTTGTTTCATCGTTTGGGTTTGGGGCTTATCTATGGGGTTTGGAGTTTTCCTTTGGGATTACGATTACAGACTTGGATTTTATTACTTTGTTAAGGAATCTGAGCCATGAAGTAACTCTTAAGCCATTCATCTCTGCGTAATTAATTTTGGGCTGTAAAATTACTTGGGCTGTTAGCAGCAAAATAGAAATGACTTGGGATTTTAGCACACTCTGTCTTCGTTTATGAAAATCATATTTTAGTTTGGGCCTTTTTTCCATGGGATGCACCATTGCTTGCAATGGTGCCATAGCCCATTGGCAAGCCTAAGTAACTTGGTTCTTGGTCTTAAAATATGGTTGTGTAGCAAAATTGATGACCACTATGTAAATGGATAAATACTGTGTAATACAATTTCCTTCTACGTTTCTATTAAGCACTGTATTTAATTTTAGCTGGGGTTTGTGAAAGGCATTTGCCTATTCCGATGATTTGTGTGTAATGCTGTTAATTAGCTTGGATATTGTATGTACTTGGATAGTGTAGGTAAAGTCCATGCCATAGATGGCATCGGCCTTTCAAATAATGTTGCGATAGCTTGTATATTATTTTGGGTTAATGATTATCGGTTCTTATGTAATTTGGACTGTGGAAAAACCATGGGTTGGACACCCATGGGGACCAATGCGTACTGTAGGTTTAACGGATTATGTATTAAAATGTTCTTGGCTAAGGCCATGTGGTAGATAGGTTCTTATGACCTCACTGTTAGCTTATGCATTATTATTTATATAGCATTCTATGTAATTGTAAATTGCTACCCGCATACGTTAGTTGTATAGCTTGTCCCATGTAGAGGTGTAAACGATGGATTTATATATCAGGTTTATTTCTGGTTATTACGCTATGTCATGGCTTTTATATGTTTTAAGAACCAGCAGAGTGGTTATATGATTTGGATTTATGTTTATTATATTATACTATGGTTGTTATTATTGTTTTTGCCTTGGGCCTTTGAACATCCTTGGGATTCGATGTCGCGGCCTCTACTGGCATAAAAAGGGATTTTAATCATTAATTGTTTAATGATATGTAGTTAATATGGATTTAATAGCAATTTGGATTTATTTTATAGCCATGAGTTATGTGAATGGATGTGATTCTTGCCTAAGCGATTTGGACTGTGGATTTTATATAGGAGTATAGTGATAGGATATTGGACCACATGGATGGTCATGATATCTCCTTTGTTTGGATATTTGTTTGGATATTTATTTTAAATGGAAATGTAAAATATTAGTTTATGTTTATAAGGAAGACCTTGAAAGGTATTGAATGATTTATTAACTTTGTTTTATTTATACTATGTTCTTTAGTTGATGTAAAATTAATTAGTAGATTAACTTATAACACTATTTAAAGGTTGTTTATATATGTAAATATATAATATGCATAGTTACTTGTAACTTCTGAAATAGTTTTATTTTTAACGAATTCTAAGGTAAGCCTCTACTGACAAATGCAATATGTCAGCAGAGTGATAAAGCCTAAAGAGAAAAATATATATTTAACCAGAAAACAAAACCTAGTTATAGTAAACATAATCCAAGTATTGGATTGAATACAGAAAACAACTTAAAGAATACAAACCCTGGTAATATGCAGTATATGATCAAATTTATAGCCTAAGGATAATGTTTAAGAAAATACAAACCCCGACAGATTACTAACCATAAAATCAGACACATAGGGTTAGGAAATGTATTGAAACCATTTACCTAGCATAAACAACAGTTAATCTAGGAAAATAGAATAGGAAGTTCAAGGGCTTCATACCTGAATTTGAACCTCTGTTAATGGTTGATCCTGCACACGCAAATAACCAACATTAACAATTCAATGCAGATATGACCTCTATTTGATGAGGAAATCACTTGGGAACTACCATGTTCCACCCAACCATGACCAGGAATCGTTCCTAGTTTAAATCTAGATCCCCCCGAGCTAGACTCCAACATGCAAGTATCTTAGAGCTCCTAAGGTAGGGTTTCCTAACTGGTGTATTAGATCTGTATCAGTTCTCCTTTTTCCTTCCAGGAAATGTTTCTTCAAGAATTTACTTGAGATAAAGCAGGAAGAAAAATGACTCCTCTAATGATAGATCAGAACTCCAAGCCTTTCCTTGGCTTGAGTCTTTATAGATAGACTTTTCAATCAAAGGGACAGTTAAATCAAGAAACCTTGGTTTCTTGATTTAACCCTTTTCAATTACTTTGGGTAATTTATTAATATTTTCAACTTAGGAACTTTCTACTAGTTCCCAGTTGAACTTTCTTAGACATTATACTATTTATTAATCTTTACTAATAAATAATAATTGATGGATCTCTTCTTATTTCTTTCCTTTATTTATATTATTACTATATTTAATTCTTTATACATTCCATGTATAAAATACATAATAATACAACAATTTATTAACATTTGTCTTTGGGCAGCATATACCATGATCCCTAGACGCAATGACATTTTTTCATTAAGGTCAAGTAGGTAGATGGTTTAGGTCTTCTAGGCTAGCCAACTCTAAACATCCTTGCATGTTGGATTTCCCTCATATAACATGGTAGCTCTTCAGTACTTAGATGAGAATACAGAAATTCAAAATTTCATTTAATCAGTTATAAATAAGTATGATGAGATCAATATTTTTCTCGAGTCGTTTTCACTCGAAAGTTACTAAATTATTTTCAGTAACCCCTAGCGCTTACTAGATCCCATACTCAATGCCTATAGTAGGGAGTTACAAACATAGTGCAATTCCAGAGCTTTCGATCAACACTAAATGTTAGGATGTACTTGTACGATACACTTAGGGGTACAATGGCCAAGAATCCGATGCTCCAGAACTTATGCTCAACATCAACATGAAAGGCTCCAGGGCTCATGCCCAACACTTCCAAATCGTATCTTTTCATGTGTTCTAGAGCTTCTCTCTCATCACAAATTTAAGTACTCATGTGAACCAGAGCTCCTCGCTCAACACAAAATTAATCACTTATGTGCTCCAAAGATCCTCACTCAACACCAAACATTATTCACCCATGTGTTCCACAGCTCCTAGCTCAACACAAATCATTACATCCATCATGTGCTTCAGGGTCCAAGCCCAACACAAAACAAACAACATATATATATATAATCAATAATTGGCTTACGCCCAATATATAAAACAAATCATCATGCTCATATGCAGTGGGGTCTTCGACCCAATATAAAAATAAAACATCAAGATAATCATCATAATCAATAGGCACATACCTATAAGTGTTAGGTCCAAAATTCAGGATATTATGTCCCTCCCCACTTAAAACAACACTGACCCCAGTGTTCTAGGGACTCAGAACGATATCATGAAACAAGGCGGGGTAGGCCTTTCTCATGGTGACCTCATTCTCCCAAGTAGCCTCATCAGCCTAAAAGTGCTTCCATTACACTTTCAATTAGACTACAGTGTGATTCTAAAGCTGCACCTCTCTCTTGTCCAAAATATGAGCAGGATCAGGGGAAAAATCCCTATCAGGTTCCACCTGTAATAGGGACCAATCAACAACATTTTTAGTATCATAAACATATTTCTTTAGCAAAGATGCATGGAAAACATTATGGACTCTTACATGCACGGGAAATGCTAGTTCATAAGCCACTGGCCCTTTCTTGGCCAATATTTCAAAAGGTCCTCAAAATCTAGGTGCTAACTTACCACACCTACCCAAGCTCAACGAGCTTCATCGGATTTTACTTTCAAGTAAACATGATCTCCTATTTGAAAGTCCTTATCCTTTATTTTCCAATCCATGTAACATTTTTGGAGGTCTTTTGCTTCTTTAAGGTTCACATGTACCTTGGTAACCAAATGTTCCAAGTCCATCAACAAATCAGGCCCTAACATGAGCTGATCCACCGGGCTATCCTAGGTAACCAGTGTTCTACACTTCCATCCATAGAGTACCTCAAAGGGGCTCATCTTTGCAGATTCCTGATAACCATTATTATATGCAAAATCTATGAGATGCAGATAATCCTCCCACTTCGTAGGATTGTTCATGACAAAATTTTGGGGCATGTGCTTGACAATTTGGCTTACTCTCTCCGTCTACCCATCTATCTGTGTGTGATATCCAGTGTTGAAGTTCAACTGCGTCTCCAATCCGGAGAACAAAGATCTCCAAAAGTTTCCTATGAACTGAACATCTCGATCTGAGATAATTACCTTGGGTATTCCATGCAATCTAAATATCTCTTTCAAGAAGATATCAGCAATGTTCATAGCCTTGTAGGTCTAATTCACAGATATGAAGTGTGGTTCCTTCGACAACTTGTCGATGACCACAAAAATAGAATCATTTTTCTTCTTAATTTTCAGTAAACTGGTGATGAAATCGATACTAATGACCTCCCACTTCCATTCTGGAATGGGAATGGGTGCAGCAATACCGAAGGATGCTGATGCTCAGCTTTGAATAGCTGACATTCCTAACATTTTGTGATAAACATTGCAATGTCGTCCCTTAACTTAGGTTAGAAAAAGTGTCTCTTGACAGTAGATATCATTTCTTATATCCTGGGTGCTTGGAGTACGGTGCCCGATGAAATTCTGTGAGGATGCTGGACCGAATGTCTCCTCCTTCTGGAACATACAATTGATCCTTGGACCATAGTAGTATGGATTCATCTACATTGTATTCTTTTTGTTGTTGAAACAACCTATCCTCTTTGAATTTCTTGAGTATTTCCACATAGAAGGGGTCAACTTTGTTGGCCACTCTAATCCTCTCATGCAAATATGCATCGGTTTGAATCAAGGTCACCTCATATATCATATGAGTTTGTCAACTCAAAGCATAGACAACCTTATTCTCTTTTCCCTTAATGTGCTTTAGCTCGAAGTGGTACTTACTGAGGAAAGCCAACCATTTGGCTTTCCTCGCATTCAGATTTGGTTGATCAAATAAATACTTCAGACTCATATTATCTGTCTTCAGAAGGAACTTCCTTCCCATGAGGTAGTGCCTCCACATCCTCAAAGCATGGATGATGGTAGCTAACTCAAGATTGTGCGTAGGGTAATTTTTATCATGCTCTTTTAACTTCTGCGATTCATAATTGATCGTGTGATCATTCTGCAGGAGGACTTCTCGAATTCCTTCCTTTCTTGCATCCGTGCAAACAAGGAAATCCCCATAGGGATCCGCAATTCATAATACCGGTGTGGTCATCAAAAGCTGCTTAAGCTTTTGAAAAATTTCTTCACACTTAGCGGTCCATAAGAACTTACTTGCTTTCTTCTGTAAAGTGGTCATGCGGCAAGCGATTCTCAAGAAGTTCTCAATGAACTTTCGATAATATCCAGCTAATCCCAAGAATGACCTAATGTCAGTGAAATTAGTAGGGGTAGGCCAATCCTTTATGGATTCAATCTTTTACAAGTCCACAACTATCCCTATCTCAGAGATAATGTGACCTAGATACTGTATCTACGATTTGTAGAAATTGCATTTACTAAACTTAGCGTAAAGCCGATGTTCTCTCAACACTTGTAGTATTACGAGAAGGTGTTCTTCGCGTTCTTCTTTATTATTTGAATAAACCAGTATCTCGTCTATAAATACTAAGACAAACTTATCCAGATAACTACTAAATATGATGTTCATCATACACATAAAGTTCGCGGGTGCATTGGTCAACCCGAACAGAATCACTACAAACTTGTAGTGCCTGTACTTTGTATGAAAGGAGGTTTTGTGAATATCTTCATCGTGAATCCGTACCTGATGGTATCCAGATCGTAGGTCAATCTTTGAAAAGATTCTAGCTCCTCCCACCTAATCGAACAAGTCGTCGATCCGGGAGAGTGAGTAACGGTTCTTTATAGACATTTTGTTCAACTGATGGTAATCGATACACATCTGCATCATACCATCTTTCTTCTTTACAAAAAAAATCAGTGCTCCCCAAGGGGACACACTCGGTCGGATATACCCTTTCTCTATCAACTCCTGCAACTGTAGTTTGAGTTCCACCAACTCAGGTGCACTCATATGGTAAGGGGCTTTGGAGGCCAGAAGTGATCCTGGGGTCAGTTTGATGGAAAATTCTAGGTCTCATTTCAGAAGTAATCCATGGATTTCCTTGGGAAACACATCCTTGAATCCTCCAAGAACGGGGAAGTATTCTATGCGTTGTTCCCTATCAAACTCTATGTCTCAGATGCTTACTGCAAACAACTTGTAGCCTTTCCAAACACATTTCTTTGCTTGTAAGGAAGATATTTGTCTCACATAAAATTTCTTTGGAAAGCCCTGAACCTTCAGTTGGTTCCCTTGGTGATCAGTACACAAGATAGACTTGTGCAAACAATCGAGCATGACATGGTGTTGTTCTAGCCAGTCCATGCCGATAATTACATCGTATGATCCTAAAGGTAGGATCTTCAGGTTTACTTTCATAAGAAAACCATTCAGGTTTACCTCACATTATTTAACAATCTCCGAAAAATTCCATTTTGTACCAGTGGCTTACTGAACCAGCCATGGTTTATCATGCTTTACTTTGCCTAGTTTGCATATATCAACAATTTTAGGATCAACATAGATCCGATAAGCACTAGGATCAAAAGGTATTGAAACATAAGTGTTCAATATCTTACCTTCTATCTTGACCATCGTACCTTGATGATATGCCTATCAGGCATCCAATGCTGCATAGATCCGGGGTGTTCCAGCTATGTCCTCGGTAGTTGGTTCTTCTTGTAAGTTGTGCAAGATGCCACTGGTCTTGTTCTTACAATCTTGGGCATAATGAGGCCCGCTGCATTTCTAGCACTTGATCTGTAGCGGGGTAGCATTGGCTCCACTTGCTACTGGTTTGATAATATTAGCAGTTGGTACATAAGGCTTTGTACCAGGTTTATTAAAGTTCCTATTCACTTGAAAGTTGTTATTATGCTAGTTGTATGGCTGTGGGTTGGACCCCAGTTTGCGGTTATCAGAGAATTTCTTAGACTTGTCTTGGTTTCGGTTCATGTTCTCTTTCCTCAGCTGTCCATGCTCATAACAGAGCCTAGCTTTGTGCCGCATGGTATCCAAAATTTTAGGCATGTCAAATTCAATCCTGTCCCAAAAACTGGGAGGAATACATCCTAGGAACTGTTGGATCTTTACCTTTTCTTATTTGATGTATGGTACATAATGCAACAGATCTAGAAATCTGTTAATAAACACATCCATTGTAACATCCCCGACCCTTCGACCGGCGAAGAGGACGCTACCGCAATACTATCTACCCGTGTAACTAGCCCCATGAACATACACATGATAAAAATTGAAATGATTTGAACTAAAACATGCATAGTTGCATAATTATTTATCACCATACATCAGAAGCAAAACCATACATTCAAGCATTCATCATGTTCATTGTAATTCATTATCAAATGTAATTGTCAAGATTTAACACAAGAATACTTATCTTATGATGAAGAATGCCCTGCAACCAGATGTGTTGCTGCAACGTTCCACCTAACCATAGGCCAGTGTGCTCCTTAATCTCTCAGCAACACTTCCACCCCCGAGCTGGTCATGATTCCCATAAGGAATAAGGAAACTAAGCAGGCTCACACATAGCCAAATATATGTCAAGACTCAGTCAAGCCAACACGGTTTGGTTTATTAGGCTAAGAGTACACAGCAACACACAACCAAACAAACAAGTTGGGATTATCATGTTACCAGGAGATGAAAGCACTGTCTGCTAAGCTAGTGAGCTCACTAAAGAGCTAAGGATGCCTACACCAAAACTAGCTTGACTCCTAATACATCAACACACACCCAACAAAAGGAATCATTCCCTTCTCTGTTGTACAGTCCCTCAGGCCATGACTTCCCTTCTAGTGCTATTCATGGGGGGTTTAGAGAAGAGATCCATCCCTCTAGCTCTATCTATGAGGCTCCTGGAAAACATTAGGTTTGTCAAGAAAACTCCTTTCCACTCCTACACAGTCCAAAGACCAATTGCATACACAACAATATACACAATTTCAAGGTTGAGGAAAACAGTTCGGCCACAAAATTAATTGCCAAGGAGAGTAAGGACAACCCCTGACAACAAATTCGATTTCCCAGGGAATTTTTGTCCCTAACGTGGCCAAAAAAAAATTCAAACACACCCAAGAGAACATGGTCTCTCCTCCAAATCGTTGGTAAATTCAAAAAATATTTTTAGCTTGGCAATCAGTGGGGGAAATGCAACAAAAAAGTTGGGGGAAGAAACCCAAACACATGTCATTACAAAAATGAAACCACAGCCCAGGAGAATGAATAAATGACTGCCCACATGAGGGAAAAACACACACACAGCAACCCAAAAATGAATTTCACACATAGAAAATTCCCAGCTGCTTGAGAGAGCCCCAACGTGGGTGAATGATGATGATGAAAATGCCCAGGATCCCAAATCATGAAGGAAGAACTCACATGAAGCTTCAGTTTCATGAAGGAATCCCACGTGAAGGAGAATGGATGAGGAAAATGGAAGTAATGGATAAGTACTGGCTTGGGCGTGCCTTCCCAAGCATTTACTTGCCCCACAAGTCAGAAAAACGTTTTCCAAATTTGATGACTTCTTCAATTTGAATTTTTGACTACCATACTCTTCCACATCCCCATGCATTAACTAACTCAACCATTTTTGGAAGAATTAAATGATTGGGTGAATGAGACAAGAAAGGTAGTTGATTGTTTCATGGGTTCTCCCTTTGACATTTGGATTTTCCCCATTGGACCCAAAGGTTAAATATTTCCCCCTCCTTGTCCTTAGGAAAATCATGCCCCCATCTCATTATTTGTTGCATAGACATAGCTTGTCATGGGTATTTTAATTAAAATGTATATTTACATGATGCAAAAATTATAATGTGCCGGCTAGCATGAAATACCATCGGCAATGATTTTAATCGCCTGAACATTAAACGTTAATTTGATGGTGGGAATTTTTCCTTTAGCACCACACCACGATTAATTACAATATATACATCATATACATTTAATGCAAATGGGGTCAAAATCGGGGTGTTTCATCCATAGTCATGGATCCCATGTGTAGTTCGTGAAACTCCTTCACTTTTCGGTCAAAGCACCTTTCCGACATTTATTTTTCTTGGAAAAAATTTCAGAAAGTATCCCATTGTATTTCCTGCAACTCATCTTTCTTGGTGTGTTTTAAATCCCTCCACCATCTTGTTGCCTTACCATTTAAGTTATAGATGGAAAGCCTATCCTTCATCTCACTTGAATAGTTATGAACCTGGAAATACTTACTCATGCCCAACAACCATTCTTTAGCGTTTTCCCCAGTTTTTACTTCACCTTCATAGGTCGGGGCTCTTATTTTTTGGAACTCCCCCTAAATATTGTCATCACTCCTTTGCCTCTTTCTCCGTGGAGAAAGTGAATCACCACTAGAAGGATTGTGATGTTCTTCTTTAGTTGCTTCAGGGGTACATTCTTTTTCTTCTCCTCTTGGGCTGCTGGCCCGGTTAGGGTATGGTTCTCTCTTAGATATGTTGGTGGACTGAGTAGGTTTACCTTGCGGGCTTCCTCCCGTCATGTTTCTTAGTAAGGCTTCATTTATAGCTTTTGTTTCCTTCCTTTCATTCAGGTTGTCTTCTCTGAAACTTTTCAATTCATCTTGAAGACTGTGTAAATTTTTCAGAACATTAGATTTTAGCTCTACCACCAGCTCCGCTTCTGGAGTGGGGGTGGTCATCTTCCCTTGATGATTGTTTTCTTCCTTGGTACTCATAAACGGAACAGTGTTGTAAAAATTTCCTGAAAACACAAAAAAAATTAAATGGCAGAAAAAAAATTATGTTAGTAACATATTTAATTAGCATGCTTTATTTTCTCTCTGTGAATACTTGGTGCGCCCATAGGTCTCATAGTATTGAAAATGGGCTCTAATACCACTTGTAATGTCCCTAAAAATTGAATAAAAAAAAATAGGCTGGTAGAATCTACCTAGACAGAACATTATTCGCTTGCATAACTCTATCGTACACTTGATGTACCACTGTTTATCCATAAGCTATTCTTATGCTCTGTCTTTTACTTTCAGTTATTATTTTTAATGTATTTTACTTATGGTGTCATACTGTTGTTTACTGCTTTAGTATTATGTTTATACTTTTGTCGCTTATGTGTCGTCACTGGTGTAAATGCGTCCTCCTTTCTTCATACTCGCATTTGTTAATTATAAGGTTCTAACTTAACTTCTTTTGTGGAAACAAAGTGGGTGGAGTGGCGGGACTCGTTCTCCCATGACAGTTTGAGAGGTAAAGGTGTTTACTTGTTTGCAGGCTTACTTAGTTCTCTGAACTAAGGCACCTATTCTATTTCACATGCAGTTCATACTTTGCGACATGATCTTTAAGTGTAATGTCCCCTTTTTGTAATTTTATTAAAATGCCCAATTTTCCAATTTTTTCACAATTTTGGCTCTTGACTAGTTTTGATGTCTAGACCTCCAAATTGACCCAAATGATTCCAAATTTTCTTTGAAGGTACATGACTAATAATATAACTTAAATATTATGCTTATGTATGTTTTTTGACCTCCCAATTACTTCTGCAAACTTCTTTAATGTTCTGCTCAAAGTAGGAGTCTTTACTAGCAAATTGGGGCTCCAATTCCCCCTGGGTAGTTGTGGGAAATGGATTCACAAATGATCCCAAAGTCACTTGAATTTATGAACAGAGAATGGGTATGTGTAATGGACCCTCTCAAATTCTCATATGCATCATGGTTCATTTTATACAGTCTGTTATGACTCTTTCCAAAACAACCCGCAAGTCACAATTTCGACCCTTGCGGAAAATGCACCAAATCTTCTCCCAATGCAATAAAAATGAGTAAAATGGCTCCAAATGCTTAAGTAATGAACATTAGAATTGAAATACACATTAATTAAAGTCCATCCATAATATATTTATCATAGATACATTCCTCCATTCGAAATAATAAGCATTACCATGGTATATATCAAAATGGAGTGGAAATGGTCATTGTTTGCTCATTAAAAGTCATTTTGACATACAACTCTTGGGAATTTCGACTTGAAATTTTTTTAGAATTAAGAACAGAGAATATTGAACTGATTTAAATCATAAATGGACAATTAAATTCTCTCCCAATTCGAAATCACCAGCATTACAATGGTTCACAACAAGATAGTGGGGAAATGACACTATTTCTTCATTGTTCAACATTTTTACATGAATTATTTTGGGTATTTTGACCTGAGAGTATTCTAAACATGAAATACAGAGCATATAAATCATAAAATAATATAATGAGCGTTATAATATTCCCCAAAGAGATCAATATCTCACCCAAAGCGCAATCCCTCCATTGGCATGATTATGGTGTGAAAACTGGAAATAGTTGAGAGAGAGAGCTGCAATAGAAGAATCCAAATTCTTTCCTGTAGACTACACCTAAAAATAAGACTCCATTAAATCTCCATGAAATACCTAAGTGGCATTTCCAAACACCAACTAGGATGGGAATCGTTCACCCTCGAAATTGGCTTAAGCAAGAAAACTAGTCATCCACTAGCTCTCACAATTCACAAATGAGGAAAAGCTTCTTATCATGGATGATCCCTATATTTTATAAAAATTATTGGTATTATAAGGTTCCAAATCCATCCATAAACCAGATCCAAGTCAAATTGGTGTGGCTGCTCATGCTATGCCATGTGGCCTCTCTCTTCACCTTCCCTCTTCTCCCAAATTTGAGTATGAGCCTCTTGGCCTTCTCCAACTCCCAATTTTGACCTCCAAGATGCTCTATTCAGGATTGAAATCTAATTATGTTAGTATTTCAGCCTTCATATATGACTTGGGTCATAACTGTCATAGAATCTCCATCATTGGTGTCATAGTTATCATAAATGTAAGGGGAATCTAGCCAAGTGTCCATGAAACTCCCATGTGTCTCTTCCTCTCCCATGTAAGTTACAATTCATCCCAAATTTGACCTATGAAGTATATTGACAAGTATATTAACCTCATAATCCATCCTAAAACATTAGGCTTCCCATATATTCAAATTTGCAAGAGAAAGATACCATTTAACATAGGAATTCTAGCTAGTGTGGGCCCCATAGTCTCCATGTGTCTTCATGCTCTATTGCCACTTCCATTTTATATTGTATTTATTTAATAAGATCAATTATTAAATATTTATCCCCTTCTAATGTCTAAACATCATTTATTATCCCCCTTATTCCAAATCTCAAAGCTTCCACCCCCAGCCTAGGAAATTAGTGATTTTCCTCCTTGGCAATTATTTGACTTTTAGCATCCATTTGACAACTTTCATGAATATGGAAAATGTGATTTCGCCATTGTGACCCAATGCAAAATTTGGGACATTACATTAAAACCATACCGCTGGTGGACTTTGGTTCCTTTACCCACTTCGAATTATAACAGGTATAAATCCTATTCTCGTCAATTTAACTATTACTTCTAAAATTCATGTTCAGTACTTATGCTTCCTTATGGTATTGTAACTCTTTATTCCACATCCTTGTATTATTTACGGTTTATGTTTTAGTTTATTAAAAATTATGGCCTTCAAAACCAAGCCATTGATTTTTAAGAGGGTTAAAGTATTTAACATGGCATATTACATATGCCTTGTTCACTAAGCATAAGTTTAGGGATTAATTGTATGGTGTTAAGTTTATGGCTTAATGCCTAAGATTCACATGTTATGAGGTCTTAAACCTTTGGTGCATACATTAATTTAATAAAAAAGTCTTGGGGTTGACTTAAGGCTAGCGCAGACCATATATGGACTCTGCACTTGAACCTTATTATTGTAATATATTAAACTTGTTCTAATGTATACGTTGTAATTGTTACATGGCGATATCAAAGGGGTAGCAAGTATAACCTATGGTTGTACCATATGTCAATAGGGTTTAATATTTGTATTGGAGGTCATGAATGTAATGACACTTAACTATGGGGAGTGGTTTTAGTATCATGTTAATGACCACCAGTTGGTGCATTTAATGTCCTTGGAAATCGTGGCAGCCTTCCCTTAGGCTTGGCTCACGATGGTTGTGCATTGTGTTTGTCATTTGGGGTTTGTGCATTTTGGCTATGTGTAGGGAGAAAACAATGGAGGTGACCTCCAGACCATAAGGTATGCTTCATCTCGATTCATATGCCTGCACATTGTTTTGGTTTAAGGTTCTTAATGTGGTCATACTTCTCATCCTCAGTTTCGCTTGTGTTTGCAGGTGCTGAAAGATAGTGAGGAGAAGCATGGCTCCAACTCTGTCGTGGTCTTTCCTCTGGAGCCAAGGTTCAAGGTAATCCTACTCAACAAGCATAAGATTGTTGCCTCTCGGCCTTCCTACGTGTCGTTTCATTGTTTGGGTTTGGGGCTTCTCTGTGTGGTTTAGAGTTTGCATTCGGGCTTACGATTACAGACTTGGATTTTATTATTTTGTTAAGGCATTTGATCCATGAATTAAATCTTAAGCCATTTGGCTCCATGTAATTAAGTTTGGTTTGTATAATTACTTGGGCTGTTAGCAACGTAATAGAAATGACTTGGGATTTTAGCACACTCTGTCTTTGTTTATGTAAATCGTATTTTAGTCTTGGCCTTTTTTCCATGGGCTGCACCATTGCTTGCAATGGTGCCATAGACCATTGGCATGCCTAAGTAACTTGGTTCTTGGTCTTAAAATATGACTGGGTAGAAAACTTGATACCCACTATGTAAATGGATAAATACTATGCAATACAATTTCCTTCTGCATTTTTATTAAGTGCTATATTTAATTTTGGCTGCGGTTGTGAAAAGCATTCACCTATTTCGATGCTCTGTGTGTAATGATGTTAATTATCTTGGATATTGTATGTACTTGGACAGTGTAGGTAAAGGCCATGCCGTAGATGGCATGAGCCTTTCCCATAATGCTGCGATAGCTTATATATTATATTGGGTTAATGATTATCGGTTCTTATGTATTTTGGACTGTGGAAAAACCATGGGTTGGAAAAGCATGGGGACCAACTCATATTGTACGTTTAATGGATTGTGTATTAAAATTTTCTTGGCTGAGGCCACGTAGTAGCTAGGGTATTACGACCTCACTGTTAGCGTATGCATTTTTATTTATATGGCATTTGATGTAATTGTAAATTTCATCCCGCATACGTTAGTTGTATAACGTGGCCTGTGTAGAGGTGTAAACGATGGATTTATATATCAGGTTGATTCCTGGTTATTACGTTATGTCATGGCTTTTATATGTTTTAAGAACCAGCAGAGTGGTTATAAGGTTTTGATTTCTGTTTATTATATCATACTATGGTTGTTATTACTATTTTTTCCTTGGGCCTTTGAACATCCATGGGATTCGATGTCGTGACCTCTATTGGCATAAAAAAGGGTTTTAATCATTAATTGTTTAATGATATGTGGTTAAGATGGATTTAATAGAAATGTGGATTTCTTTTATAGCCATGAGTTATGTGAATCGATGCGATTCTTGCCTAAGCGATTTGGACTGTGGATTTTATATAGGAGTATAGTGATAAGATATTGGACTACATGGATGGTCATGATATCCCCTCTGTTTGGATATTTGTGATGATCTTTATTTTAAATGGAAATGTTTAAATATTAGTTTATGTTTAGTAAGGCAGACCTTCAAAGGTCTCGAATGATGTATTAACTTTGTTTTATTTATACTATGTTCTTTAGTTGATGTAAAATTAATTAGTAGATTAACTTATAACACTATTTAAAGGTTGTTTATATATGTAAATATATAACATGCATAGTTACTTGTAACTTTTGAACTACTTTTGTTTTTAACGAAATCTAAGGTAAGCCTCTTCTGACAAATGTAATATGCCAGCAGAGTGATAAAGCCTAAAGAGAAAAATATATATTTAACTAGAAAACAAAACCTAGTTATAGTAAACATAATCCAATTATTGAATAATACAGAAAACAACTTCAATAATACAAGCCCTGGTAATATGCTAAAATATGATAAAATTTACAGCCTAAGGTTAATGTTTAATAAAATACAAACCCCAGCAAATTACTAACCAGAAAACCAGACACACGGGATTAGGAAATGTATTGAAACCATTTACCTAGCATAGACAACAGTTAATCTAGGAAAATAGAATAGGCAATTCAAGGGCTTCATATCTAAATCTAAAGCTCTGTTAATGGTTGAACCTACACACTCAAATAACCATGCTTAACAATTCAATGCATATCTGACCTCTATTTGATGACCAAATAAATTGACAACTACCACGTTCCACCCAACCATGACCCGAAACCGTTCCTAGTTTAAATCTGGATTCCCCCCCGAGCTGGACTCCAAAATGCAATTAGCTTAGAGCTCCTAAGGTAAGGTTTCCTAACTGGTGTATTAGATCTGGATCAATTCTCCTTTTTCCTTCCAGGAAATGTTTCTTCAAGAATTTACTTGAGAGCAAATAGGCATACAAATGACTCCTCTAATGATAGATCAAAACCCCAAGCCTTTCCTTGGCTTGAGTCCTTATAGATAGACTTTTCAGTCAAAAGGACAACTAAATCAAGAAACCTTAGTTTCTTGATTTAACCCTTTTCAATTACTTTGGGTAATTTATTAATATTTTCTACTTAGGAACTTTCACCTAGTTTCCAATTGGACTTTCTTAGACATTATACTATTTATTAATCTTTAGTAATAAATAATAATTGATGGAGCTCTTCTTCTTTCTTTCCTTTATTTATATTATGACTATATTTAATTCTTTATACATTCCATGTATAAAGTACATAATAATATAACACTTTATTAACATTTGTATTTGGGCATCATATACCATGATCCCTAGACGTAATGACACTTCTTCATTAAGGTCAAGTAGGTAGATGGTTTAGGTCTACTAGGCTAGGCAACTCTAAACATCCTTGCATGTTGGATTTCCCTTGTATAACATGGTATCTCTTTAGTACTTTGATGAGAATACAGAAATTCAAAATTTCATTTAATCACTTATAAATAAGTATGATGAGATCAATATTTTTCTCGAGTCATTTTCACTTAGAAGTTATTAAATTCTTTTTAGTAACCCCTAGAGGTTAGCAAATCCCATACTCAACACCTATAGCATGGGAGTTAGAAACATAGTGCAATTCCAGAGCTTTCGCTCAACACTAATTGCTAGGATGTACTTGTATGATACACCTAGTGATACAATAGCCAAGGATTCGATGCTCCAGAGCTTATTCTCAACATCAACATGAAAGGCTCTAGGGATTATGCCCAACACTTCCAAATCTTATCTTTTCATGTGTTCCAGAGCTTCTCGCTCAACCCAAATTTAAGTACTCTTGTGCTCCAGAGCTCCTCGCTCAATAAAACATTAATCACTCAGGTGCTCCAGATATCCTCGCTCAACACCAAACATTATGCACCCATGTGTTCCAGAGCTCCTAGCTCAACACAAATCATTACATCAATCATGTGCTTCAGGTTCCATGCCCAACATAAAACAAACAAGATATATATATCATCAATAATTGGCTTACACCCATTATATAAAAAAAATCATCATGTTCATATGTAGTGGGGGCTTCGACCCAATATAAAAATAAAACATCAAGATAATCATCATAATCAATAGGCACATGTCGATAAGTGTTAGGTCAAAAATTCAGGATATTACACTTTTAGACTAAGAAAAATACGCTATAAATTCCGACTAAAACCAAGTGAATCGACAAGGTCGATTGAGTAAATCAACTAGTGGTCGAAGAGGTCAACCGATTAGTGGTCGAAGTGAAGTTACCCACAAATGGTCGAAGTAACTATCGTTAGAACCGATAAGTAAGAACTTGTTGAAGTAAATTAGTCAGGTCTAAAAGGGCCGACCAAATTTGATAAACTTGTCTAGTCGGGAGTTAGACAAGTTTCACCCAAAAAGTAAAAAGAAAAAGAGGTCGGCATGAAAATTAATTTTTAATAACTTAGCGGTAAACTCAAGTTTAGTCGACTCGGTTTTGGCTAACTAGTAATAGAGCAAGGTTTAGGAAAGAAGTATTGTCTTAAAAAGTGTAAAAGTAATTCTCTAAGGAAAATTAAAAATTAAAAATGGCTTCCACTTCTGGTTCATTGTAAACTCCAATTTTTATAGGAAAGAATTATGAATATTGGTCTCTAACAATGAAGGCTTTATTTAGAGGTCAAGAAGTCTGGGAGATAGTCCAGCACGGTTATGCAGAACCAACAGATATGACAGCATATAACAATCTCACACAACCTGAGAAAGATGTTTTGAGGGAACAGAGGAAGAAAGATGGAAAAGCTTTGTTCTACATACACCAAGCCATGCATGAAATCATACTCCCAAGAGTAGCAGCAAAAAATAATGCTAAGCAGGCATGGGATACATTGGAGACCGCCTATCACGGTTTGGATAAGGTAAGGACATCCAAGTTGCAGATTTTGAGAAGAGATTTTGAATCTTTGTCCATGAAAGATTCATAGACTGTAGACTCATTCTACACCGGAGTTGTTGGTTTGATAAACCAACTAAAATCTCATGGAGAAGACATAGAATACCAAAGGGTTGTTGAAAAAATTCTCATAAGTCTTTGCCCAAGATTTGAAAACTTGGTTGTGACCTTGGAAGAACACATAGACATATCGACATTTACCATTTATGAGCTACAAGCTTCACCCATCAATCATGAACACAGAATCAGCAGAACAAAAACATCATTAGAAGGTGCATTCGCAGCACAGTCATCTATAAGTCGTGGTAGAGGTAGGGGGAGAAACAACTCAAGAGATAGAGGAAGAAGTTCTTCCAGAGGAGGACGAGGTAGAAGTCCTGCAAATGTCGGTGGTAGAGGAGAGTATCAAAATCCAAGTCAGCCAAGTGGCCAGAGGTTTGATAAATAAAAAATTCAATGTCATTATTGTAAGAAATTTGGTGATTATGCATATGAATGCAGGAAGAAACAATATGACCAAGGAAGGAAAAACCCAAATAAGTCAACCAGCACCAGCACTTCGACAAGTGCAATGTTAATGGCATCAACATCTCCAATTGAATGCAATGTTGTTCAAGAAAGTCCACATGACAAATGGTACTTAGATTCAAGATGCAGCAACCACATGACTGGTAATTTAAATTCATTTTCCAGTCTAGTTAATTCAGTTCAAACTGATGTTACACTTGGAAAGAATGTCCAAATTACTATTTTGGGAAAAGGAACTGTTGATGTTCTAACCAAACAGAGGGAGAGAAAGTATATCCCTGATGTCTATCATGTTGGAGGTATAAAACATAATTTTTTGAGCATTGGATAGTTGATAAATAAAAGCTACAAATTTTACATAGAAGATGATCACTATGTGATCAAAGACAAGCGTCCAAGCGACCAGCTAATAGAAAAAGTGTCAATGACAAGCAATCGCTTGTTTCCATTGAGGATAGTTCCTGACATGAAAGGAAAGACAAACACAAGAGCTGCATTCAAGGAATAAAGTAAAGAAACAGTCGAGCCCCTCGACAAGAAAGAAAATGGCAGCGCTAATTTGCAGGTTGCATTTCAAACAGAAGTTCATGATGAGTCCTGGCTGTGGCATTTCAGATTTGGACATCTGAATTTTGGTGGGCTGAAGCTACTGCACAAAAAGAATATGGTGAAGGATTTCCATTGATTGATAGATGTAATGTCCCCGACCCTCCGACCGACGAAGAGGACGCTACCACGGCATTAACCATCCAGGCTACCAGCCCCATGAACATGTACATTCATAAAGAGCTGAAATGCTGAAACAAAATGCTTTGAACTAGAACATGCATACATGAACATTTATCATATAATGCAAGAAAACATATGTTCATACAAGCATTCAAAATGTTCATCACATTCATTAACAGAAATATGATTGCAGAAGTAAAATGGACAAGATTACTTATCTTATAAGAACTCATTCCGCAACCAGCTACGTCGCCGCAACGTTCCACCCAACCATAGGCCAGCGTGCTCCTTAATATCTCAGCAACGCTGCCACCCCCGAGCTGGGCATGATTCTCCAAGGAATAAGGGAACAAGAAGGCTTACACATAGCCAAGGATACACAAAACATAGCCAAGCCAACACAGTTGGGTTTATCAGGCCATTAACAAGACAGCCAAGCCAACATGGTCAGGTTTATTAGGCCATCCAGGAGCTGGGAAAGGCTAAATGCTAAGCTGGTGAGCCCATTACAAAGAAAGCAACACCTACACCAGAACTAGCCTGACTTCTAAGACACCCACACACACCCAACACAAGGAATCAGTCCCTTCTCTACTACACAGTCCCTCAAGCCCTGCCTTCCCTTCCAGTGCTATTCAGGGGCTGTGGAGAAGAAAGCTATCCCTATAGCTCTGTTTGTGTGGTTTCCAAACACACCAGGTTTATCAAGCAAACCAAGCCCCCCCATCCCTGCTCCCAACGCAGTCCAAAGACCAAGCATTGTACGCATGCAATTAATCAGCTATCACAGCTTACATAGGGAAAACGACTCCTGGGTCGTTCTTGGCCCTATCATGGCCAAAACGGCTCCTAGGAAAATTTCACAGTCCCAAAACCTATCAGTAAACACAAATCACAACATGGGAAAAAAAACAGTCTGTCCTGGACAACGAAGTCACCGGGAAAACTTACCCAGACCACACTGGGGAAGAAATGCAGTCTCCTAGCTTGTGCATGAGAGAAACTTGCACCAGACTCCAAAATATAGAGGGAAAAACATATGCACGAGCCACAAATCAGTAAGGAAAACTTACACACAGTCCCTGAGCGTAAAATGGCTCTCCACAAGAAAAATTGTGGGTGATAGTGACCGAACAGCTCCCAGCTTGTTGTGTGAGTAACAACAACACTGAACCCAGTGCGTGAGAGAGATTTACAGCCAATTCCAAAAGTGGGTAACACACTCGATTCCTCACTGTGGAAAATGTGAATGGCAGTGGAGGCGGCTCCTCTCCCCTGGATGCGTGAGACCAAAACAAGAAAGGTGCCAGTGCATGAGAATAATGAACAGACAATGGTTCCTGCGTGAGGATGAACAACTTCACCTATACGTGAAGATGAACAGACAACGAAGAGGATGCACAATAGTCAGAAGCGCGTGAGCGTTTCAGCACCGTCGTCGAAAGAGTGGAAAGCCTGGAGAGTTCGCTTCCTTTTTCCCAACATGAGGTTCATTACTGGTGGAGCGTGCGTGTGGGAAAGGACTGACAATCCTACCACCCCCACTCCCAAAACAATAATTTCCTCAACTACTCAGCAGAACGTTTAATGGTGGTAGTTGGATAAGACAAGGAAAGATGGGAAAATCAAACAGGGTGGTGACACATGGATTTATCCCCATTGGTTCAAGGTTTGACATCCCCCCCCCCTTATCCTTGTGAAAATCATGCCCCTTCTCATTTTAGTTGCCGCAAACGTAGCTGGTTGGGTTATTTAATTAAAGATGCATATTTACATGATGACAAAACTTGATATGTATGCCACATGCCCCGATATACCATCGGTGACAAATTTAAATCTGAAACATAGCATAACCAATCAATGGTGGGGCATTGGCCTTTAGCTCCGTACCATGATCATTTACAATATATACATCATATACATCTAATGCAATGGGGTCAAAATTGGGGTGTTACAACAAACCATAGAGAGTTTATGAAGGATGCATTTTTGGCAAGCAGCACATAGATATTTTTTCTAGTAGGAAAGTCTTATAGAGCACGCACACCACTTGAAATTGTGCAAGGTGCTCTGATATTTTTGCTCCAATGCAGACATCATCCATTGGTGGCTACAATTATTTTCTAACTTTTATTGATGACTACTCAAGAAAAACATGCCATATATTTTCTGAATCATAAATTTGATGCATTCAATTATTTTCAGTAGTTCAAGGCACTCGTGCAAAACCAGAGTGGACACCGCATCAAGATCTTAAGGACCGATAGAGGAGGTGAATATGTTTCAAATGGATTTCTATTTTTTGCAAGACTCATGGCATACAAAAGAAATTCACTATACGGTATACACCTCAACAGAATGTTATTACTGAAAGAAAGAACAGAACCATCACGGAGATGGCATGCAACATGTTGGCAACCAAGCATTTGCCAAATGAATATTGGGGTAAAGCAGTCGCAACTGCTGTATACATTATGAATCAATGTCCGACAAAGAGTGTGAAGAACAAAGTTACCCAAGAAGCATGGACATGTATGAATCATAGTGTTTCTCATTTAAAACGTTTTGGTTGTGTTGCATATGCTCATGTTCCAGATGAGCTGAGAAAGAAGCTAGACAAGAAGGGACAAAAATGTATTTTTGTCGGCTATTCTGAAGACACAAAAGCATACAAGTTGTATGATCCTGTCACAAGGAAAGTGATAATCAGTTGAAATGTTCAATTTGTCGAGAATGAATCATGGGATGGAACTATCGACCCAAATTTCAAGATTATGTCGAATGCCAACAATGATGATATGGTAGAGGAAGCGGTACAAACACCACATGTATGTCAATTGGTCATAGCACCGTCGACTCCCATGACACCACAACATGGTTCAGTACAGGGACCATCGACACAAGTGCCAGCTCAAGCTACATTGACAAGCACACCAAGAGGATAGCATACTCCATTAAGCATTTCGTCGAGGTCGACATCGACATAACTGATGAAGACAAGAAGTCTGCATGAGATATATGAAGCTGGTACACCGAATTCAATCTCTCTCTTTGCATTTGAAGAAGCTGTCAAAGAAGAAGTATGGGCACAAGCCATGGATGAAGAAATAGAATGCATTGAGAAGAACCAGACATGGGAGCTAGTTGATGTACCAAAAGACAAAGATGTAATCAGCGTCAAATGGATTTATAAGACAAAGCAAGATGTTGATGGGAATGTGAAGAAGTACAAAGCAATAATGGTAGCAACAGGGTTCACACAATGACCTAGCATAGACTTCAATGAAAGGTTTGCACTTGTTGCACGCATGGATACAGTCAGAATAGTCTTGTCCATTGCTGCACAAAACAATGGCCTGTTTATCAAATGGATGTCAAGTCAGAATTCTTAAATAGCTATCTAGAAGAGGAAGTATATGTGGAACAACCACAAGGGTATGAAGTTCCAGGTCAAGAGCATAAAGTGTGCAAGCTAAAAAAGGCACTCTATGGTTTGAAGCAAGCTCCTAGAGCTTGGTACAGTCGGATTGATTCCTATCTCATTGAAAATGGATTTCACAGAAGTGAAAGTGAACCGACATTGTACACCAAAGTCAATGAGCAAGGTAAGATGTTAATTTCCTGCTTGTATGTAGATGATTTAATATTTACTGGCGATTTTGGCATAGCAGAATTTAAAGCAGTCATGGAAAGTGAATTTGAAATGACTAATCTGGGGCTTATGAATTTTTTTTCTGGGCATTGAAGTTCAGCAATCAGAAAGTGGTATTTTTATATCACAGACAAAGTATGCAAGTGAATTTTTAAAAATATTTAACATGTCTAATTGCAATACATCCCCAACACCAGTAATAACAGGTTTAAAATTGAGCAAGGATGATGAAGGATCAACTATAGATCCTACATTGTTCAAAAGGCTTGTTGGTAGCCTTATGTATTTGACAACAACAAGACCAGACATCATGTATGGTGTAAGTCTGATCTCAAGATTCATGGAGTCACCAAAAGACTCTCATTGGCAAGCACGTAAAATAATTCTAAGGTATGTAAGTGGCACAAAAGACCTTCGCATTATGTATTCAACCTCAGAAGATTTTAAACTCATTGGATACACTGATAGTGACAATGGAGGTAGCATAGACGACAGAAAGAGGACATCTAGGTACACATTTCATTTTGGTACATGTGTTGTTTCATGGGATTCAAAGAAACAACCCATAGTAACTCTGTCTTCAGCAGAAGTAGAGTATGTTGCAGTGACAAGTGCTGCATGTCAAGTTGTCTAGATGCGGAGAGTGTTAAAAGACTTGTCACAGAACCATCAAGAACCGACAACCATCTTCTGTGACAACAATTCAGCCATAGCATTATCAAAGAATCATGTGTTTCACAAGAGAACCAAGCACATCGACACAAGGTTTCATTTCATAAGAGAGTTGGTGAACAACAAGGAAATTTGTTTGGAATTTTGTAGGTCTGAAGATCAACTTGCAAACATCTTTACAAAACCATTGGAAAAGGATACTTTCCAGTATCCGCGTAGTTATCTTGGAATGACAAGTTTTGCACAGTGAAGTCTGTCATGAACAGAGCATGTCTAAGCTCTCAAACATTTTGTAAATTTTGTTTTAAAAATATCCATCTGCTCATAATTAAGGGGGAGTGTTGGAAAACGTAATTACTCGCAGATCTGTATCTGATCTTAGCCGACTCTGTCAGAGTCAGTATCAGTCCAGATCTTGTCGGTCAATCTAACAAGAGGGAAGAGTCCACGATTCAGCAATATAAACCATTCGAATTAATTTCTGAAGCTAAGTTGTTAGGTAGATAGTTATTAAATTCTTTAATGGTGAGTTAGTCGATTCATGTAGAATCAATTTTCAGGTTTCCTATAAATAGTAGAAGAAGATTGTAAATCAAGTTAGACAGTAGAGAGAACTCTGGGTGAGAAAAGAGAGAAAGAGAAGTTGAGCTCAAGCTTCTGTGTATGTGATTCTCTGTCGAAGAGCCGAAGCTCACAAGTTTGTATTACCTTTATTATTGATTTACACAATTTGAGTGAAAGAACAAGAACCCATAAACTAATCTACTAGTGGTCGAAGTGAAGTTACCAACAAGTGGTCGAAGTAACTGTACCTACAAGTAAGAACTTGTCCAAGTAAATTAGTAAGAACTTGTCCAAGTAAATTAGTAGGGTCTAAACCAAATTTGATAAACTTGTCTAGTTGGGAGTTAGACAAGTTTCACCTGACAAGTAAAAGGAAAAAGAGGTAGGGGTGAAAATTAATCAGCTCCGTTTTGGCTAACAAGTAGGAAGGACTATAGCACTTACATTGAATCACATTGAGATTTATTGGTTTACTTATTATATTGACATGGTCTCCAATAGGTAACAATTTTTCTACTTAATATGAGTTTATTTAAAAAAAAATTAAACAAATTTATCACATTAATGAAATTTACTTATTATTTTGACATGGTCCCCAATGGGTAACAAATTTTCTGCTTGCTTGATATGAGTTTATTTAATTTATTTGAAAACAAATTTATCAAATTAATGGTTTACTTATTATTTTGACATGGTCTCCAATGGGTAGCCATTTTTCTACTTGCTTGATAAGAATTTATTTCATTTCTTTGGAAACCAACGTATCAAATTTAATCCTGACTATATTTGGTGAATTTAATTGATTATGTATAAAGAATTGTTATAATTAAAAGTATACACAACAAAGATATATATACAATAATATGAGAGGTTGTCCTAGAAATTTAATGAGAAAACAAATCATTCTAATCACACATAGACCTAATTATTAGGCACATTACAATAAACATCAAAGATATCAAAATGAGGATAAGTTATGAACCATGCGAATGTGTGAAGGAAGTAATAATTTCACTCATTCAAATGCTATTTCCTTACAGGCCGTCTACATGGAGGCTTACAAGCTTCTTTTTTCAATCAGAATTCAGATTCAAGCTATTGAGAGAGTTTAATTAAAGCAAAGCAACATTCAATCAAATATAATATATATAGAGACTAGAGTTACAACATTTTTGTTTCATCATAATTCAGATTCAATCTATCCGCAGAGTTTAATTGAAGCAAATCAACCTTCGACCCTTCCAAAAGAGTCTTATAGGCAATTGCGTTTATAGAAGTATCCAACATGCATATTCAAAGATGAAACAGTTGACGGACGTTGATAGGATAGACAAAACGAGGGTCCCCGTCGAGGAATTTATTGGCAATGATGATGTTGGCAGCTTCGGTAGGATGATATGCATCCCAGAACACATATTTTGATCGATCCTGGCACATACCGCTCTGCTGCGAACATGGCACTAGTGGTATCACATTGCCACAGCACGGATCCTCTGCATTATCGAATCCTGAAACCAATCAAACATATAAATTGTGATAAGCAATACGGTCTATGACGAGGTGCTTCACAGCTCTTGATATGAGATATGACTTTTTAACTTATCTTCTCCGAGCTATCTTGGGGTTCGAACTTATCTACAGCTTAAGGTAGGTAATTGAAGAATCTGGAGTATGTCTTAAAAAGCCTTGAATAATTATAATGGCGCAGGGTATCAGCGAATTATATAATTTAAATTTAAATTTGGTATAGTTGTAAGTTGTTTATGGAATGTGGGATATTATGGGTAGAATAAAAAATTACAAAACTGATTGAGTTGTTTATAGGACTAAGTTTATAAAAACATAAGACTTTCAAAGTATAAGAAAAACATTGTAATATGGGAACATTTTTGGTTTTTAGGAAACTCTTTTTAAGTTTTGAAATTTAAGGGAATTTGGTAATTTGTAGGAAACTTTTCAAATCTAATACGAACAGGTTTTTTATGGTTGGGAATTTAGTTGGGAACTTACTCGGTACTTTTATCCTCTAAAATAGGGAACTTGGGAATTTTTTCTTGGGCATTTTTCTCAAGTGGAACTTCCACTCATTCATGATTGCAACATGGGTTGTTAATGACATTCCTATTTCCTTGAGACCATTCATATACATGGTAGAGTCATCATTTTTTCTGTAGAAAATTAAGTTGTAATAAAAGTCTATTTGTGCTACCTTATGGAGTTGGTCAACTAATTTCTTGTGGAGTTGGTGAACTAATTTCTGTCTACCACCCATGTTAGAGTATTCAATCGTCCTTACACTGAATTGCACATACCATTAATCAATTGCACATACCATTAATCAATAATAAAAGTAAACCTATTTTGATTTTCTATATATTATAAAAGAAAGTTAATTTATATATTTTACTATTTACTTTATGACACAAAAAAAACTTGAACTAATTGGAAATAGTTTTAAATCTTACTTTAAAACTAAATTCATATATTACATTTAAATAAAAATTATCTATTTTTTATTTTATAAAAATTTAAATTTTACTATTTATGAACCTTTACAAATACTAACTATTAATTTTAAAGGTCCCTATTCTAAAAAAAAGTCTACCTTATTTAAACAATTAAGTGGATAGTAATCTTGATTTTATTGTCATTTCCATCTGCTAAAAGGTTCTGGTTATAACTAAAATATAAAAGATAAGCTTAATCATCTAGTTTAAATTAATGTTTTTTTTCTTATCTATATTTCTTCTTTTATCCTATTTTAATTATTTTCTTTTTTTACTTATATATATATAAATTGCCTTTCTCAATCTTTTTTACAAATTTTTGGAGAAACTTCTAAACCTATCCTAATACTGGTACCCAAGTTCCTTACTTTCCAGGAAAACTTGTTTAACATCGAAAAACAAAACTATAATCCTCATAGTTTGCTCTGGTTCATTATTGACACTCAACATTCATACCGACCATCAACTTTCTGTCAGATCTATTATGAAAAATTTCAGCAAAAACAAAAGCGAAATACAAATCCAAATCAGATCATTTGGGATAAAGATTATTCGACTCCGAAGAATCTAATCCTTTTATGCATAAACATTTTCTTATTTTTTCATTCTAAAACAATTGAGTTCCAAAGAGTTTGCGCCCTGTAAATAAGATAAACCTAAAATGACATTAATCTATTAAAAATTATGCATATTACTTCATTAAAAAAATATGAATGGCTTTTCTTACCATAGATTTCAAAATGTTTGACGATGTCAAGAACAATATCATATGCATTTGCATAAATGAAGGATGCACCAGCGAGTTTTGCATTTAGTTCAACGATCAAATCCATTAGTAGCTCATTGTATGCCCTTACAAGCTCATTCGAGGATTCAGAACAGCTACCACTGGGTACTAGATTGATGGCACGATCATATGGAATGCAGCCAATCGGTCCTACTGCAGAAATTACGAATTTTCTTGCACCCAGATTGTATAATATCTGCAGAACCAAATAAAAGGTGCTGGAATTAACATGGAGATTCAGTTTAAATAAGAAGATAATAGTTGCAAAGTTCAAACTGAACCCGGACTGAAAACAACCGTGGAGCGGTTCGCTTTTCTCTGTGCATTTACAGAAGGGATTCCATGATCGATTTTATACCTGCAATTGCTGACGGAATTGAGTAATCATGATTCTTTCGAACTTGTCTGGAGAAATCCTTGCTCTCTCAGGAATGGAAACAATGGGCTCGAGATAATTGTTTAAGAAGTCGTTCGCACCAACAGTTAATGAAAAGATGACCTTTTTGAGAAATTCCTCAGTATTTTTCTCGCCGAGCATTCTGACCAGCTCTTGTCTTGTATCCTCGAAGTAGGAAATCTGTTTGTCTAGTGAGATCCGTCCTATCTGATAATTAAATTGACATTGTATTTTAGCTAATATGTACTAACATTGATTCATCCATATTAATTCAGAAATTGCTCCTTCGGTAAGATAAAAGAGAAACAAATGCAGAAATAGATGATTCAAAACTGCTTTGTTTAGACCTTTTCAGGTTATATGTTTTTAATAACTTTTTCTTGAAATTCTGTCAAAAAATTTCATAAAAATTACTAGAATTTCATATTGCACAAGTGATATGCAATAGATATATTTAGATGCAATAGAGGTATTTTAGAGTTATGATCAATTTATAGTAAAAAATTATAACGTGGTAAAAGATTATATACCTAAATGATAATTTGATAAATTCAACTATTTCCTTAAAAATTTAAGCATGTGTTGACCATTTTCATCTACAGATGAGGATGAAACAATTGTACTGTCCAGATTGATTCTATGGGAGTACTGGTAGCTAGCTGATCAGTAGCAAAGTATGGATAAATCATAGGTAGTGAATGGATAACCAACAGTTCATGGCTGTGGGTGATAACATGTAGCTAGGCTGAGCAATACTTTTTTTTTCCATATTGTCTTCCATTTCATAACTATCTCTTAACCATTTGATCCCTATAGACCTGATCCAGCCACAGCCACAAACTATGTAGATGTGCTATTAAGTTATATATAATAATATAATGTTATCAGCTAACTTATTTTAAAAAAATCCTAAAATCCAAGATAGACATAATATAATGTTATAATATTATTAAGTTATTGCACCCAGAGAAGCCAGGTGCTCTCAGCCCAGTATAGGGAAGATCCTGTCATGTTAGTCACATTATGCTAGCCTACATAACAAAAAAACATTATGTTAACTGACATAAATAAACAAATAAAAAAGTTATATTCATATATTTATATAGTGTGCACTCAATCCAAAATCAATTCACCAAATAATAAAACTAAATGAAAAGTAATTAAAAGATCGATGTTAAACCCCGATTTATCGTTAAAGTGATCAAAATATTTGAGGTGTACTTTTTTTTATTAACATTTAAAAATTTAAGATAAAAATAACGTACACTTGAAGAAATTGGATTCCTCTCAGTACTTTGTAGATCCAGATTTAAGATGGATCTATGCTGATATATAATAATATAATATTATTACCTAACTTATTTAAAAAAAGTCCTAGATTCCAAGATAAACAGCATAATAAAAACATCCCAAATAAATATACATTAGTTGGAACAGTCTAAAATTCCCTTATTAAAACTAATATATGGAACACTTTGAAGATCAAAAAGGAAAGAAATACAAAAACAGAGATTTGAAACTGCTTAGAAAAACATTTAATAGGAAATGAATAAACTGAAGATATTTATTGCATGAGCTTAAATCGAGGAGCGTACAAATAGAGAGCCAGTGTCGTTAAGGATTCCAGCTGCACCAGAGGCATAGTTTACTCCAGTCAAGATCGTGTTGCCATGAGTAGATGGAGCCAAATATGGCGGAGAGAAAAAATTCGCTCCTAGCTGCTGACCTGCAGCATCACAATACACAAAATCCATATTACAACGCTGAGGATTACAAAATTGTTTTAGGCCTAAATTTTCTTGTATTATGTAGAGTAAACATGCAACAAAACCGGTTTTAGAACGCTGGGATTAAATAAAAAAGGTTTAAGTATAAATTCCGATATTCTTGGCTATCTAAACCTGCACCAAATTGTATTTTCATTATGGTTTTCTGTATATGTAGATATATGTTCAGTCTTTTAAATAAAAAAGGTTTTAGTATAAATTCCGATATTCTTGGCTATCTAAACCTGCACCAAATTGATTTTCATTATGGTTTTCTGTATATGTAGTGTTCAGTCTTTTTTTCTGTATATGTAGATATATGTTCAGTATTTTTATGCACATCCACTTTGATATTAAAGAGAAATTAATTTAGAAAGGTCAAACAATTTTCCCAAACAGTCTTTACTCAAACTTTAATTTTAATTTAAACTTAAACTATGAAAAAGAAGTGTCTGCCCTAGGGGTTTGAACTTCAACTATTTGATATCAAAGAGAAACCAACTTTCTCACACAAACATCTTTCTTACCAACTCTGCACCCAGGGGTTTGAATTTCAACTCTTTGATATCTAAGAGAAACCAACTTTCTGCTTTCAAACATTGTCTTTACACAAACTCTACAAACATCTTTCATACAAACTCTACACCCAGGGGTTTGAACATCAACTATTTGATATCTAAGAGAAACCAACTTTCTATATGTTTAGAGTTAATATATTTAGACGATTGCACCTGTCCCAACCGATAAATCCAATATTTAAAATTCTACCTACAGAAACAAAGCACTAAAGTCTTCCCCACCTTTCCCACCCATTATGAAGCACTTTGCTTCTCTTAAACCCAAAAACCTAATCAAATATCAGATAATTCAACATTTTCTTCACACAACTCTACACCACCAGTGTTTAATCTTAATCTCCAAACGCCAAAACCTAATGAAATATCTGAAATTTCAACATTTTCTTCACACAAATTCTATACCCACCTGTGTTTAATCTTAATCTCCCAACCCCAAAACCTAAAGAAATATCAGAAAATATACAGTTTCTTCATACAAACTCTACACCCACCTGTGTTTAAACTAAAGCTATTTACATGACTGCACCTATCCCAACCAATATATCCAATATTTTAAATTCTACATAAACATAGTTTTAAATCTTTTCCACCCGTTCTTTGAAGCACTTTGCTTCTCTCTATCCAAAAACCTAATGAAAAATCAGAAAATTCAAAATAGGCCTGTCTCTGTACATACCAATAATATCTGAAATTGTTTTCCCGTTGGTAAACCGCCCAGTGGGACGTCCACCAGATGGTAAAAAATCAATCCCATAGGGAGGCGAGTTGGCCTTGGAAAGCGTGAAAATATAATCGTTATTCCCCGCATCTACAAGCGAATCGCCGAATATGAATGCAACAAAGCCGTTATTCAGCCGAGAGTAATTAGTCTCTACGGCTATGGCAGGCATGAAGAGCAGCAAAAGATTACATGCATGGCGGATTATCATTCCGAGCATATTATACAAACTGCAACGCCTCATATTTCTTTATCTATCTTCACCTGAACTGCTGTTCATCATCCAGCTTGAGCTTTCAAAATAATACAGGAAGGTTGCAGTATATAACGCCATCGGACGAAGGAATGGATGTAACAGTAATAGCTGGAGTGCCCATTTACTGTCAGACTTCTGAAGTCTCATGCAAGTTTCATGGGAAGATCCAAAATGGTAAAGGATTTGCTGCGTATCTCTTCGTATCTCGTCGATGAGGTGAGCTTAATACAAATTACAGTCGGTCTGATGAAGCGCAATGCTTGTTCAGCAAAATACTCCAATGGATTGGCAGCAACTTAATGCTTCACATTGTGAAAATGCTCTCTGCATTTTGTGCTGCAGTCCTTGTAAATGTCATGTCAGTCATGGTACCAAATTTCTGGCTCACACGTTCCATGCATGTAGTAGACTAGTTCTAAGGAATCATCGCTGGCTGTACGGCCATAAATTATAATATAAGATCTTGATTATGGCGGTCCTGGATCCGTTTTTGTGACTAACATGCATGTACACACTTAATTGGGAAGAAATATCACTACATAATCTGCTCATTTTAATTTGTATGTTTGAATCCGCAGCTGATATGGGTTTGAATTTGTTAGTCTGTCACTGTAAACTCCAATTTTTCAGGCAAAGTCTGCAATCACATGTCGAGATTAAGTAAGATTTGAATTGAGGTCACGCAAAGTCTGCAATCACATGCAGAGGTTAAGCAAGATTCGAGGGAGGCATTAACACTGTTGATCCCAACCACTCCGTCTACCCTCACGGGCCATGGTTGACCACAATCCAATTTGTTCAACTTCGGAATATACATTTAAATTAAAATGAGACCATGAAGTTATTGGAAGTGAAATTGGTAGTGCCATAGTATTGATGACTATAACAAATATTTACGTATAGTTAAATCACATAACAAAATATCAATCACATAACAAAATATCAAGATTTAGAGGGACAGAGATTCAAAGTATAATAATTCACAACGATGAATTAAAGGCCAAAAGAGCTAATAAGCAATATGGATTGTATTTAACTATATTAATAATATTAAAATGTTTATGTAGATAGCAATATATTTTGTATATTTATATTTATAATTATTATTTATGTTTTTTCATTTATGGATGGAGCTATTATTTATATTTTTTTATTTATGAATGAGATGATACAAGTATATTGTCCACATTGTTTTCCATAATTTTAAATAAATAAATATATATATATTTGATAAATTAATAAAGTATAATTTGGGGTGGACTAGTAGTTGATTCATAATTTACTTATGATTTTATTGGTCCATTTGTTTTCATCAACCACAAATTTTAAGTGGTTGTGCTAGTTTAGGAGATTGGAAGATTTTATTAGGAGTTAGAATGTTACAAGAAGTGCGCATTAGCTTGAATCCCAATTTCCAAATGAAGTTCTACTAAACCTTATGCACATTAGCACGAGTATACATTACCATGCCACTAAGTGCACTTATCACATGAGTTCAACTCAGTTTATTAGGAATGGAATTCCACTCTCACGGGAAGTGAGCATTAGATCAACTCCCAACTCCAAAATGAATTTAGACTAAACCTTGTGCACATTAGCTCTACTCCGAGCTACTAGTTAGAGATTCACTATCACACATACTATACATTACCATGCCATTGAGTGCACTCAAAGTCTAGTTATCACATGAGTTATTTTCCATTTTTTTATAATTGTTTACAACTATCAAATCAATGTGGAAAGTACACTTGATCAATTTTGAAAGGAAAGTTTATATTTCAATATGAAGGGTTAAAATATTAATAACCCTTCTTTATTGACAAGCTAAACAAAATTATTCTTTCTATATGAAAATAAAAAATGATTTACATTTTCATAACTAAAACATAATTGCAAAAAAAAAACTTCCATAGAATTAAATTATGACACAGCTTTAATAACATAGAATAGTTCTTTAAATATATTCTTCAAAATGTTGAACATTACAAAATTGGAACAAAACATTATGACATCTTAATTTCTTTCACCCAATGAAAAGGTCTTCATGTCTTCATTAGTGTCCAAGTTTCATAAATTGCACTCCAATATACCTCATGTAGTCTTGAGGTATTGATAGAGATAATAGTGTTTGTAGACAAAGTATCGATATATCATCGTATTTTATGCAGTTCAACTTAGAGAAACCTCTTTCAAAACTAGAAGTGCTCGTAGGAAGAGTAAGAACAATTTTCCACAATTTCATTAAATTTGGATATGATTCACACCACATAGGTTCTCGTCCATATTTCTCCCATGCTCCAATCATGTTTTTCTTTGAATATGCTTAATGCAAAGTAATAGTAAAACTTTCCATTTCACCTTCACATTTTTTTGTATCAATTATTCACGAGTCTCCTGTATCAAAATTTTCACATAGACATCTCAACCATCGATTTGTTTCAGAATATTTTTCATCCTCTTCTTCAAAGTATGAATGAGGACTAAATAGTTTGGTTGCATTAAATGTAGGCAAATCTATAAACATATTATTGAGACAATCGATCAACTTTTGGACAAATGATTTACCCAAGTGAATACAATTTTTCATGGTGCATGAACCAAGTGAATTAGATATTGGTTCAAATCTTAGCAAATGCACATGTGAAGAACTTGTGTTGCCAATAAACTTCACATTTTCATGTTAATTTTTCTTCAAGAAATACGAAACATGTCGAGAAGCCTCTCCAAACATATCTTGCAAGAATGTTTTGCGAAGAAGTTCAATAAGAACATCTAATTGCATACCAATATATTTTATATCACATATGCTCTTCTTGAAACCGTTGACTTAACTTATTTAATTTAGTTAGAACATTTTCTAGCAATTGAATACAAAACTGAACTTCAAATATTGTGCCCATTTCATAAATTTTTCTATTATTATGTTTCCATTCTTGTAATAATGCTTGCATAATTCTGGCAATCTTGTTCATCACATGTCCCCTAGAAAGCCATTAGATTTGATGAATTTGAAGTAGATGTAATGTGTCAATTTGAAATAAGTCCAGTAAACCTTTAAGTTCTCTATATCTTTTTGTATATTTTTCCAACCAAGAATATACTTTGTTCTCCAACTTATAAATATAATTAAATTAAGAAAAATAATTTGAACCATCTCTTGTCACTAATTCCTCACGATGTGCTATATAGTGAATACACAACAAATGTGGCACTTCACGAAGTAGCTTAGTAGATAAACCTTTGGGAATGTCTCTCATAATAAGCTCCATCTGAACCAAATCCCACAATTTTATGTTTGGATATCCATTTTAAATAATAATCCTAACATGGATTCATATTTTGACCGTGCAATACTATCCTTGATTTTGAGATGATGAATAAACTTTGTTGCACATGACTCTTGTAATACCCCCTAGTTACTTTTGATATTGTATTGTTATTTACTTTTAATGAAACAAGTGAATTAAATTTTATATGAACATAATTTGAAATTGGGAGTTCTAATAGCTACACAATTAATTGACAGAAACTTGAGTTTAAAAATAGTTAGCAAACCTTCAGTATTCTCCACAGAGACAAGTGGCCAGTACTAAGAGGAGATTGTTATTTTGCAATAAAAGTCTTAGGAAAGGAAAGAGGCACACACAAGGAATTATTATGAAAAAGAGAAATAGTAGACAGAGATTCCAAAGATTACCAGTGGTGAAGGTTCTATGGAATGAACTTGTTAATTAATATAGAGCTACTAGTGAACATCTTGAAGATGTTAGGCTGTGTATCAGAACCTCCAGTGAGCATTAGACAATGTTAGGTTATGGAACAAGTTACTCTCTTTAGTTACTGGTGGAAAGTTGAAGCTACATGATAATAGTTTTAAACCCAAAGATCTCGAAAAGGGCGTGGAATTAAGCAATCTTGTTTTCTACAAGGTTCCAGTAGCAGGGTGGTGTGTAGTTGTTGATACTACAATTTCCAGATTGTGCAGATATGTTCCTTTAAAAAAATCATTGTTTCAGTTACAGTCCTGAATTTAATCTTGTTATTATTTGTTTTATATTTCTATTATAGCCATAGACTTGAGTTTATCTCTTTCATTTTTTTGTTCTTATTTTATATACAGTTACGAACAGAAAGTAAACATTTTCTATATTAGTTTGTATATTACTTATATTCACCGGTATGTGACTTGGTATACTACTCTTTCTCTTTAGTATTAATTATTTACGATGACAGAAAGAAAACCATATTCAATCATGGAAATATTCTTTGTAGTATCAAAAATAAACAGTTTAGGGTTTTAGAAAAATAACGAAAACAAACATAGGTTGTATTAAGCCTCTTCACATTTGAATAACCAATGAAGCAATTAAGCATAAAACCCTAACCATAGTATTGGATAGATGGAACTTAGTATGCAGACGAAGACTAACATGAATTCTAGTTCAAAACCCTAACAATGCATTATGTTACAATAAAACCTAAACTAAATCGAAATGAGACTACTAAACATACGATCTTAACAAAATTCAAGGGAATGAATGAAACCCTTTTTAAAGAATAGAGATAGCTAAAAGAATCGTAAAAATGATATATATTTTATAATCAAATCCTTTAACAACAAACTCAAAATCCAACACAAATTTTATAATAGAATCAAAGTTTTATTTGAAAATATTAAACAAAACCCAAAACTGTGATGGCGTCGAAAGGCATTTCAACATTCAGAATAAGAATTGTGGAGATTACCATGAATGCAGCAGCTGAATGGCTTTAGAGCCTAAACCCTCGGCTATTGAAAGCTTATAAACGACCAAACTAAAGCAAGATTCGAGGCATTACAAAGTAGCCACCTTGAACTGCACATGCAAGTGAAAGGGTCGAAGAACCAAAATGTATTGACTCCGACGCACATTCGGAAAGAACCAAAGTTCACTATGTAAAGTTAGCTGTGAAACAGATGCCCAAATCGTTTAACAGCTAAACCTGAAACAACAATTTTGGTGAATGGTCAATCATCCACTCCATAAGGGAGATATGTAAAATTTACCAAGATTTCATAAAATTCTTAAGGGAACAAGTTACGTGTGAATGGAGAATGTGTTCAACTTCGAGAACATAGTAAACCACCTATACAAATTGGATGCTTTAACGAGATAAGTAGTAATGAAAGTAAAACTGTAATCACCTCCACGGTGGACCGCTGGAACTAAATTGGTTAAACACCCAATCCAAACCACTAAAACTTTAGTAGTTTGTGTAAATTGGGGTTAACATCCTTGACGGACCTAGAGCATAGCTACTTCACGACTAGCATATTGAAGGAGTTCACCTTCTGACAGAAGGATTCGATTAGAAAAACCATGTTAAAATTCAACCCTAGTGATGTTTCATTCTAGCTGTAACCCATTCAGACTTGAGGTTAGAACTAGTATTAAAAATCATTTCTTGAACTAAGGGTTTAAGTTCTCAAACCAATGGTTGATGCACTTAGTAACCTTTTAAGGTTAGAACTAGTATTAAAAAATCTAAAAAAAAATAAATGTTTTAAGATAATAATAAATGTTAAATGTTAATTTAGGTACGTTACAACTCTCTTCCTTCATCCATTAGATATGTGTAATATCCTGAATTTTTGACCTAACACTTTTGGGAATAAGCCCCATTGCTTATAATGTTGTTTTGATGTTTTATTTTGTATATTGGGCATAAGACCCCTGCACATGAACTTGATGATTTGTTTCATATATTGGGCATAATCCAATTTCATATGTTTTATGAATATGATTTCATGTGTTGATCGTGGACCCTAGAGCACATAATTGATGAGATGTTTGTGTTGAACGCAAGCTCTGAGGCACATGAGTATTCAATGTTTTGTGTTGAGCAAGAATCTCTAGAGAACATGAGTATATGATGTTTTGTGTTGAGCAAGAGGCTCTGGAGCACATGAGTATTTGATGTTTTGTGCTGAGCGAGAAGCTTTGGAACACATGAGTGTCTAATGTTTGTGTTGAGCGAGAGGCTCTGTAGCAAATGAGTTATGAAACCTTTGTGTTGAGTAGGAATCTCTGAAGCACATGAAAAGATAAGAATTGGAAGTGTTGGGAATAAGCCCTGGAGAATTCGAATTTGATGTTAAGCATAAGCTCTCGAACATCAGATTCTTGGCCATTGTATCCCTATATGTATCCTACAAATACATCCTAGCATTAGTGTTGAGCAAGGAGCTATGGAATTGTACTAATTTTGTAACTCCCTATTTTTTAGCATTGAGTATGGGCTTTGGATAAATGTTAGGAGTTACTGAAATAAATTAATATGTTGAGTGAAAATGACTCTGATAAAACATTGATCTCTTATGACTTATTTTTAAGTGATTAAATGAAATTTGAATTTCTGTATCTCATCAAAGTACTAAAGAAATACCATGTTATATGAGGGAATCAAACATGCAAGGAGGTTTAGAGTTTCCTAACTTAGTTGATCTAACCCCTACCTGAAGGCCTTAATAAAGAAGTGGCTATAAGCTAAAAAGAAAAGTGTCTTGTGATTAGGGATTATGCTATATGATGCTTACAAGTAAAAATGTTAACAAATGATATATATAAATATATAATTTATATATGACGTGTATAAAAGAGTAAGCATAGTAATAATAATAGTAGCTATGAATAATAATGAAAGGCTCTACATATTATTATTATTATTAATTTAATTTTAATGAAATACTGAAAGCCTAGAAGAGTCAAAGTAGGAACTAGTCAAAATTTCCTAAGTTAAATTTAAATAAATATTAAATTAGCTAAATTAAATAAAAAGGGTTATTTCAAGAAAACAAAGGTTTCTTGATTTAACTACCTCTTTTCCTGAAAAGTCTGTCTATAAAAACCTAAGCCAATGAGAAGCTTTGGGATCTTTCGGTTATTCCCTAATTCTACCTGATTATTCTCACGAGAGTTATTGGAGAACATTTTTCCTAAGAGGAAAAAGGGAAACTAATACAGTACATGTTATCCCAGATATGGAATCCTTACCTTAGGAGATCTAAGCTACTTGCATGTTGGAACTAGCTCGGGGGGATCTAGATTGAAACCAGGAATGGTTATGGGTCATGGTTGGGTGGAACATGGTAGTTCCCATGTTATTCGGTTATCTGAAACAGAGATCAGAACTATCTATGTACTTGTTAAATATTGTTTGTTTGAGTGTGGATGGTTTCCAGCCATTGAAATAGCTTCAACTTGCACATATGAGGTTTCTTGATTTTCCCTATGTTTTATACAGGTTTCCTTAATAAATGAATGGATTACATTATGAAAGAATGAATAGAATCTGTTTACTATAACTAGGATTAATTTTCTTACATAAACTTAACAACATCTAGGCTTGTTTTAGTTTGTATGTTCCTATAAACCCTAGTTATAAAGATTTTGTTATAGGATATTATATATTAGATTTCTTATTGAATAAACGATCATATATGCTTTTATCAGTTTTCAAAACCATGGGAAATTTATATGATCTTTATTATCTCTGCATTACTCTTCTAGCTTTATTATTTCATAATCCAATCTGCTCTAATATGTATTCTTTCTACTAGAATCTAGAGTATATAGCTTAGCTAGATTTATGATTATTGTCCAAATTATATACAAAACTAAAACATAGATTGTAGTTATTTAAACTCCTACTATAAATTTTCCTCTACTGGCAGATTACATATTGCTAGCAGGCTTGTTGTTATTACAACCATCGAAACTATTACACATAGCCATCGCATAACTTCAATGTATAAAAATAAAAGTTAAATATGAAACTTTAAACTATTATAATATTAAACAAGATAAACATAGTTAACACATTTAAACCTACCAAATAACATAATCAAACCCCAAACAATAATCTCCACTTTATAAATTTATCTACATATTATGCCAGCCATCGAGACCTGTCAAGATTCGACCGTATGCACGATTATTATAACAAATAACCATATTATCTACTACCAAGCTAATATTCAAACATATACATAATACAAGTTCATTAATGAACAACGTAACCATTTAAAGGATTCAGGATCGAATCCCGTTAGCACTTCTTCCAAAATAAAACCCACACACATGACATTAAAAAACCAACCCACACATTCAAAGGCCTAGGATCGAATCTTGTAGAATCACATTTTAAATTACAAAACATAAGCTATATCCAAACATGCCAGGAATCAAATCCTGTAAAAATGACAATGGTATAAAGCCATACAAATTTCCACATAAGTCAAATGTAAGTTGTTCTAACAAAACTAACATACATAAAGGATTAACCATTCAAACTTTGCACAGACTACGTATTTCACATAAGCATTGAAATCGCAACTATCAAGCTCGAACCTAAAACCCCATCTTTAAATCGTAAATCGAAATCACTGCTCTGTCAAATGTTCCACATTAAAATCAAACAATCAACACACTGCGTTTCAATACTAAGCCTCTTGGATGAGAGTTAAAACCCCATCGTAAACAACAATAAAAACAAAACACTAATCATTTAAATTCCAGAAGAATCTATCTAAAAGACTACTGTCTGCACTATCACAACCACGACATTTACAATTTACACAACAGTAAGACAATCTTACGGCCATCTCCATAATAAACCACATGCTTGTAAATTAAATCATAAATTACCATTAAATGGCATTTTCCAGTAAAACTATACACAGTCAGGAATACAAGGGTGCCATTACAAGTAATTTCACTACTGTAAGTTAAACTCATCGTTTAAAATTAAAACACAGAACTTCCATTAACATACCAAAACAAATGTTTAAGTTATAAACATCAAAATGATTATAGACATGGCCGAAGGCTCCACATTTAAAACTAAGTATCCAAAATAATATTTACATGCACATCCCTGCATGCTCATTAATGAAAGAATTTCGATATAGTAAAAACCATAACCAAAATATTCACCACATTAATATTTACAACAAAAATCTCAAAGCTTTTCTAAACATCTATTAACAAAGGTAATAGGTCAATATTTTTTTACATGGATTGCCTATGAAGGGTATCATTGAAGGCCTTGTAAGCACCCATGAACCGCGAATGGAAGCCCTGTTACTTGAAAAAATAAACAGAGGCCTTTTAGAAGTATGCAAAACCTCCACTCGAAGCAACAACAATACAAACATTGCAAACCCAAATAGAGTGCATACCTCCAAATGTGCACGATGAGTCTATTTCCTCCACACCATAATGAAACCAAAGAGCTGTATAGAGAAACAACCCACAAAAGTGACAAATGATTTCCAAACCATGACAGACCAAGCATAGGGTTCGATTTCCCCCCATCCCAAGGAGTATTAACTTCGCCACCATGTCCACCACCATCGTCGAAATATTTACCCTTATGCATATAGTTCCAAACACAACAACACGACTTGGTGTTAAAACCCCCATCAAAACCTTCATTTCCATAGATAAGCCAAGGTTTCATGGAATATGGAATATTCCATGAATGGATCACCATAGAAACCATGTTACATACAAACTTTAATATAATATGGTCAAGTGTTATGACTTAAGTCTCTAACATTTAGGCATAAAAACATTTCAAACTATATGTTATAAATACATAACATAGCAATAGAAGTTATTACAATCCCAAGCCACAATAATAATGTCAACTAGATAAATGTAGGTCTAATAAACTCAACTCTACATAAATAATAACATAACCCGATAGCAATAAGAATAGTTAGGCCAGGACTTTAGACCTTTTTTTCTCGAAAGGATTAAAGTGGCATAGCATAGATAGCATTCCAAGTTTAGTTGTCCTAGCAAGTTTCCGCCATATAATGAACTTGCACAAAGGAAGAAGAAGTTTGCATTAGTTCAACATGAACTAACTAAACCCTATAACAGCAAGTAGAACTAGTTACCTCTCCAAGTGGTCCCATAAGGGATACAAATCCCGCCACTCCCACCTTTGACAGTTAAAGATAAGTCAGGAATTCTCATAAACAACGAATAAAACTTATAACTAAGAAGTAAGATATAACTGAACAAACACACGGACATGCATGATAAGTAATAATCAATAAGCAGAGTAATCATTTAAACTAGTTCAAGTAAAATAAACATAATACATAATTACATTAGTAACTACATAGAAATGGTACGGACATCTTACGACATATCAATGTAGAAAACAATGACCAACATATTCCGTAAAAGATGAATTAATGTCCAGAATAGGGAGTAATTAACTAGCCTACAATTTTTTTATTTCAAATTTTAGGGACATTAAAAGCAGTATCATAGCCTCGTTTCAACACTAAGAGACCTAATGGGCGTACCAAACATTTGTTGCAGAAAAAAAAAGTGATTTTGAAATTTTGTTAACTAACAAAAATGTTTCCTGTTTTTAAAATTTTTAACTTGTAGCATTCAAAGAACAATTCAGATCATGAGCACAGAATAAGACAATAGCTGGCAAGGAAAACTGGATACCCCCACACAAGAAGAGGAATTGGTGGTTGAATTAAATTTTGATATATTGAAAACCATACAAAGTATTCAAGCAGACTTACATAGTTTCAAGGATGATAATATGAATGAAAGAAAAGAACAACAAGCAATTAATGAAGCTTTGCTACGGAACATGATGAGAGGAATCCCGCAGGGAAAACCCACTCATTCAACCAATAGGTTCAAGAAATAATTCTATCATAAGCGGGCCAGCAGCCCAAGAGAAGAAGGAAAGGAAGAACACACCCTGAACCTCTAGAAAGAGACTGTCATAGTACTTCTAATGATGATTTTCTTTCTCCTTGCAGAAAGAATCAAAGAAATGATCGAAATCTCTATGGAGAGTTCAAAAATATAAAACCCCCAACCTCTGAAGGAGAGATGAACACATGGGAGAAAGTTGAAGAATGGATTCTGGTTATGAGCAAATATTTTCAAGTACATAACTACTCTAGCAAGATGAAAAACTGTCTACACATCCATAATTAAAATAGAAAAGCAACTAGATGGTGGAGATACCTAAAGCATACCAAGAAAGATGACGTAAAAGAAATATGATGGAGTAACTTTTTGCAAAAAATTTCAGTAGAAATACATGTCTGAAAGGTTCTTCGATAGAAAGGGGAAATAATTTCATGAGTTAAGGATGGGGTCCATGACTATGGATGCTTTTATTAACATTTTTTTTATCTGTTACATTATGTACCTTACATAAAGGATGAGAAAGTGAAAATACAATAGTTTTTAGGATTTCTTCCACCCAACTTTTAGGAGAGGATTGAATTTGACATACCTAAAACATTGGACACCACCTTACACAAAGCTATGATTTGCTATGAGCATGGACAAATGAGGCAAGAGAACATCAATAGAAGCAGAGCTAGGCCTAGTACCTTCTCGGATGACCGCAAACCGGGTTTTAACCCACTGCCTTACAGAAAACAGAACAACTTTCTAGCCAATAAGAATTTTAACAAATCATGTACAAAGCCATATGTTCCAGTACCAAATGCTAGCAAACCAACAAAAAATGGGGGAGACAATGTTGGCCTGCTGCAAATCAAATGTTGGAAATGTGAAGGGCCCCATTATTCCCACGACTATAAGAACAAGACTAATGGAGTCTTGGAAAACTTACCAGAATAACCAACAGTAGACGATATAGTTGGAACAACGCATATTTATGCAGCCTTGGATGGCCGACAGGTAGACCATCAGGATACCATGGTTGAGATAGAAGGTAATATTTCAAACACTTCTATTTCAGTTTTGATTGACCCCAGTGCTTGTCAAAGTATTGTATCACCTAAAATTATGGAAACATGTAAACTAGGTATAGATAAACATGAGAAACCCTAGCTAGTGAAATTAGCCACGAGTATGAAATGAAAGGTTTTCGAAATAGTTAATGATTGTGAGGTAAACTTGAATGGTTTTCTTGCTAGGATAAATCTGAACATCCTACCCTTAGGATTGTATGATATACTTATCAACATGGACTGGTTGGAACAACAACATGTCATGATTGATTGTTTACATAAGTCAATCTTGTGTACAGATAGCCAAGGAAATAAGGTAAATCTTCAAGGCATACCTAAGAAGGTTTCTGTAAGGCATATATCCACTTTACAAGAAAAGAAGTTCATTAGGAAAGGATGCAAACTGTTTGCAGAAAACATCTAGGACATAGAAGCTGAGAGAGAACAACACATCAAGGACTTTCCAGTTCTTGTATACTTCAAGGATGTGTTTCCTAAGGAAATCCTAGGATTACCACCAAAACGACACATAGGTTTTTCCATAGAACTGACACCATGGTCAGTTCTGGCTTCAAATTCCCCTTACCACATGAGTGCACCAGAGTTGGTGGAACTCAAACTACAGTTGCAGGAGTTGATTGAGAAGGGGTATATCCGACTGATTATGTCCCCTTGGGGAGCACTGATAATTTTTGTAAAGAAGAAGGATGGTACGATGAGGATGTGCATCGATTACTGCCATCTTAACAAGATGACCATCAAGAACCGATACCCACTACCTAGGATCGATGACTTATTTGATCAAGTAAGAGAAGACAAGATCTTCTTGAAGATTGACATGCGATCCGGGTACCATCAGGTACGGATTCACGACGAGGATATTCATAAAACTGCCTTTCATACGAGGTACAACCACTACGAGTTTGTAGTGATGCATTTCAGGTTGACCAATGCACCCACGAACTTTATGTGTATGATGCATTTCATTGTTTGCACGGATTCAAACAAGGAAGGGCTCGGAGGAGTCCTCGTGTAGAATGATTACACAATCTGTTATGAATAGCAGAAGTTAAAATAACACGAACATAACTACCCCACCTATGATCTTGAGTTAGTAGCCATCATCGACGCCTTGAAGATGTGGAGGCACTAGCTCATGGGAAATAAATTTCGTCTGAAAACAGACAATATGAGTCTGAAGTATTTATTTGAGCAACCGGATCTGAATGCCAGGTAGGCCAGATGGTTTCCTTTCCTTAACGAGTACCATTTTGAGCTAAATCATATAAAGGGAAAAGAAAACAAAAGTGTGTATGCTTTAAGGGGATGAGCTCATATGATATATGAGGTTACTTTAAGAGAAAACAAAAGTGTTTATGCTTTAAGGGGATGAGCTCATATGATATATGAGGTTACTTTAAGTCAAACCAATTCGGATTTACACGAGAGGATTACAATGGGAAACAGAGTTGACCCTTTCTATGTTGAAATCCTCAAGAAGGTCCAAGAGGACAAGTTGTTTCAACAACAAAAAGAGTACAAGGTAGATGAAATGAGACTGCTATGGTCCAAAGAAAGATTGTATGCTCTAGAAGGAGGAGTCATTAGGTCCAGCATCCTCACGAAATTTCATCGAAAACCCTACTCAAGGCATCCAGGATATCAAAAGATGATATCCACAGTAAAGAAACACCTTTTCTGGCCTAATTTAAAGGCCAACATAGCATTGTTTATCGCAAAATGTCAAGAATGCTAGCTGGTCAAAGCTAAGCACCAACATCCTTTAGGGTTGTTGTAGCCATTACCCACTCGAGAATGGAAGTGGGAAGTCATTAGTATGGATTTTATCACAGGTTTCCAAAGAGTAAGAAGCAAAATTATTCTATCTTTGTAGTAGTTGACAAGTTGTCAAAAGCAGCACACTTCATTCCAGTGAAGTCGACCTATAAGGCAATACACATTGCCAACATCTTCTTAAAGGCGATATTCAGATTGCATGGGATACCCAAGGAAATCATCTCAGATTGAGATACAAAGTTTACCAGAATATTTTGGAGATCCTTATTCTCTGGATTAGAGATGCAGTTGAATTTTAGTACTACTTACCACCCACAAACAGACAGGTAGACAAAACAGGTAAACTATATTGTAGAGGACATGCTTAGGATGTATGTCATGAACCCCCCCCCCCCCCAAGTGGGAAGATAACTTGCATCTTGCATAGTTTTCATATAACAACGGATACCATACCTCCACCAAGATGAGTCCCTTTGAGGTACTCTACGGACAGAAGTGTAGAACACCGGTTACATGGGATAACCCAGTGGATCGACTCATGTTAGGGCCAGACTTACTGAAGGACTTGGAACAATTGGTTACAAAGGTCCAACTGAACCTTAAAGAAGCACAAGACCGCCAGAAGATTTACACGGATAAGAAAAGAAAACATAACTATTATAAGATAGGTGACCATGTTTACTTAAAATTAAAAGAAAAACAAATCTCATTGAGCTTGGGAAGGTGTGGTAAGTTAGCACCTAGATTTTGTGGACCCTTTGAGATACTGGCGAAGAGAGGGCTAGTGGCATATGAGATAGCTTTACCTACTCACATAAGAGTTCATAATGTTTTCCATGCATCCTTATTAAAGAAATATGTTTATGATACTAAACATGTCATTGGTTGGTCCTTGCTATAGGTGGAACCTGAAGGGGAGTGTGCACTTGAACCCTTTCATATACTGGATAAGAGAGAGATGCATCTTAGGAAGTGCACCATAGTCTAGTTGAAAGTGAAATGGATGCACTTCGAGGCCGATGAGGCTACTTGGGAGAATGAAGCCACCATGAGAAAGGATTACCATGCCTTATTTCATGATTTCATTTCGAGTCTATAGAACACCAGGGACAGTGTTGTTCTAAGCCAGGAGGGATGTAATATCCTTAATTTTTGACCTAACACTTATGGGCATAATCCCCATTGCTTATGATGTTGTTTTGATGTTTTATTTTTCATATTGGGCATAAGACCCCGGTGCACATGAACTTGATGATTTTTTTAATATTGGGAGTAAGTCAATTTCATATGTTTTATGAATGTGATTTCATGTGTTGGACGTGGACACTGGAGCACATAATTGACGAGAAGTTTGTGTTGAGCGCAAGCTCTGAGGCACATGAGTATTCAATTTTTTTTGTTGAGAAAGAATCTCTGAAGCACATGAGTATTTGATGTTTTGTGTTGAACGAGAGGCTCTGGAGTACATGAGTAATTGATGTTTTTTGTTGAGCGAGAAGATCTAGAACACATGAGTGTTTAATGTTTGTGTTGAGCGAGAGGCTCTGGAGCACATGAGTTATGAAACCTTTATATTGAGCAGGAATCTCAGAAGCACATGGAAAGATAAGAATTGGAAGTGTTGGGCATAATCCCTAGAGAATTCCAAGTTGATGTTGAGCCTAAGCTCTAGAACATCAGATCCTTAGCCATTGTATCCCTAGGTGTATCCTACAAATACATCCTAGCATTAGTGTTGATCGAGGAGCTCTAGAATTGCACTAAGTTTGTAACTCCCTGTTTTTTAGTGTTGAGTATGGGCTCTCGATAAACACTAAGAGTTACTGAAAAAAATGAATATGTTGAGTGAAAATGACTCTGATAAAAAATTGATCTCATATGACTTATTTTTAAGTGATTAAATGAAATTTTGAATTCTTGTATCTCATCAAAGTACTGAAGAACTACCATGTTATATGAGGGAATCCAACATGCAAGAAGGTTTAGATTTTTTTAACCTAATTGACCTAACCCCTCCCTAAAGGCTTTAATAAAGAAGTGGCTATAAGCTAAAAACAAAAGTGCCATGTGATTAGGGATCATGCTATATGATTCCTACAAGTAAAAATGTTAACAAATGATATATATAAATATATAGTTTATATATGATGTGTATAAAAGAGTAAGCATAGTAATAATATAGTAACTATGAATAATAATGAAAGGCTCTGCATATTATTATTAGTATTACTAATGTTAATTAAATACTAAAAACCTACAAGAGTCAAAGTTGGAACTAGTCAAAAGTTCCTAAGTTAAATTTAAATAAATATTAAAATTACCTCAATTAAATAAAAAAGGTTATTTCAAGAAAAAAAAAGGATTCTTGGTTCAATTCCCCTTTTTCCTGAAAAGCATGTCTATAAAAATCCAAGCCAAAGAGAGGCTTTGGGATATTTTGATGATTCCATAATTCTACCTAATTATTCTCAAGAGAGTTCTTGGAGAACATTTTTCCTAAGAGGAAAAATGGAAACTGATTTAGTACATGTTATCACAAATAGGAAACCCTTACCTTAGGAGCTTTAAGGCACTTGCATGTTGGGACTAGCTCGGGGGGATCCAGATTGAAACCAAGAATGGTTTTGAGTCATGGTTGGGTGGAACGTGGTAGTTCCCAAGTTATTCGATTATCTGAAATAGAGGTCATATTTGTCTATGTACTTGTTAAATATTGTGTGCTTGAGTGTACAGGGTTGCCATCTATTGAAATAGATTCAACTAGCAGGTATGAGGTTTCTTGATTTTCCCTATGTTTTATACAGGTTTCCTTAATAAATGAATGGATTACATTCTGAAAGAATGAATAGAATATGTTTGTTGTAACAAGGATTAGTTTGCTTACATAAACTTAACAACAAATAGGCTTGTTTTAGTTTGTATGTTCCTATAAACCCTCGTTATAAATTTTTTGTTATAGAATATTATAAATCAAATTTAAAATAAACTATCATATATGATTTCATCAGTTTTCAAAACCACAGGAAATTTATATGATCTTTATTATCTTTGTAGTACATTTCTAGATTTATTATTTTAGAATCCAATCAGCTCTAATGATGTATTCTTTCTACTACAATCTAGAGTATTTAGGTTAGTTAGATTTCGGATTCTTGTCCAAATTATATATAAAAGTAAAACAGAGATTGTAATTATTTAAACTCCTACTATACATTTTCCTTTGTTGGAAGATTACATATTTACAACAGGCTTGTTGTTATTACAACCATCGAAACTATTACATATAGCGATAACATAACTTCTATACATAAAAATATAAATTAAATATCATTACTGAAACTTTCAACTATTATAACATTAAACAAGATAAATAGAATTAACACATTTAAACCTACCAAATAACATAAGCAAACCCCAAACGATAATCTCCACTTTATAAAGATATCTACATATTATGCCATCCATCGAGACCTATCAAGGTCCGGTCATAGGAACGATTATTACAAATAATCATACTATCTACCACCAAGATAAGATTCAAACCTATACATAATACAAATTCATTAATGAACAACATATCCATTTAAAAGATGCAGGATCGAATCTTGTTGGCACTTCTGCCAAAAAAAAACCCACACACACGACATTAAAAACCCAACCCACACATTCGACGGCCCGGGATCGAATCCCGTAGGCCCACGTTTTAAATTAAAATACATAATATATATCTAAACATGCCAGGAATCGAATCCTGTAAAAATGACAACATTGTAAAGCCACACAAATTTCCACATAAGTCAAATGTAAATTGTGCTAACGAAACTAAAATACATAAAGGATTAGGCATTGAAACTTTATATAGGATACATATTTCACATAAGGGTTGAAATCATAGCTATCAAGCTTGAACCTAAAACCCCATCTTTAAATCGTAAATCGAAATCACTGCTCTATCAAATGTTTGACATTAAAATCAAACAATCAACATGCTGCATTTCAATACTAAGGCTCTTGGCCAAGAGTTAAAACACCATCGTAAACAAGAATAAAAACAAAACCCAAATCATTTAAATGTTAGAAGAATCTATCTAAAACCCTATTGTCTGCATTATCACATCCACGACATTTACAATTTATGCAATAGTAAGCCAACCTTAAGGCCATCTCCATAATAAACCACAGGCCCCTAAATTAAATCATAAATTACCATTAAATGACATTTTCTAGTAAAACTATACACAGTCATGAATCGAGAAGGGTTCCATTGCAAGCAATGGAACTACCATAAGTTAAACTCATCGTTTAAAATAAAAATGCAGAACTTCCATTAACATACCAAAACAAATGTTTAAGTTATAAACATCAAAACGATTACAGACATGGATGAAGGCTCAACATTTTAAACTAAGTATCCATTATAATATTTACATACACATCCGTCGATACTCATTAACAAAATAAGTCCCATACAGTTGAAACCATAGCCAAAATATTCGCTAGATTAATATTTATAGCATAGAGCTCAAAGCTGTGCTAAACATCTATACACATAGGTAACAAGTAAATATTCTTTAGCAAGGCTTACCCATGAATGGTATCATAGACTTCCTGGTAAACACCCATGACCGGGGAATGGAACCCTTGTCACCTGCAAAAAGAAATAGAGGCATGTTAGAAGTATGCAAAACCTCCACTTGAAGCAACAACAATAAAAACGCTGCAAACCCAAATAGAGTGCATACCTCCAAATGCATAGGGTGATCCTCTTTCCTCCATGCAATAATGAAACCAGAGATCCGAACAGAGCAACAACCCACAACGGTGACAAATGATTTCCAAACCAGGACAAGCCAAGCATAGGGTTCGATTCCCCCCCATCCCAAGGACCATTAACTCCACCACCTTGTCCACCACCATTGTCAAAATATTTACCCTCATGCATATAGTTTCAAACACAACAACACGACTTGGTGTTAAAACCCCCATAAAAACCTTCGTTGGCATAAATAAGCCAAGGTTTCATGGCATATGGAATATGCCATGAATGGCTCACCATAGAAACCATGTGACATACACACTTTAATATAATATGGTTAATTCTTATATGACTTAAGTCTCTAACATTTAGGCATTAAAACATTTCAAACTATATGTTATAAATACATAGCATAGGAATAGAAGTTATTACAGTCCCAAGCCACAATAATAATGTCAACCAGATAAATGCAGGTCTAATAAACTCGACTCTGTGTAAATAATAACGTAACCCAGTAGTAGTAGGAAAAGTTAGGCCATGACTTTATTCCTTTTGTTCTTGAAAGGCATAAAGTGGTATAGCATAGATAGCATGCCAAGTTTAGTTGCCGTAGCAAGTTTCTGCCATTTAATGAACCTCCACAAAGGAAGAAGAAGTTTACATTAGTTCAACATGAACTAAGCAAACCCTGTAACAGCAGTTAGAATGAGTTACCTCTCCAAGTGGTCCCATAAGGGATACAAATCCCACCACTCCCACCTTTGACAGTTAAAGATAAGTCAGGACTTCCCATAAACAACGAATAAAACTTATAACCAGGAAGTAAGATATAACTGAACAAACACATGCCCATGCATGATAACTAATAATCAATAAGCAGAGTAATCATTTAAACCAGTTCAAGTAAAAAAACATAATACATAATTACATGAGTAACTACATAGAAAAAACACATAGAAATGGTAAGGACATCTTACGACACTTTGGTGTAGAAAACAATGATCGGCATATTCCGCAAAAGATGAATTAATGTCTAGAATAGGCAGTAATTAACCAGCCTACAATTTTTTTTTCAAAGTTTTGGGATTATACAATATGCAACATATATAATCAGGTGTTGCTCCATTGTTTTGTATTTTCTTTCATCCACCATCAATTATATATGTAACATATATATAATGAGGTGTTTCTCCATTGTTTTGTCTTTGCTTTCATCCACCAAAGTAGAATAAAATGGACTCAAGTAATTTTTTTCCTTTACTTTTTTCTAGAAAACCTCTTTTGTTGCAAGTAAAAACTCTTTTCCAGATGTTATATTACTATATGAAAAATACAATTTGGTTAATGGAATATTATGTGTCCATTTATAGATATGCAAGTCACATAAGTATTTATACACTTCCAAAGGTAAATCTTTAGGTGAGCTCAACATGTTTGGTGATGGGAAAAGGGAAAACATGATTGCCTCACTCACTACTAGTTAAATATCAAAAGACAATCTCATAAATAACTAAACGGTATGTTCCAAAATAGTAACGTATACATAGAAGTCATGATTTTTTTCTATAAATATATATTTATTTTAATTATTTAACAAAATTTAAATAGTATCATTTTTTTATAATATGTAAATAAAAATCTATATAAAAGATATCATATTTTTCTAATTTTTTCTAATAATAATATTCCTTATGATGTATATATAAAATTAATTAAAAATATGATATATTATTTGAAATGTTACTATATTTTAAATAAAAATATGAAAAATTAATCTTTATTTCCAGTTTAATAAATATTTTTTTTTTTAAATTATTTTTATAACAAACAATAATTTACTCTTATATAACTAACTAGAAGAAAAATAACCACTTTAATTTTGACAATAATTTACTAAATTATAAATATAAATTTATAATATCCTAAATCTAAATTTGCCCAAGAGTCTAATGTATTAGAGTTAAACAAATAGCATGACAATCTTTATATATCATATGAGTGTAAACTTTGAGTGCCAGCATGAGTAGTCCGTGGGGTAAGTGGGGATTTGACACATCCGCGTGAGTGCCCTCCGTTATTTCTTTATTTTTAAAGTTATGTCCACTAAAACTTTCAAAATTTGCAAGATGTTATATAGAAATTATATAAAGAAATAATAACAATGTTATGGAATGATAAATTTGTCATTTGAAGGATAAGTGAACAATAATAAATTGTTTTGATAAAAATAAATAAGTGTAAAATGTTACTCTATTTTAAGGGTTTTTAGTTGTAGTCTAAATATTTTTAGTTTTAATTTTTTTCCAGTATTTTTTTTTGTTTCGTTTTGTTAGAAGTTTTATAGAAATCTATCAAGTAGCACATCAACTTAATCTGTGGCAATGAACATCAATAGGCCACAAGTTATGTGTACCACTATTTATTTTTGATATTCTATTTTTTTAGTAATTGTTTTGTCCAATTTTAAACCAATTCCATAATACACTTGTCTCATCCTAGTGAAATCTAGGAAAATAACAGATGGTAGTCCACCCCAAATTCTAAGATATAAACATATATAACTATGGAATTGCCTAATTTTTGTAGCATGAAGATATTTGACGGTGTTGAATTTGTTTATGGATTCAAAAACACAATTTAAACACTTACAAATAAAAACCATACATGAAATTGAGATAAATCTGGTAGATAGCAAATTTTGGAAAGTGAGGTATACTTTGTTACGTGGTTAGTGAACAACTACTTGGCTTGACAAGACTCTCTATATATCATGTGTACACGTAACTATATTATGTGGCGATTTAATGTAAAAAAATTTAGTTGCCCTTAAGAAGGTGTTTTAATCCGCAGCGAAGACTTGAGCTAATCCGGCTGGCATTTTCTTGACATCTCTGGACCAATTCCTGTACCTTTGTCTTTCATTTTTTAAGCAAATCAATAGAAGTCAAGGAGGTGTGGATAATGCAATGTATATAAGAAATCTATAGTGGTTAATACTGTTTTTGTAATGCTTGCTCCAATACGTTATATTGTTTTTATTTTTATTTTTTTTTAAGAAAAACATAGATGCAATGACAGAGCTAAACGGAGGGGGCAAAGTGTGAAAAAACAATATATTAAACTAGCCAATAAAATCCAAATCTGTGTAAATATAGAATAGTATAAATCCAAGTGTTTGGAAAGAGTTTCTCGCAACTAGAAATATATTAATGCAATAACGAAAAGAAAATGATTTATATATGAATATGGGATTTTTTAAATAGATATTATCGATCAATTAGATGTTAAAGGCATGGAGTAAGTATTATCAGTATGGAAGAAAATAGAACACATAATTTTGACTATCGCATCGGTTAATTACAAAGGATTAAAAAAAACATGTTTTATATAAAGATACATTAGACAATTTTAAATTTAACTCGTTTTCAGGTATCAAGAAATCTTAATAAGATATATCTAAAGAAATTTAACTTTTTAAGGAAAACATTTACTATGTAATTAAAACTTTTACATAAGGAAACAATCTATAACCTTAGCTAATGCAATCACATAAGGAAATACAGTAATGCAAAAAAAGATAGTTTACATATGAGTTTTTCAGAATTGTTCATCAACAAATGATCTTCTATGCTCTTTAAATAGAGATTATGACTCAATCATGTATTAAGCCGTAAATGGAGTGGAGTTTTTAAAGGCTTTATAAAAATGGAGTATTTGAAGTATTTGCATCCCAAACCACCAAGTTTGTCATTCTGAACCTAAATTTGAACCAACCAAGTCACTAGACAGTTATTTAGGAAAATGATCAATGGCATGAAAAAAACTTAATTTAAGGAGTACCCATGCACTCTAGGAATGCATGCAGGTTATAAAGCACATGCATGTTCTAAAGAGTGTATGCAGTGCTAGAATGCAAATCAGTTATTGTTACTATGGAAACTTTGGCGTTTAAGAGGGGATTGGGATCTATTACAAGTATTTTGGCACTAGATTTTAGGCAGGTAGGGTCACGAATGATATCTTACCCACCACAAAGGACCTTTCTAGGGTATGTTTTGTATTTGGATGGGGATAGTTAGCATTATGAGGTTTTGAAAATGAAGTATGGGTCTATTGACCTTAGATATAGTTATTTGGAAGGAACCCAAACTTCAGGCCCTAAATGAAACTTATAGGTGTTTAGGGATAACAATTGCACCTTAAAACACCTTAAAGGATGACTCAAGGGAGTTCTTTTCCTCTAACTAGGTATAAAGGTTATAGTAGCATTTTTTAGCACTATGTATGGGTTTTGAGATCTTGGACATGGTCATGGGAGGATACCTAAACCTCAGGTCCTGAAGGAATCTTCTACCTATCTAGGTCCAATAAGGTTCTCTTGACAAACCACATGTGTCCTCTTGGGGTATCATTGGCATGTGATTGAGGATGTTGGTGTCATTAGGTGGTTTTGAGTAATATGCATGTATATTATGGCCTTGGAAATATTCCAGGGAAGAGAACCATGCATTAGACCCTAAACAAACCATTGTGGCATCCTGATCCGTGAACAATGCCTCGAAGCACCACAAAAGACTTATTTGGTCTATACATGGGACTGTGTATGTATTTGGTCTATACATGGGACTGTGTGTATGGCCTTAGATTTTATTAGGGGAGGAGACCTGGACCTCAGGCCCTAAAGAAATATTATGATTCATATAAAGCTAAGGTTGTTGCCTTGACTAACAACACATGGCCTCTTAAAGATATCATTGGCATATGATTGTGGATGGCAGTGCCATTAGGTGGTTCTGAGTAGTATGTATGCATCCTAAGTGTTAACACCTCTTATGTTGAACAATTGAGGAAGAAATGTGGTCAAGAAATAATAAAGGGATACATAAAAATTGGCAAATCTTGGTAGTCTTGAGCCCTTTATTAAAAGTGCACATTTTAGTTAATTCATTCCAAAATTCAAAGGTATAGATTACGAGTATGAAAATCTACAATTGACAATTGATCCACTGGGGGAAAGTTGTGCAAAGGAGAAGTTTTGACGGAGAGGCAGAAGTGGTTAATGAGGTAGAAAGATCAACAAATAAGTAATAAAGTAAATAAAATCTATGGTTGTGAGACAGTCTGCGGAGTAGAGATGCACACTTGAAAAAATGAGAAAGGCTAGCAGATTGCCTAGAACAGATATTGATCCAACGGTTTATACAAAAATTGCAATCTTATCAACGGTCATTATCTATTCCAGAGTGCGAAGCTGTGAGATGATTAAAAAGGATGAGTTGTAGCAGAATTTAAACCACTTTCCACGTGGTGAATTTTGGTGACTTCCGCTGAGGAAAGCAATAAGAGAAAAACAACTTGGTAAGGGCTCCGGAATAGTCCAGTGTATAAAAAGTGAAGTTGACCTAGGTAAAAGTCATTTCAATTGCACACTGCGAGGGAAAGAGAAGTGGACAGTGTGCCATCTTTTCCAAAGTCAACTTCTATGTATCCATAGTTACAGGTAAGCCTTGAAACATTGAAACTTTGTTTAAAGACTTGTTGCCATTGTTCATTATGGAGAAGGAACAGGATTTAGGAGTATTATACAGAGTCTTGGATGAGAGTGAAGAGGTTGTTGTTGATAGGGAGAGGAATTTATGTGACCCTATTCTATCAATTGGTAGTGTATCAGTTTCAAAGGAGAATTTGTGGCAGTATAATTTGCAAAGGAATGATATTCTGGATGTCTACAGTTCTTTCTCATATTATTTTTCTATTGAACAAACCCTACCTTTTCCCAAATTTGTCGAATGGTGTGTGAATAGTTACTCCTCTGAAAGAGTTATTATGAGTTATACCACGTCAAAAATCCTTTGTAAAGTTGATGCGAAAACTGTTCGCGGGATATTGAGTCTGCCTGATAATTTCCCTACTAGCTGTGAGTCTTTGAATGAGCAAGTCTGAATTGAAATGTATGAAAATTGTAGAACTGAAGTCAGATGCCAGTTTTTATCCAGTATTCTAAAAGATGGTCAGTCATTAGAAGGTTTTTTTTTACCATATAATGTTAATATTTTCAAGAAGGAAGTATAGTTGGTCATGTCGCTGGTCAGTCAAATTTTGGGTTTGGATAATGATATTCATATCAATGAAGTCATCTTAGGTTTCTTGCTGAGTATAGGTTCAATTGACCCTGAGTCCCATTTAATTCGTTGTTTTAATATTGATGAGTATCTAGCCGAGGTTATCCATGCCCATTTGGTCGAATTCCCTAAAGTTAGGTTCTTTAGATATCAGTCATATTTACTAAACATGATGTTGTGTTCTAATGTGTCGGAGTTGCAATTCTTGTCCACCATTTTCTCTCCGGACCTCCCGAAACAAATTAACATGTTTGAGTTCCTAAATACAATCATGGCCGAGATTTACAAATTGTTGTTTGATGATGTCTTTCCAAGGGTGTTATAAGACATGAAACTTATGCTACAATTTTCCTTAGAAGACAGAACATGATATTGGTTCTTGTATAAAGAATTTATTGTTTTGAGAGTGTATGGGTTCACTAGGGAACCATACAGGTTACCCACTTTTTTCACTCCAAGAATATTCGCACTTGAGTTTATGAGACAGAGGTTATGTACAGAAGAAGAACATTTTGGGGCATTTAAAAATTCTTCCAATGTTAAATTTCCTCTCAAAGTTTGTCTATTCATTTAAAAAAATAAAAGCACCTTGTTAGTCATAGAGAAGTTAGAAGTTATGGATTTTCAAAAGGAGCAAAAAGTAAATTATGATCCACATCACATTATTTCTCAGAGGAAGTAGTTAAACAAAAATAAACCTTTTGATCATCAAACTGTTGAAGGCTTAGATAAAATAGCAAATTTGGCTAATTTTGAAGAAAATTCAAAACTTGATGAAGACAGGAGAAACAAATTGACTGTAGTGGCTCAAACGCCTGATAATTCCAGCATTTTGAATAAGATGAGTCTTTCTGAAACTGATGGCATGGATGTGGATGAAAATATTTCTCATAAAAAGATCAAAACACACCCTCAAGGTGATCAAACTATTTTAGAAGATTTAAAGAAGATGGTCTTGTTCCAGAAGAATTCTGTACAGATGTATCAATATTCCTTCGGAGAAAAAGGTAACGCAGAGTCCAGTTCCCATTTCAAATCTAGGACAGAGTTACTATCAAGTTATGCTAACAAACAAATGCAATCATCAGAGGAAACTAATAATTTGCTTCCTCAAGTTAGAAATTTAATCAATCAAAAGACTTCATTTATTTCTACTCGAGATGCAGAGAGGAATACCCTGAAATTTGTCGTGGTTAGTGACAAGAAAGTGTCTGAAATGGAAGTGAAGTTAGACAAAATCAATGTTCTTAATAAGATACAACTCCATAAACAAACTGGAGATGTTATTTACTCTGATTTGTTACATGCTATTATGAAAATTAATAAATTACAGTCCCTTGTAGATAAGATAGAGGTTCAATTGAAGCATGAAAGGGTGGAAAATAAAGCAAATTTGATTCAAATTAAAAAGTTGCAGGGAGATGTTGTAAGCTTAGGGACCGAACCGGGTAATATGCAGGTGACCAAAAAGTTTCTAGAAGAGAAGGACAATACCATTCAAGTATTGAAGAGAAAGCTTAAAGTCCCTAATGCTGAACACATTCAGTCTTCAGAATTATTCACAGTTCAAGAGGAAAAATAGAAAGTTTATCAAGATATGATGGACTACGAAGGAAAATCATTGAAGCTGTAGGAAGAGAAAAACAAGTGGGAAGTAGAAAGAGCCGAATTGATGGCTCAGATTTCGAAGTTGAAAAAGGATCAAAATGATGAAAAAGAAATTATGTAAGAATTGATAAGTCAAACCCCTATTGACACTGATTTACCCCTGGTTAACACTAAAAGACCATTAAATGAATTTTCTACAGATGCTCTATTAGTTCCTATGTCACAGATAAGTCTGAAAGAGGTGGAGATTAAAGAATTAAAAGAGGAAAATGAAAAAATCAAATCAAAATTGGCTAAGACAATCGAGGAGAAGAATAAAACATTGAATGATAAAATCGAATTGCAAAAAAAGTTCAGTGAGTTAAAAGAAAGAAGTACAATAAGAGCTCCTTTACAGAGAGCTAACATTTAATTTGGGATACATTGTCTATGGAAATCACCAAGTTTAGGCATTATTTAAATTTTATTGATGATGAAAGTGCACTAGTCAATTTAGCTACTCAAAGATTGAAGTTGGCCAATGAAACTATGGAAAAGAAGCCTTTGAATATTGCTCACAATGCTTTGAATTTCTTAAATTCTTTAAGATATCAGAATTTGTAGCACATTGGGATTAAGAAAAGAGTAATGATTGTGTTGTGGGAAAATAAGTTTATAAATAAACATCAACTCATGAAAGTGGTGCAGGATAAGGTGAATACAATGCCTTCTTAAATAAAGAATTTCAGGCTTGCTTTTAAAGATCTATTTGATGATGGTCTCCCTTCTTTTTGGGATGACGAAGGAAGGTTATTTTCCCAGGAGCAATAACACAGTTTATTGGTACAAAATTGCATGGAACATTCCAAATTTGAATATTTAGTCAAAGGGTTAACAGGAAAGATAATTGCGGAAGAATTGATAGAGGACTTTGAAATATTGGATAAGTTTTTAATTATTAAGAAAGTATTTCCTGCCGTGTCTTATGAAGCTTATGTGGATTTGGAGGTGTCAATTAGAGAGATGGAAAAATACGACACCCCAAATGCGGAACAATGGAAGATCATGGAGAAATTCAGAAAGACCAAGTAAATACTTCATTCATGAAGACAGGTGTTGCAGTTCATGAAGATATTTGTTCGAGATACCCTGCAGTTACTAAATTTGCTATAATGGAGCAATCTGTTGTTTGAATCAAAGCATGTAGTTATTATTCCTAGTTATTAGGGATATGGTTACAAAAAATTTGATTAACATATTAATTGGTTATTGATCTTCTTGGGAAAAAACTATTTTTGTATATATTTGAATTTATTTGATGTATTGGGGGTTGGAACCCATAATCTTGGACCGATGTTTTTGAGAACATATTATTTTTCAAAGAAATAATAAAGCCAAATGCTGGTTGATCTTCAAAGATTCATGTGTCGTTTATGTTATAGTCTGTGCCTTCTTTCCATGTGATTGTCTTCTAAGTGTTTACCTTTCATTCTATTTTCTTTCATATATGAACATAGTGTTTAATAGTTTCATAATTCATACATGTTATGCTCTGGCTATTGTTTCAGATATTTCACAAATATTTCTTCTAAAGTTGATATGGAATTCTTCTTGTGATGCTCTATATTGATGGATTGATCATGTTTCTCTCCTATAGCCTGAAACTCAATGAATGACTGTGACTGGATGATTATCTTGCCTTTGTTGGGATTCTGTGTATGAAGCTTTGCATTATCTTTATCTGTTTTGACTCCATTTCCCAATGGTTATATGTGTTGTTTCAACCATATGCATAACTTAAATTATTGATTTCAATATCTGGCCTTGTTAAAATTTATATCTGAGAGATCCCTCTCTGGAAAGAAAAGCCAGTTTCTTTCCAAAGTGGTTTTTGTTGTTACCTTAACATTACCTTTACAACCTTGGGTATATTTTGAGTGCTAAAAAATTGGCGCCGTTGCCGAGGAATGAAGGTGCAAATCAGCCCTTTGATAATGACTTTGCATTTTCATTAAGGGAGAGAAAGTCAGCGAGTCTTGCTGCCATGTTCACGGATTCTTTAGAAGTGGAAGCAAATATGATGATGAGTGGAAAGATGAAACAAAGAGACATTGATAGGAGGAAAATAAGAGAAGAAAATATTCCTTCTACTTCTTCTTTTGCTACTGATATTAAATTTGAAATGATGTTGAAAACAATGGAGAAGTTAATGGATAGATTGACTATGGACAATAGATCATTTAATAGAGAACAAGCTGATCCTCAAATAAAAAATCCGAATTTTAGAAGGCCAAATCCTCCTATGCCTCCACAAAACAGGCAAAGAGATATGAGAAACCCAAGGAATCAAGAAGAGCAACAAATTCAACCACCTTTACATGAGAATTATGTTGTAGATGAAGAAGACCCTTCTAAGAATGAAATTCATCTTTTTGGAGAATTAGATTCAGAGATATACCTTATTGAAGAAGAACATCACATGTTTGCACAGGAAAGTGGAAATGAGGATTTTGAAAGGGAATCACAGCAGTATCAGAGGGGTTATTTACATGCTATGGATGATGTACAAAGGAAGATCAGATTGAGAAACAAAGAAGTTGTTGTAAATAAAGGGAGGCTAAATTCAAACTAGCCTTCTACCAGTTCATTAAATACATAAAAAGGAAAGGAAATACAAAAAGATCCTATTGTAAATAAAGAAGTTGAGAATAAAATAGAAAAAACAAAAGGAACAAAACAAGTGGCACCAGTAGATGTAGAGAAAGTTAATTCTATCTTCAATTTGTAGAATGAACTTTCCAAGATGAAAATCTCTATTCCTTTTAATGAGTTGTTGAGGAATAATGAGTACATGGATATGATAACAAGGATGGTTAAAGGTCAAGGAGAGTTTCAATCAGACATTTTAGAGTTGACAGATGGTAATCCTACTATTTCATTTGGGCTGAAGGTTGAAAGTATAGATGATGAAGAAGTTACTCCTTTTTATTTGAGTTTGAATGTGCATGATATGGTTGTACATAATGCCATGTTAGATTCAAGTGCATCACATAATTTAATGCCTAAAGGATTAGTTGAAAGTTTGGGATTGGAAGTAACAAGACCATATAAATATTTGTATTCCTTTGATTCTAAGTGGGTGAAGTGTCTTGGTCTAATTAAAGATATGGTAGTGACTTTAAATAAACTGCCAACTAAAACAATAGTAATGGATGTTGTAGTGGCAGACATTCCACCAAAATTTGGAATATTGTTATCAAGGTCTTGGACTTCAAATTTAAAGGGTATTTTACAAATGGACATGTCATATGCTACTATTCCTGTCCAAGATGGAAGTAGGAGGTTGTACAGTGAAAAAAGAACTCCTTACGTACTAAGCAGTCAAGATAAGCCTGATATTCATCATGTATATGCTGTCGATACTGATTTTGGTTCTTCTATTTTCTTTAATGATACTATCCCATGTGATTTGGAATCTACATTGCATATGAAATCTAAAAAGAATGAAGAGGGAGTAAAGGAACAAAATTCTTTGGAAAAGAAATAGAAAAGAGATGGTTTGTGGACTATGTATTTTGATGGGTCTGTGGCAAAGGTTGGTGCTGGTGGATATATAATTTCTCCTATCAGGGATTTTAAAGCTTTATCATATAAGTTAACATTTGAATGCACAGATAATGTGGCTGAATATGAAGCTTTGTTACTTGGGTTGCATGCATTAAAAGATTTGGGAGAACAAAGGATAAGAGTTTTGGGAGATTCAAAGCTTGTAATAAACCAGGTGAATGACAGTTATCAAACCAGACATCCCTAGATGAGAGCTTATAGAAATGAAGTATGGGATATGTTTGGTAACTATTTTATAGAACATACAATCAAGGTGGTTCCTAGGTATGAGAATACGGTAGCTGATTCTTTGGTGGTTGTTGCTGGTAAATTTAAAACCCCAAGTGCTGGTCAAAAGGAATATCAAGTGGATATTGTAAATAGACCATCCATACCTGATAATTCTAAATATTGGCAGGTATTTGAGGATGATATGCAGATAAAAATATTTTTGGAATTGTCTGGAGAGTTTGTCAACACTCATATTGATGGTGAAAATGATAATTGTGAAAATTTCCAAGATGCTGAAGAAAGAGAAGAAGAAAAGATTAGTACTAAAAAATTGAAGGGAACTTTAGGAGGAAAGGATATCATTCAATTAAAAAGTAATTTTATATCAAGAGGTTTGATCCCTTTAGAGAAACTTTTTGATCATAATGATGTTGCTAAAGATCCGAAAGTGAAACCTGCTGATAATTCTATTGAAGATAGAAATATTGGTACTAAAGAGAATCTAAAGATTGGGAAGTTGTCTAAAAATTTTCCTACAAAAGAAAAAGAAGAATACGTGAACTTGATGAAAAAGTATGCATATGTATTTTCTTGGAGTTATGAAGACATTAAGGAATATGATACTTCAATTATACAACATACTATTCCAATCAAACCTGGAGAAAAACCTTTCAGACAGAAACTCAAAAGAATAAATCCAAAGTTGTTACCAGTTATTGAGAAGGAAATCAAAAAATTGTTTGATGCCAAAATTATTGTGACTTTAAGATTCTCAAGGTGGGTTGCTAATTTTGTTCCTATCAGAAAGAAAAATGGAGAAATAAGGCTTTGCATAGATTTCAGGAATTTGAATAAGGTCTCAATGAAAGATAATTATCCTTTGCCGAAGATGGATCATATTTTACAGAAAGTGGTCGGAGCAGAAAGAATTTCAATGATGGATGGTTTTTTAGGGTACAATCAGATTAAGGTGTTTCTTGAAGATCAAGAAAAGATTGCTTTCACCACACCATGGGGCACTTTTATGTATGCAAAGATGCCTTTTGGTTTGATGAATGTAGGGGCTACCTTTCAGTGTGCCATGGATATTACTTTTGCAAGAGAAATAAGCAAATTTGTGGTAATTTATATGGATGACATCACAGTATATTCAAGGTCTTATAGAGAGCATATTCATCATTTGGAAAAAGTCTTTATAAAATGCAGAAAATTTGGTATATCATTGAATCCAAAAAAATCAAATTTCGCATTAGAAGAAGGAAAGTTGTTGGGCCACATAGTTTCAAAGGATGGAATAAATATTGATCCTGATAGAGTCAGTGCAATTTTGAAGGTAGGAGAACCAAGAAGCAAAAAATAAATACAATCATTCTTGGGACAGGTAATTTTTTTGAGAAGGTTCATTCCCAGTTTTGCTGAAATATTAATGAACATCACAAATATGTTGAAGAAGGGTCATGAAATAAAATGGACAACAGAGGCTAAGAAATATTTTAAAGAAATAAAACAAGCCATTTTAGAAGCTCCTGTTTTTGTTAGTCCAGACTTCACTATTAAAGATTTCTTAATATTTTCATATGCTTTAGAACATACTATTGCTGCAGTTTTGTTACAGAAGAATAATCAGAATATGGAGCAACCTATAGCCTTTTTCAATAAGATGTTGAGAGATGAGGAATTAAAATATGATATTATGGAGAAGCAAGCATATGCTTTGGTTAAAGCATTGAAATATTTCAGAGTGTATATTCTTCATTCACATATAATTACTCATGTTCCAACCAGTGCAGTAAAAGGGATTCTCACATAGCCTGACCTAGAAGGAATAAGAGAAAAATGGATAGCAACATTATTGGTGTATGATACAGAGATTAGACCTACCAAGTTGATTAAAGGGCAGGGACTGGAAAAAATTTTGACAGATTCAAACTGTGAATTTTTACAACTCAATTTCTTATCTAGTCAATCTCATCAGTTGGACACAGGGGTGGAAGTAATGATTGATTTCGCTACATCTCCTCGGTATTCTGATATTGTTCATGTTCTTCAAAATTTACAAGCTCCTGCAGGATTAAGTAAAACAAGATCAAGATCTGTGAAGTTGAAAGCTACAAAGTTTTGTATTTTAAATCAATATCTTTATTGGAAGGATCCTGGAGGTGTGTTAATTTTCTTTCAGAAAATGAGGCCCAACATACAGTGAAATAATTTCATAAAGGAGATTGTGGAGGACATCATTCTTGGAAGTTGACAACAAACAAAATTTTGAGAGTAGGTTTTTATTGGCCATCATTGTTTTCAGACATGTACAAAGAAACTAGCACATGTCATCAATGCCAGAATTTTGATGGTAAAAGAAAGGTAATTCCCCTCCCTCTTAATACAATAACAGTAGAAGCTCCTTTTCAGCAGTGGGGTTTGGATTTCATTGGAGAAATAAACCCAAATTCTTCAAGACAACAGAAATGGATTCTGACAGCTACAGATTATTTCACAAAGTGGATTGAAGCAATACCTACCAAGAGAGATACTGAGACAGTAATTATGGATTTTCTTGAATAAAATATATTGGATAGGTTTGGGTGTCCTAGAAGAATAGTGATTGATAATGCAGTAGCTTTTAAATCCAAAAATATGATTAATTTTTGTCATAAATATCATATCAACTTAAATCATTCAACTGCTTACTACCCACAGGGAAATGGATTAGCCGATTCTTCTAATAAGAGTCTGGTAAGGATTATTAAGAAGTTGTTAGAAGATAACAAGAGAAATTGGCACACCAAGCTTAAGTATGCTTTGTGGGCTGATAGAATTAGCACTAAAAGGGCGATTGGAATGTCTCCTTTTCAATTGGTATATGGAACCGAAGTAAATTTTCTAGCATCATTGGGTGTTCCAGTTATGAAATATTTTCAGGAAAAACAGGAGGAACCAAACCACATGTAGAGAAGAATAAACCAAATTATCGAATTAGAGGAGAAAAGGAATAAAGCTTGTGATAAAGTGCAGGTACACCAAGAAAAAATGAAAAATACTTTTGATAGAAGGGTGAAAGAAGAACAGTTCCAAATTGATGACCTGGTGTTAAAATGGGATGCTCCTAAGGAAGATAAGCATGGAAAATTTGACCACATGTGGGTAGGTCCTTATGTTATTGTAGGTCACATAGGGGAAAATGCATTTATTCTGGAATATCCAAATGGGGTTTCATTGGAGAGTAACCCTGTCAATGAAATATTTTTGAAGTATTACCTGTCCTAAGGTGGAGGGTAAAATTTGTACCATAGTTTGTAAATATTTATTTTCTTGAAAGCAGTACATATGGTGAACCAAATTTTTTTGAAGCCCGGAGTGAAGGCCCTAAGATTTAGGAGGTTAGCTATTTTTCTTTATTTAGAAAAGATATATCAGACAAAAAGTAAAAAGTTTGGAGATTTGGATACAAAAGTTAGAGACAGGCACTTGGTCTACGAGTTCTTTGATACCTCACAGGGAGGATATCATCCCCAGTTGGAGCCAATTTTTAACACCTCTTATGTTGAATAATTAAGGAAGAAATGTGGTCGAGAAATGATAAAGGCATACATAAAAATTGGAAAATCTTCATAGTATTGATCCCTTTATTAAAAGTGTGCATTTTGGTTAATTCATTGCAAAATTCAAAGGTATAGATTACGAGTATGAAAATCTACGGTTGATAATTGATCCATTGGGGGAAAGTTGCGCAAAGGAGAAGTTTTGACGGAGAGGCGGAAGTGGTTAACGAGGTAGAAAGATCAACAGTTGAATAATAAAGTAAATAAAATCTACAGTTGTGAGATAGTCCGTGGTGTAAAGATGCACGCTTGAAAAAATAAGAAATGCTAGTGGATTACATAGAACAGATTTTGATCCAACGGTTTATACAAAAAGTGCAATCTTATCAATGGTCATTATCTATTCTGGAGTGCGAAGCTGTGAGATGATTAAAAAGGATGAGTGGTAGCAGATTTTAAACCGCTTTCCACGTGGTGAATTTTGGTGAGTTTCACCGAGGAAAGCAGTAAGAGAAAAACAACTTGGTAAGGGATCCAAAATAGTCCGTTGTATAAAAAGTGAAGTTGACCTAGCTATAAGTCATTTCAATTGCATGCTGCGGGTGAAATAGAAGTGGACTGTGTGCCATCTTTTCCAAAGTCAACTTCTACGTATCCACAGTTACAGGTAAGCCTTAAAACACTGAAACTTTGTTTAAAGACTTGTTGCCATTGGTTATTATGGAGAAGGAATAGGGTTTAGGAGTATTATGCAGAGTCTAGGATGAGAGAGAAGAGGTTGTTGTTGATAGGGAGAGGAATGTATGTGACCCTATTCTGTCAGTTGGTAGTGTATCCATTTCAAAGGAGCATTTGTGGCAGTATAATTTGCAAAGGAATGATATTCTGAATGTATGTAGTTCTTTCTCATTTTATTTTGCTATTGGGGTGATTCCATGAAGATGGGTAACACTTTTTGGCCAAATTTGGCGATGAAAACCTGATTTTTTACTCATGTGCTAAATAGAAGCCCTCAAAACGCATATATGCCATGTGAATTTTGAATTGCAGTAAAAAAACAAATTGTAGAATATTATGTTGGCTTCATGGTTATATTTTTTTAAAAATATTCCGATGTCATTTAATGTGTGAATTTTTGCATTTAATGAACTGTGTGACCTTAAAAATTTGAAGAAGCTAATAAGTGGCTCGTGTCCACGCAGAGTAATTCAATCTTGCATTAATAATTTAAAAAAACTATTTATATGAGCATGATCTACATAAAATGCAGTGTGATGTGCATATTTTTTTGTTAATTTTTTTCGCATTATACAATTATTTATTATTTTTCGAAAGTGACCACACTCGATTTCAGTATTGTTTTAAACACATATTTGTCCACGTAAAGAAATTTTTTCTATTTTTTCAAAAATTGAAAAACCAAAGATACCCTTTTGAAGAGGACACGTCGATATGTGATGTGTGCATTTTTAAGAATTTTTTGGCTGTGTATTTTTAACTTTGCGGATTTTTCTTTGAGATGCTTCGAAGTTGCAGTGTGGTTTTCTAAGTATAAGTTTTAGAAGTAATTAAAAAATAAATATCATATGAATACCAAAATGCATGTATGATACATCAATGGATAGAAGATTCGTTGGTGAATCTATCGGTATCAACTCCGCTCAGTTATGTGCTAGGAATGGTAGGGTTTACACCTCTTCAAGGCACAAGAAATTTTCCATTTGTTTGAATGGGGGCTAAGTCTATTTTTTTAAGCCCTCGACCGAGGTATTTAAATACCTCGGTCGAGGTATTAATAAGACCTCGACCGATGGTTTGTAAAGCCCTCGACCTAGGGTTTTAAAACCCTCGGTCGAGGTATTATTAATACCTCGACCGAGGTCCTTTAAAGCAAAAATCCCGAGAGTGAATTCAAACATTAATCACACTCCAACTACAAAATTAAATGTCTTTCCCACCCAATTTTTTTATAAAAA
>LPNX010945611.1:3820-48864 GCA_001517045.1 Pseudotsuga menziesii
GAAGAATTTTTTCATCATAATCCAAAAGAAAGAAGAACAAACAACACCTACACCTTATAGACATCCTAATTATAATCATCATTTTGACCAACGACAGGGTCGAAATGAATATTCACAAAATACTTATGTGGACATGTGAAAATATCGACATACTAAGCAAAAATTGAGACGAATCATCCCACAAAAAGATCTCAGAGCTCCGATAAAAATAAATCTGGGATGAACCACAGCAGATACGATACAACGATTCTCCCAGTGAATTCATAACTCGTATTGGCTCATTTCCTAAATTGTCGCAACTACAAAGAAACCCCGAGATGACAAATTAAAGTAAATCATATATTAAAGTCAATACATCTTTGAGGACAAAGATTCCCTTAAGGGAAAGGCAATGTAATGAACATAAAATAAATATAATAATTAAATAATTAATAATAATCAAATTAATTATACTTACCATGAAAGGACATAACCTTTCACTCACAATCCCAAGCCTTATTTAATAGGCGGGTCATCATCCATTATCTAATCTATTATGTTCATCTAGACAATCATTTATATATTTTCCTTATGGATTATCCGATATTCCAGATATTTTGGTGATTAGTGTGTGAGAGAAATAATTGTTTGCTTCAATAGAAAAGGTGTTTGATAGGTTTAGAATTCCTAATGCAAAACTAGTTAGTACACCTTTGTCCATCCATTTCAAACTAAGTAAAGATATGATAGAATACATGTCCAAGTTTCCCAATTCATCAGCAGTGGCATTATGATGTATTCCACGGTGCGCACAAGACCAGATATCGCACATGTAGTGGGATTTGTGAGTAGGTATATGGACAATCTAGGTAAAGAGCATTGTAAGGAAGTACAATGGATTCTCATGTATTTGAGAGGTACCACTTCTCATGCATTATGTTTTGGAGGTTCAGACAATGTTATACACGTATATGTTGATGTAGATATGGCAAGTGATAAAGACAACAAGAGGAGCACCATAGGGTATGCATTTATTGCAGGTGGAACAATAGTAAGATGGATTTAGAAACTACAAAAGGTTTTTTAACTTTCAACAATGGAATCAAAGCATCATTTATGCTAAAGAGGAGAGTAAAGAAATGATTTGGTTATAGAGGTTCATGGAGGAATTGGGTAAGAACAAGGAGAAAAGAAGGTTGTACAATGAAAATGAGAGTTCCATTTATTTTTCAAAGAACTTATATTTTCATTTGAATACTAAACATATACAACTCAAGTAACATTTCATAAGATCTATTCTGGAAGATGAACTGTTAATGTTGGAAAAGGATACATACTAGTCAGAATCCTGCAGACATGTTGACAAAGATAGTAAATAGAAAGAAATTGAGTTCCTGCTTAGTTTATGTTTGCCTTCAAGCATGAAGCTGAAGATGATAAATTTTCTAGGTCAAAGGTTCATAGCATATTCTAGCAAGTGAAGCAACAATGGAGTTGTTTTGATTAGTCTCCAAGAGGGAGATTGTTAGTTGTATAGCATGATCTTCAAGAGTTATAGATGTTATTATTAAACTTTGTTTGTACCTCATTATTACTATAGCATCGTCCCAACAGGGGGATGTGGGGGGTCATCATCCCCCACCCGCCCCCACGGAGGTCTAGGTGGGGGGGCGGGGGGGGGATCATCCCCCTCGACGGGGGGGTTTGGGGGAAAATCCACCACAAGAAATTTCTCAGAATGTTTGTTGGACCATAGTTTATGGTCCCATGGTAGTGGCTAACCCATGGTATTTTCCCATTGTAATTCCGCTATAAAATGAAATAATTATAATACAACTATGTATTTTATTGTAGCATTGTAAAAAAAATCTTTATGATTGTGTGAGAGAGACTATGAGAGATTGAAGAGGAATTACAACATGGTTGATGGAGGTTGTATCCCTTCATTTTGTTGGATGGCATAATAATATAGGAATGGGAATTTATATGTGGACATATCCCATATTGTGTGAACCACATTATATATGTGCCTCTCTTATAATGTGTTTAATATTTTCATCTTTTTTAACTGTTTAATTCTTATTTCTCTGCGATCCTTTTTTTCTAAGATAATCATCCTTAGAATTGATCTTGTAATTATGAAATATATAATAGTCTAATATGTTGGGACTAATCATCCTTAGACTTGATCCCCTAATTACTAAAGGAAGGATTATCTTAAATGTTCATATGAGTGGACTTGATCCTGTAATTCCAAAAGGGAGGATCGTCGAAGATGTTGGGACTAATCATCCTTATACTTGATCCCATAATTTCAAAAGGAAGTATCATCTTAAATGTTGATGTAAGTGGACTAGATCTCATAAATTGTAATTCAGAAAAAAGGGATCCTCCAGGTGTTAGCATTTTTAATCCTCCCTTGAACAAACTGTCTATTAGATTATTTTAGCCTAACTTAAGAGTGTTTATTTAATTATTAGATCCACTAGTACCATTGGGTCCACTTGGCCTAATGGGGCCACATGTACCAGTTACTAGAGTCTCAGAAACACCGATAGATGCTAACTTCCATTGAATGCACTTGCATGCATCAATTTAGGTGCCTCCTAGGCCAACACCTACATTTTAGGAGCCAGTGGGAGTCCCGACACCAACCTCCTCCAGTTAGTTGGAGTTGGAACTAGTTAAGATTAGTTATTCTTCAGTTATTTTTAGCTCACATAGCACTAGTTATGCATGGTTTCATGTGGATAAGGCTCCTTTTCTCACCTACCACCTCACTTAGATTGAGTTAACTGATTAGAACTTTTTCTGTGACTTAGTTATACATATGGAGTTAACCACTTGGACTCCGATAGTGATTTAGACATATTTAGCTATCCATCGATTCATATATAGTCACATCCAATTGGTAGATTCGAATTCATCCCTAATGATTTGAATTATTTCCTATGTTACACTATTGTAACACGAGATTCTGTAATGAATATAATACTGTAATTATCTGAGCAATACTTGTCTGTCTCCTGTGCGATTTGATTTGTTTCGTTTGCATAATTCATTCCTATTCACTATGTCAATAATTTGGAATCATTGTTTGATGATATAAATGGAAAAAACATTCTAACATGGTATCAGATCCATCTCAAGTAAGATTCAAGTCTGTCTACTCTCCATTGAACACCACAAGCAACTGGGTTTCCACAGAAGTCTCAGAAAGAGTGCCTTTCTTCCTCTGAAGTTATTCAGAGTGGTGGTGTGGGTATGACAGACCCTAAGAAAGTGTTCATGTCAAGAGGGAAGGGTTTATTCTAAGATATTTCGAACTATTTTGGGTTTACAATCAAATTTCTACAAGTGCTACATAGCTTGTGTGAAGAAATTTCCTTTTCTAGCTAGAGAATTATGGATTCTCAACCTTCTAAACATCACATCCTAACACCCTTCAATATGTTGATTGGAGGGAATATATGGAGTTGTTCTTGTGCAAGCAAGGATACTTCAGGATAATACTTGGTAGGGAGGCTGAGCCACATCATCTAGCTGAGAAAAATAAGTTTTTGAACCGCTTAGATGAAGCTTCTCTTTATCAATGTAATCACTTATCCAGAAATCTCCTCTTTCACCTTGAAGGATTGAGGATTCCCAAAGAAGCTTGGGAGAAGCTTGAGGTATTGTTTGGAAATCAAGATGAGCTTTGGGGACACATTTTGGAGAATAGTTTGATAGCCTTACTGCATCCCAGAAGTTTCGATACCATCCAACAATTCTTTTCTAAATTCAAGTTTGTTGCACTTCAATGCAAACAGTGCATAATAGAAAGTAAGGATAATCAACATGTGCTCTCCATACTAAGAAAAATAAGCTCTGAGTATTCTGTATTTGTCTCAATATTTCATTCCGAAAGAGCTTACATTCCCAATTGAAAGATTCCCTCACTTGATTCCTTTGTCGAGTCCTTAATACATGAGCAAGAGAAGTTCATCCAGATCGGAGTCATCCATACTTCCAAATATCAATCCCTCCTAGAGACAGACTCTACCAAAGAATAAGATAAAGGGAGACCTAAGGGAAAAGAGTCTAAAGCATCTGATTCAAAGCCTAAAGAGAATCAAAATAATTTCGAAGGAGCTTCGAGATCCAAGAAGAAGAAAAGGTTTGAAAATAAAAAGTGTCCCTATTGCATGAGGGGTCTTCATCCAAAATACTTGTGCATGAAGAATACCCTTGAACACTTGAAACCTCTATGTGTACAGATTCCCTTCCATAAGGTGGAGAGACATCTGGTGATGAATAGAAGAATGAATAACATGAGATCTGCCATTCCTTGCATGCAAGCCTCACTTTGTTGAAGGCTTATTTGATAGATTTTGGAGCATCCAACCACATGGTTTCCTCTAGGGAATCCTTCATCAGTTTCCCTCTATCAGGAGGACCAAATAGTCACATGGGAGACGACTCTAAAATCCCATCTGTTGAGAGAGTTTCAGATAAAATATAGAATGATGAGTTCGTTCCCTCTCCTACAACAAAGAAAGTTGTTGAAGATGAAGAAGAAGCAGAATTTTCCACAAAGTCAATCTCAATTGAATAAAGTATCCTTGGTTCCACTCTTTCTCCTGCTGCTCCAAAATTTTATGAGATTTGTGATATCTCATATTCTCACATGGTCGATCCATAAGAAGACATTTGAATCTCTATTTTTGAAGAAAACTCTCCTTCCATTCTTTGTGGGTGTCAATTGTAGTGTCGTTGGTCATTCAATCATAACTGTCTCTAGTACTTTTTGCAGATGTCTTGCAACATACTATGAATGAATGTATTTTTGTCTGTGAAACTAAAAGTATGGATTAAGATAACATTTGTTTTCCATGTTTTTGTTTCTCATCACATCTATGTGGAGGCATATCATCTCTATGGTGTTTCCTGTAGCTTATGGATGGACACATGAACTAATTCCTCCTTTGGACTCATTTTCCATTATGTTTGACATGTTATCACATGATCACATGTATCACTTCTTCCATCGTATTTCTTATCTTCATAGCATTCCTCCTCCCTGAATCAAACTTTGTTCAATAGTTGAAATATTTTCCATTTTTCTGTCGATGTCTTATGTGCATCCCACCATATTGTTGGGGTAGCATTAAGTGCTTCTTCTAATTCTAACAAGTGTTGCAGTTTTGATACTCTATTTTTGAATTCACTGATGAAGGATGCCAAGTTAGGTAATCCTTCATATGTTGGAAGATCGTATACCACTGTCACTACCCATATCAGTCTTTGAGTAATTCATACACATTTTCTTATTGATACTTCATGCAATCGGTTTCGCCAACTTTATAGTGCTTCATCATAGTATGAATATGTGGATTTGATACTTTTACATCCTAATTCTCCATTAGCAGTGGGATTGATGTAGTCTTTGGAGACATTGTAAGCATTATCCCATCCTCCCACAACTTCATCTTTTATTTTTTCAACATATTGTTGTCCTTCAAGGGGATCCAATGGGTAAATGACCCTTGTGTCACGATTCTCGAACATCATTGTACTTTCTTTGAAATTAATAAATTCTAGGTTTTATATTGTCCATATGATCCCCAACAGCATAGGGTATGGATTCACATTGTCGGCTATCTCTATAACATTGAAATCCCCATATGTTTTCAATCCTTTCACTTCTACATGTAGATGAGGCCCTTGACCAATCGATGAAATTTTAGCCTAGTTTTCCAGATGAAATTGTACTGGGGACAAGAATATCTTCCTTTTCCCCATCATTTCCCATGTATGTTTGGTTAGAATGTTCATGTCCAACCCTAGATCCAAAATTATGGAATCTACATCATATTCACCAATCTAGGCATTCATTCTCATTTCTCTTCATGTTTTCTTATTCTATAACTAGTTGAGTGGGTGATCGTGTCTCTCCTCTTCCTATCCATACAAGAATATTTCTATATATGCTAATGGATCATGATCCTTGGCTAATGTTAGACAACTTTCTAGAAAAAAATTTAGGGTACTGACCTTCCCTTGCGATCTTGGTGAATTTTTCAAATCAAAACTTGGTGCCATTTCATAAACCAATAACTTTCCATTACTCTTTAAGACTATGCCATTTTATTTGAAGAAGGTTTCTTTTTCTTCTCCTGCATCAAATTGTACTTTCTTCAGAGATCTAGGTTGAATATTTGGTAGTGGCCCATCTTCTCTTGTCATAGTTTCTCCTCTTGTTACTATGGTGAAATGCACTGGTTGACTCCTTATTTTAGGATATATCTTCTACACACTTGGATGAGCATTTTGATTTTGATTTTGATTTGTATTTTATTTCGGTTGCACTGTTGGTAAATTCCTAGCTTTCTATTTTTCAATTATTTGTGGACAGTCTTCAATAGTATGATGAACTGTGCTACAATAAGTACACTAAGATGATAGGTTTCAACAATCCCTATAGTGTCCTACTAATCCACAATTATAGCAAGTAATCGGTCCTCAACCTTGACCGAAATTCCTCTGCAACCAAAGCATTCATTTTCAACCACTGTGAAATCATCCTTGAAATCCTCCTTGCTGTTGATAGAATGGTTGGTTGTACTATGGTTGATTGAATTGTTTTTGTGTTTCATTATACTACAGTTTGAGTTTTAGTTAATTATATTGTAGTTGCATTTGAAGTATATTTGTTTTTCATTGCTCCTCTCCTTTCATAAAGTATGTATCCATAGTTATTTCTTGGAGAAAATCATAAGATCTGCAATATTTTTCCTCATGAGAAAATGATGGAGAGAAGTTGTTGACACAAAAAATTTCTTAACTGGTTCTACATGGTCTAAACCATACACAAATATCTTTTTCCTTATCTTTTTTCCCTCATTTTTGACCTCCATAACTATGTTTTAACCTTATGCTCTCTCAAAAATCTCAAAAAATATCTGAAAGGGCCTAAAAACCCTCAAAAGGGCTTAAAAACCCAAAAAAAGGCTTAAAAAACCTCAAAAGAGCTAAACACCCACAAAGGGGCTTGAAAACCCCAAAAATGGATAAAAACCCTAAATAGATCTTAAAACCCTAAGTAGGGTTCCAAAACCCTAAAAGAGAAAAAAGGATAAGAAAAACTATAAAATATTGTGGAGGTCCCCATCACAAGATTGACAAGTTATTCCATCGCCCTTTTATTATATAATTTGTGACTACGATGAGAATAATTCCTCTCACAATACCCACATCATTTTCCAATAATTCCATTGCCTCGCCATCTCCCCCCCTTTTACGTTGAGGAATCTTCCGTACTATCAAGCCTATGGAGAGGCGGTACCATCCAATCTAGGGCAGGGTGGCCCAATTTTAAAGAAAATAGAAGGTATATTTGTCTCCATTGAAATATTGTAACTTCAAAGAATATTCTATATGTATATTTTGTGGTCCTCGATGGTCCTATCGGGAGAACCACTTGTATTATCTTGTACCCCAATGCTTCTAATAAGAAGAACTAATAAGAGTCATGAGGTTGTCCCCTCTAATTGTAAAGGTGGGTCATTAGCACCCCTCTGTGGTTACTTGATCCTACATGTGTAACTCGAGCCTACATGATTAAATCGAGCCTACATGTCGGATGAGTTAATTGAAGTGAACAGATGAATTTAAATAGAGGTGTATCTCTCCTCATTTGAACACACTCTCACTTATGTAGCTCATTAGTGGATAAGAGAAGTAGCTGGAGAAGGAGGAGGATCAGGCTTTGATCTCCTTGCTGGTTTTATCTTTTATCTTTTTGGGGCATCTATATTGAGGAAGCTTTTGCTAGGTTTTTCCCTTTATGGTTTTCCCATGATAAATCTTTGTGTTCCTTTTGTATGGTTGTGCTTGTCTATCATTCAGTGATCCTGTTTATATGCTTTTGTTATGAAAATGAAATGAAATACTGATGTCTTAGATAAGCATATAAAAAATTAAGATGGAATCAGAGCCACCCTGAAAGAATACATTCTACAGCTATAGAATATAGGGCTTCTTAATTTTTGGTTCTCTCTCCACAATCGATCAACAAAATAAGGCTAGGCTAACTCTCCATTGAAGGGCGCATCTTTCTGTCGAAGCGAAATTCGATTCCGAGCATTTTCAGTTTTCGATGTGGGAAATTAGGGCTTCTTGCAGAAGAAGAACTTTTGAGTGAGCCTAGCATAGGATTTCTCTCCTCATCAAAATCGAATTTAAGAGACCTGGATCAAGATTTTTGGTTGGGTGAAACTCCGAGAAATTCAAACCCTAGTTTGACCCCAAGCTAGAAAAACCCTAAATACTAAAAATGCTAAGTTTTGGTACATTCGATATATCCCACGATTTGAGAAGTTTCAGGGGCTGTAAATTCCAGAGACCGAAGATAAAATCCTTTTGTACACTGTGTCCAAAATTCAGCCTCCGATTCGCTATATTCTAGGATATATGATCCCTCCAAGTTAGGGTTCTAGCCTCTTCTAGAATTCATCCCTAAATAGGACACCTGGGACGAATTGAAATATCTTGTGCTACAGAGGTCCAAATGGAATTACTAAAGATTTTCCAGAAAGGGAACAGACTGTACTTCTCGTGGTCTAAATTTCAGCCTTAGAAGATAAAACAGTGACACATGGAAACCCATACAACTTCGTTGTTCGAAACAGTCCTATAACAAGGCACCTTGGGAAAAGGATCATAAATCCAAATTGGTAAAACCAATTATGATGAAACCTATGGTTTTGGATCCGGGACATATGAGGATACCTCAGTGCAAAATTTCATACACATAGGAGCATAAATTTCAGATATTTCATAGAAACAGTGACAGGCATTTCTGTAGAAGAAATTGGAAAACTAGGGCTTCCTGTTCTAGGAGCTTCCCTCCACTGTTTTCAAAAAAGGAGTACATTGGACAACTCCATTTGAAGAGATCTATATTTATATCCAATCATATCTGAAATATTCCAAGTTTTGAAAATTAGGGTTTCTGTGGCAAACCCTAGATCAGCCAGCTCCGGAACCAGGACGGACACCTCAAATCGGTAAGATCTAATCCTTTGTTATTTTCATTTGAGGTTCTCATTTAAAAATGATCTATCACATCATCTTGATGATAAGCTTGGTGAAGTTGACAAATTCCAAGCATGGAAGTATTTGATCTCTCTGAAGAAAATAAATTGGACACCTTCATGAGTAGAGAGGTTCCAGTTCCAGAAGGAGATGAGTCTCAAAGCCTTACACAAGAACTTGATCAAGCCCAAGAACATCATTGTTGATTCAATCATGGATCAACTTGCACCACAAGTGTCTTCCCTAAAGACACTGAAGATGATTGATTCCTTGATCAAGATATTTGAAGATAAGAACATAAATCAGAAGATGGATTTAAGAAAACAGTTGAAGAATGTGAAGATCCAGAATGCAGAACAACTTGAAGTGGTAGAAGAAGAAGTGGAGAGTGCAGAAGTGGTGATAGCCACCTTGAATGGCCTCCCAGGATCATGGGATTAATTCATGCGAGGAATGTGTGCCATATTAAAGTGATTACTTTTAGTTGACTCTAGGAAGAAGAAGAATCTCAACTCATAAGAAGAGAAGAAGAATATGGGAGCAATTGAAGATCAAGCTCTCACCATTCAAAGAAGATCCCTTAAGCAACGAGGAATGTGAAGAACTCAATTCTTGAAGAACCTCTTATCCAAACTTATCACTTGGATAAGAAATGATGATGTCATGAATGAAGAAGATGATGAAGTAGAAGGATCAAGAAGGAGTCTACCCATGAAACGAATAAAAAATAAGTATTCAATTGTCATTTCATGATATTGTTTTGTTATGCATTTGTTTATATTCAGTTGATGTATTATGCATGATAGGATGTTTGCATTAATGACAGTATACTACTAATATGCATGTGATGGGTAAGTAGCTCATGGTGCTATACAATGCTCCATTGCTACTTATCTAGAATGAAACCTCTTTGCTGACATATTGGATTAGTGCACAATCTCAATGATGTCATGGTAGATATGGATGAATTTTGTATTGATTAAACAATTGCATGATGCATAAGAATTTGTCTCTATGCATATGTTTTATGAAATAGTTCTAACCTTGCAACTAGTGCATTTGAATTGTAGGAAAGGTCCTGTACAACCTCCTATAAGAAAACAAGGATGAGACTTGTTCCAAAGAACAAGTGATGACAATTCAAGATTCACTCTAATAAACATGAACCTGAAGCTCCTAGGGTCAAAGACACCATGACGGAAGAAAGAGGTTCAGAGAACCGTAGATCCACCTTGAAGGATTAAGACCACCATGGGTACAAGAGATAACTCAAGATGAAGAAAAGAATGCTATGAAAGAAGCTATGATCAAAGAATAATAGTTGATCATGGGGAATGATGTATAAGATATGATTTCAAGACATAAAGGGAAGTACATAGTATCCTCCATATGGATCTACAAGAACAAGTGTACAAAGAAAGGTTCATGATTTACATTAGAAAGAATAGACTATGACATGATGTACTCTATTGACCAGTATATATCAACCATAGAACCACCTGTACAGAATGAAGAAGGAAGATAATACTCCACTTCAGGGGGAGTGACTACAGAAGATATCTAAGTTTGACACGGTACGACATGATGGACAACTTCTTGATGGATCGAGACTTTACCAAGAGTAAAGTGGGTTCCAACCTTCAAAGTTGAATGCAGAAGACTAGGATATGTTGATGATCTGACAAGACAAACTCATGGAAGATATAATGATGAAAGAATACTAGAATGATGTATGGGATATAGTTCCCAAACCAGAAGGAAAGAGTATTGTATCCTCCAAATGGATATACAAAATAGAGCATGCAGCTGACGGAAGTATCGAGAAATATAAAAATATATTTGTGTCCAGAGGTTTCTTTTAGAAAAAGGGAATTCATTCTGAAGAGACACTTACTCCAGGAAGTAAGGTACACTTCCTTCAGAACTATCATGGTAGTTTCTTCCATTGTGAAGTAAAGACAAGCCTTCCTTAATGGTATGATTGAGAAAGAGTTTTAGATCGAATAGTCACGAGGATTTGAAGTTGAAGCCAGATGGAATCACGTATGCAAGGTGAAGAAGGCCCTCTATGGCCTGAAACAAGCTCCCAGATCTTGGTATGGAAGAATAGATAGTTTCTTATCGAGCATGGGATTTACCAAGAGTAAAGTTGATCCTAACCTTTATCACAAGGTTGTAGAAGATGAACCTATCATCTTGTCATTATATGTGGATGACTTATTCTTGATAGGGAATGAGAAACAGACTATGGAAAGCAAGAAGAAACTAGCAGAAGAATTTGAGATGAAATACCTTGGGTTAATGCATTATTCCTAGGTCTAGAAGTATGGCAATGTTCGGAAGGAATCTTTCTCAACTAGGGAAAGTATGTGGTAGAGATATTGAATAGATTCAATATGTTGGAATGCAAAGTCATGGCCACACCCATGGACTCCAACTTGAAGCTGCTAGCCGATGACTCATCAGAGTTAGTGGATGTGACCCATTACAGACAGATCATTGGGTCATTGATGTACTTAACAAATTCCAGACCAGACATTTGTTTTGCTGTGAACACCTTAAGTCAATATCTTGTTCAACCAAGACGGGTTCACCTAGAAGCTGTAAAACATGTGATGAGATATTTGAAAGGGACTATAGAATTTGGTTTATACTATGATGGTAGCAATGAGTATAGATTGTAAGGCTACAGAGATGTAGATTGGGATGGAAGTACCTCAGAAAGGAAAAGCACATCAGGTAGATGCTTTTGAGTCTGCTATGAGTTCATGGTTTAGAAGGAAACAATCCAGTCTTTCTCTTAGCACGGCTGAAGCAGAATACATAGCAGTTTGCTTTGCTAAGTTGTGAGGTCATATGGGTTCGGAAGCTGATATCAGGTCTCTTTGACCTAAATATTGATACTACAATGATTCTATGAGATAACCAGAGTTGTGATGATAGAGAACCCTGTGTTCCTTTGTAACACATAGAAATCCAATATTTCTATATACAAGATAAGATGCAGATGATGATGTTTCAATATTTCTATACTGAAGATATAGATGATGTTTCAGTATTTACATACTGTAGATACAGATGATGGTGATTCCATATTTCTATACTGAAGATAAAGATGATGATGCTTTCAGTATTCACATACTAGAGATACAGATGGTGATAGTTCAGTATTCACATATTGAAGATGTAGATGATGATGGTTTGGATGATAATGTACTGAGGAATCCTCTATCTCGAGAAAATTTCGAACACTTTTGAGACAAGCTTGGTGTTTTTCAGAAAGACCTTCACGAAAGGGGGAGTAGTGATGTTGTAGTGGGATTGTATCATCCCTGAGCACTTTCCCTAAAGTGATCCGGAGACCTCGGTCCTCGAGAATGAAGAGGGATTGTATCATCCTTGGGAATCTTCCCTAAAGTGATCCGGTGACCTTGGTCCTCGAGAATGAAGAGGGATTGTATCATCCCAGGACATCTGTCCAAAAGTGATCCGATGACCTCAGTCCTCAAGAATGAAGAGGGATTGTATCATCCTAGGACATCTGTCCAAAATAGATCCGGTGACTTTGGTCTTCAAGAATGTGGTGGGATTGCATCATCCCTAAAATTCGGTTCAAAATGTATCCTGAGGTCTAGACCCCCGTGAATGTGGTGGGATTGCATCATCCTTGAACTTCAGTTCAAAATGTATCTAGAGGTCTTAGCCCCTGTGAATGTGGTAGGATTGAATCATCCCTGAAATCCAGTTCAAAATGTATTCAGAGGTCTCGGCCCTCGTGAAAGTGGTGGATTGCATCATCCCTGAACCTCGGTTCAAAATGTATCCTGAGGTCTTGGCCCCCGTGAAAGTGGTGGATTGCATAATCCCTGAACCTCAGTTCAAAACGTATCCGGAGGTCTCGGCCCCCGTGAAAGTGGTCGGATTGCATCATCCCTGAACCTCGGTTCAAAATGTATCCATAGATCTCGGTCCTCGTGAATGTGGTAGGATTGTATCATCCTTGAACTTCGGTTCAGAATGGATCCGGTGACTTCGGTAATCGAGAACGTGTGTTGATCCCGTAATTCCTAGAGGAAGGATTTTCTGAGTTCCACATATGTGTTGATCCTGTAATTCTGAAAGGAAGGATCTTTAGTCACTCCGTAAAGACCTAAATCCCATAATTCCGAAAGGAAGGATCATTGACTTGATCCTATAATTCCAATAGGAAGGATTGTCTGAGTTCCATAGATGTGTTGATCGTGTAATTCCAAAAGGAAGGATAATTAGTAACTCCGTAAAGACATAAATCCCATAATTCCAAAAGGAAGGATCATTGACTTGATCCCGTAATTCCAATAGGAAGGATTGTCTGAGTTCCACAGATATGTTGATCCCATAATTCCAAAAGGAAGGATCATTAGTAACTCTGTAAAGACCCAAATCTCGTAATTCCAAAAGGAAGGATCATTGGTAGCTCCATAAAGACTTGATCCCATAATTCCAACAGGAAGGATTGTCTCAGTTCCACAACTGTGTTGATCCCATAATTCTGAAAGGAAGGATCATTAGTAACTCCATAAATACCTAAATCCCGTAATTCCAAAAGGAAGGATCATTGACTTGATCCCGTAATTTCAATAGGAAGGATTGTCTGAGTTCCACAGATGTGTTGATCCCGCAATTCCGAAAGGAAGGATCGTTAGTAACTCTGTAAAGACCTAAATCTTGTAATTCCGACAGGAAGGATCGTTTGAGTACCATAGACATGTTGATCCCGTAATTCTGAAAGGAAGGATCATGTTGATGTTTTGATGATGCTAAGGTTGATGTTTTGATGATGTTGATGTTTTGATAATAATGATTTTTTGATGATGATGATGTTTTCATGATGATGTTTCTGATTGAAAGATCAGAGTATGATGATGATGATGTTCCTAATCAAAATATCAGAGTATGATGATGATGTTGTTGCTGATCGAGAGGTCAGAGTGCTGAAGATGATGTTGTTGATCGAAAGGTCAAAGTGTTGAAGATGATGTTGCTGACTGAAAGGACAAAGTGCTGAAGATGATGTTTCCGATCGAAAGGTCAAAGTGCTAAAGATGATGCTGATCGAAAGGTCAAAGTGCTAAATATTATGTTGTTGATCGAAAGGTCAAAGTGCTGAAGATGATGTTGCTGATTGAAAGGTCAAAGTGCTGAAGATGTTTCTGATCGAAGCAGTCAAAGTATTAATGATGATGAAGACTGAAGATTGAATATGAAGACTACATAATGTTGAAAAGCTTCCAATGATTTATAGATGTGTTACCCTGATGATGCTGATGATGTCCTCTATCTCTCTCCTACTATTGTTGTTGTTGATGTTGTTGTAGAATACCCTTCTCATTAAGGGGGAGTGTTGAAATATTGTAACTTCAAAGAATATTCTATATGTATCTTTTGTGGTCCCCGATGGTCCTATCGGGAGAAACACTTGTATTATATTGTACCCCGATGCTTCTAATCAAAAGAACTAATAAGAGCCATGAGTTTGTCCCCTCTAATTGTAAAGGTGGGTCATTAGCACCCCAGTGTGGTTACTTGAGCCTACAAGTGTAACTTGAGCCGACATGATTAACTCGAGCCTACATGTCGAATGAGTAAATTGAAGTGAATGGATGAACATAAATAGAGGTGTAGCTCTCCTGATTTGAGCACACACTCTCACTTGTGTAGGGAATTAGTGGATAAGAGAAGTAGCTGGAGAAAAAGGAGGATCAGGCTTTGATCTCCTTGTTGGTTTTATCTTTTATCTTTTTGGGGAATCTATATTTAGGAATATTTTGCTGGGTTTTTCCCTTTAGGGTTTTCCCATGATAAATCTTTGTGTTCCTTTTATATGGTTGTGCTTGTCTATCTTTCAGTGATCCTGTTTATATGCTTTTGTTATGAAAATGAAATGAAATACCGATGTCTTAGCTAAGCATATGAAAAATTAACAGTATCATCTTGTTTATTTACTTTAATATTTTGTTTATTGTTTATTGTATTGCTAATCATTTGTTTGTATCTTGTTTTTTATCCATTTGAACTCTACCCTTCTATCCCTTCAACAAAAGGGAGGTGCATTTACATGTAGCCATGGTGAAAACCCGACTACAATTTTGGCAACCAAACCAGGTCGATCATTTTTCATCCTATTGTTCTGCAAGTCTTTGCTTTATTTGGAGGCTCAGTCATCACTCAGGAGGGAAATCCAAGCCTATATGGCACTGCTACCTACTCTTGTCGGCCACTGCCAGCTTTTTTTTTTAATTTTTCTTTTTGGCCCCAGTTGCAGCTTTTAGGATGAAAAGCGTGACCCACTCACTGCATTTAGGGTAAAACCCATGACCCATGTCATGACTCAGCTCTCAAAAGGCGTTACTTTTCTCCCAAGGCATAGTTGCGGCTGTTTTTGCATAATTTGTGACCCAGTCGCTGCTGTGTGGCCTATTTGTGCGACTCAGTTGCCACTATTCTGCATTTAGAAGTGACCTATCCATTTTTGAGTTATTTTACATCTATTTTGCCCATATGAAAGGCCCATTAGCCACTGTTTTACTGTTACATGCAATCTATCTATTTATGTGTTAGTTTCTACAAGTTATATTTTGTTTTTTCATTATTAAAACATTGGAAATTAACATTCTTGATCAACCCTTCCTCCTCTACTCAGTCATCACCCTTTGGGGTCTTCTAATATAAGACAGGGGGTTGAGTAAGCTTAGTAACGTGAATTCATTTTTGTGATTTCTATTTTCCATTAAAAACAAGTGACCTTGGAAGCCGGAAAGGGAGTGTAAACCATTGGGGGTTTCACGACGTTCGTGTCTTCCCTGTTGAGCATCGAGCATTTGGGGATTGACCTATGGATCTCCAGGTGGACTTTTTTCCACTTTGATGAGAGCCCAACACTCCCTCTAGGATTTGAAGGATACAAAAGTGAGGTAGTCATACTACTAATTCACAACAAGTTGCAGTCATTTTGCCAACATTATAGTTTGTCTTGCACTTTGTTTTGGTTTATTTTTACCATTCAAATTTGTTTTGATCCAATCCATTTGCTTGATCCTTGCATAGAAAACAATTGTATTTGGTCATTATATAATTAAAATTAAAATAAACAACCTCATACACAAATTTCACATACTCACACCAAATAATACAACAAAACTCGGTTCATGACCCTAAGCGAAACCATAAAAGTAACCAACTTACTTAATAATATTTCGGTTTGGGACATAAGTCTCAACCGCAACAATTATGGGAAGTGCTTGGGATTTTCCCAAAAAATCATCATGAGGAGTACCACAGGAACCCCAAAATATCCATCCATTGATAGGAATTGATAAGCCAAATGGGAAACGACCCCTTTCAATTGACTAGATACACCTTTGTGAGGAAAAAGCGAAGCACTGTCTTCTGACAGCCTTGGTGGCCAAGTGAATCCTTTTAAATTGGGGCCCAAAATTCATTACCGGTTACTACCATAAGCCACCATTTATCCACCATGTTCCTCCTCACGACTTAGGGGGAACCCCCCTCAGTTTGGGTCTTTAGACTGTCACCATTGAGGCCCTCCTTGACAACCCTCCTCACCATCAGAAGGTCACAACTCCTCTAATTCTGACTTGGATTCCTATCAATTCGAGCCAAATCTTTTCGCTGCACTGTCTATCCCCATATATCGCACAAATCCTTACCCTTTCTTCGAAGGGATGGTTGGTAGTGGACCCATGTCGCTGCCTCGCATCATTACAAACATCCCTGCCAGTGGTCCTAGCACTACTGCGCATGCTGCTATAAGTACACCACCCATCGGTGGTGGCCCTATAGTAGCCCCCAAAATTCCAACCATACCACTGTACATACATGGGGGAAACGGCCCTTCCACAATTGTCTTCACTATCCATGTTCCGAGAATTCAACCTCAAGTGCCCTCGGCCATGTATGGAATTCATGCTCTTGAAAACTCGAGTGCCATTTCCAGTCCCTCCCGAACCAACCTCGGGTCTAACCTCCCATTCATGGCTCACCTTAACTTACCGGATTTGGATAGTTTAACGAATGACCCAATCCGTCCTCAACCCCATTGGCCTCCCATTCCATCCAAGCTTCCTTCGGACATTCCCAAATTTGAAGGAAAGTCAGGTGATTGCCCCCAAAACCATATTATGTCATTTCATCTATGGTGCTTGTCAAACAACATTGTAGAAGACTCGATCATACTGATATTCTTCCAACACACACCCATAGGTGCTGCGGTAAAATGGTATATCGAATTACCCCAAGCCTCTTACCTTGAATTCACTTCATTAGCATTCATATTCCTCCAATACTTCCAACACCTTTTCATATATGATGAGGGCATGGAGATATTGTTATCTTGCTGTTAGAACACCGCCACTCACATCATCAACCACATCCATAAGTGGCGGCGATGATGTAGCCTATGTAAGATCCAACTTGATGACGGGGTCTTCCTAGATTGGTTCCTTAAGACCTTGATATCGCCCATTACCAAAGACATCACTTCTGAACGTCCCCAATCTGAGGAAGAGGCCATATTAAAGGACCAACAATTCAATTTAATCTATGCCCAGTCTAGATACCTATACACCATCATATCAAACACTCCCTATGCTGGCACCTCTCAACGTGATGCACTGGGGGCATCCCATGCTGCAGATGGTGTCATCAATTCTCTCTTTCAAAACCCACAGTTCTATGTGGAAACCCCTATAATTCAAAAGCACCAAAGCAACAAACCCAATTTTGCACCACCTAACCAAGTACTCGATTAATCAAGGATGATGGATCATTCTAGAGCCATGACTTCCTATGCATAACCCACGCCACACCAGCACACTCATGCACCAAATTGGCCAACACAATCATATTTAGCACCTATGACTGGATTTGTAACCCCTTCAGCTCCTCTGGCTCCAGCCCCATCTCCTCCTGTTTCCACGGCATAGGTTTTTTCTCAGTAAAAACTTCCCAACCAACCCATGCCCAACAACCAACAAGGGCAGGGTAAGAGAAATAGAGGAAGAAACCAAGGTGGAAACTAACCACAAGGAGTCGACCAACAACCTAATCTTCCTAATAACAATGATGCTAATCAATCGACACAAAACCCCCAACAACCTAACTGATCGGGATGAAACGCTCCATTATAGACTAATCATCTATTTAAATTATACAACGTTTATGGTCACTACACTCAAAAATGCCCTCACATGGACCATTTCAAGCAATGTCTATAGAATGAAGCTCAACATGATACCAATGTAGCAGCATGGGATCAACCATACCCAACATCACCAGGTCCTACGCCTATGGTGCTTCAAAATATGCTACCTCTCCAAGGACTGGTTGCAACTGCTCCCTTGTCCCCTCTTACTCCTACAGCCCCTGCCACAGCCCCACCTATTGAGATAGGAGTCCATCACTTGCTAGTAATGTCAACCAAGGAAGTGAACCTCTAGACAAGGCACAATCAGTATGGATCCACCACAGAGACCACTAACCCATTAGCGGAATCAACTTCTAACACTGCCAACATCCCCCTTCACTTAATTACACACCCCATTGATGGGGCGGCAAGAGGTCCATGATTTTCCTTGGGGCGTATCACCAACAATGCAACTGCGTGGGATGGCTTAATTTATGCCATTGTTGATGACTTGGCCCAATCACCTATAGCCATGTCTGCTTTTGAGGTTCTCAAAACATGCCCATTGTAGTGGAAATCGTTGTTATCTGCACTAGGTGCGGTGGAACCCTCCAATTCCATATTGGTCACATTCGATTTGGATCAAGGAGAACCCATAATTCCATCCGTCGTCACCTTCCAAATTCAGGTCTCAATCCAGAATTTGGTGGTCCATTGATGGATCATCGATGAAGGGGCATCTACATGTGTTGTGTCAATGTGTGTCTAGTAGAAGCTTGGGTCCACCAAAGGCCAGGGAATTCTCTAGAATTTTCCTATTTCATTAATTGGTAAAATTGTTCTGATTGACATAGAGGTTGTCAACGCCTAACTTGACTATAACCTCCTTCTTGAATGTAGTTACATGTATGCCATGAGAGTTGTGGCATCAATTGTATTTCTCCATATGATGTTTCCTTATGATGGGAAGATCGTGATGGTTGACCAATTGACTTACTATGATCTGCAGGGGCCGACCACACTCGACAATGCCATCCCTACCATTGATACTATCATTTCCAGTGTCTCCATTCCTTCCTTATCCGTTGTTGGCCCGATATTAGTTACCAACATCCCTATGACAGATACATTCCTAGACTTACCAAGTCCATCTATGCCAACTAAAATAACGGATTTATGTACTATTACATCTAGTATCATTCAGACCATATCACAACCTCATTTGCAACCTCAACCTCAGTCACTGGGGAACTATTGGGGTTCATTCTTGATTCACGCAATTACCTTCCTCTTTCCCATTGTTTTTCCATTGAGTATGTTGGGGCACCTTTTCTCTCAGGTATTCACACACCATTTTGGATTGGGAATGAAGACACCTTCGACCTATACTTCCAGTAGTCCTTTCCCATCATTGATAGTGGAAGATCCACTTGATCTATCTCAACACCACTTTTGCGATGATGGAGATATCTTTGAAATGACCATTGGTTTCACCCCATTTTTCTTATTCTATGGTGTGGAATCGATTCTTCCTATTGAAGGCTAGATTCCATCACCCTGCCTTGTCGACGAACTTCTACTTGATACTTCACCACTATAAGAACCCCTACTTATGCTGAAATAAACCAATGAGGACCATCGTGCTAATCTACAAATTATTGAAGTAGCCGACAATCAGTCGAACTCACATTCAAACTCCCGATCCCACTCTCGCACCTTTAGCAAGGGTGATTTGGTCCTCATTTATTACCAAACCCGTGATAAGTTAGGGGAAGGGAATTTTGATTCCATGTGGTATGCCCCATATTCCATCCATCGATGCCTCAGTAAGGGGGCATATGTCTTTGCTGAATCCAATGGTCGCCTCTTGAAGAATCCCTGGATTCTACCTCAAGAAGTTCTATGCTTGACGTCACTCACCATGCCTACTCAAGAAGCTCTCGGATAGTTTTTCTTTCTTGTTTTGCATTTTTTTTACCACAATTCAGTGACCCCCTCCACTAGTTTCTCCATGTCTAGTCACGATGAGTCCATTGTAGAACTCTGTCGCATCATTTGCACGTGATTGGGTGGATCTAACACATCCTTCCTTCCCTTGCGCTACTGGTATCCCAATGGAGTGTGTAGTCCCACATCTGCATATGCACATAGTATGTTGCACATATGGTCTAGAAACAACTATGCTAGCATGCCGTCAGACCTACCCTGGAGGTCGAGGCCTCTCCGTATCTCCCTGGTATTCCATGCCCATGTATGGATCATCCTCTACAAGGATAGGAAGCTGCCACTATCATGCACAAAGCTCCTAGGTCAAGAAACAACCTTCTAGAATGCCTCCCTCCCTACTGATTCTTTGGGCCATTTCGTGGGGTTAAGTCAATTTGCATGCCACCACGTGAATCACACATTGTACATTGAGCTAGCTCCATACCCATAAGCCTCCATTTGGTCTAGTTTTCTTATGTACCACTGCACTAGGGGAAGCATCACTAACTACTAGTTAGGGTCATCTGGAATCTATTTGAGACATCATTTGCACCATTGGGTTTGGTTTTCTGCCCTTTATATCTTTTATGAGACCCTTGTCTTATGCTTTCATTATTCTTTTTCGGACCTTTCCAGGAAATAACCTCCATTTGTATGCCATCATGCGAGTCTCCCTTTGTGTGTATTGGCATGTTCACGATCCAGGTGCTCCATCCATACTACACAATTGGCCATCTTTCGACCACTATCTATTGTCTCGCAAGGGGGCACCATTAGTGTTCTTCATTTATGTTCATCAGCCATATATTGAACACTTCCCCCTTTCTCGGTTGATCATTATGGAGTTTCTGTTAAGGTCTTTTCTAACTCCTAAATGAATGAAAAGATCTCCAAGAATTCTTGCTTCCTTTCATGCTCATTAAAATATTTGAAAGGGCATCTACATAACCTCGTTTATCTCCTTTTTTGGACTATGTTGAATACCAAAAGAAAAGGACCACCTCAGCACTATCAACCTAGGAATGTTTCTCAGGCATTGGGACTAAAATTTGAGACAAAATATCATCATGGGTTGTCTTTAAGCTCTTTTACAGCCTTATCATCAAGAAAATATTGTCGAGTAAACTTGGTTTCATTCATGCTCGTAAAAGAATTTGAATGACCATCCAGTAACTATAAGTTTAACCTTTTTCGGCCTGCTTGGAATACCAACGGTAAATAAGTCTCCTACCCCCAAAAAAGGGTGGGAGGGCTCTCCTTTTTACACTTTTATCCTTTTTTCAAACACGGGATGCTATCAATGAAAAAAGAGACCCCACTAGAGTCTTCTTCTTGTTTTCAGACTCTTTAAAAATGAAAACACCAATGAGCATTTACTTTCTCGGGCTCGGTAAAAATCCACGAGATCATGTCATAACATATCCTTTAGGAGCCACCCCATATATTACATCTCGACAACATTCCCACATTGGTTCACCTTTGTTCAAAGTATTCTACGTGGAGTCTTCCTTGGATGCCCTATATATCAATACTGCAAGCTACCTCCGTCAATATTTCCCATCTGTAGTTACATTCCTGGTATTACAGTTATGATCCCTCTCCCATGCGTCTATTTCATTTACTTTTAGGCCAACCCTTCCATCATACACTAAAAAAAGGGAGTTTGAGTCCTCTATACTCCCCCTGCCACTGTTCCCCCATTCATTATTCTAGTCCCCAGATTGTCCCACAACTTTGGTGATCCATCTCATTCTTCTTGTCAAGGAAACCTTATTTCCTTGATTAGTTGCAGGTCTCCCTCTGTCAACGACAACACATCTATTCCAAAGGATATAACTAGAGGTCCCTGTAACCTGGTTTCATTAACCTTATTGATGAGTTCCTTGGACCACTTGAGAGGAGTCCTCAACGCCTCTCGGGATGGTTGTGTCTCATGTGCTCGACTTCAGCTACATCATTGCACCACTGAGATTCATATAGGGTATTTTTCTATGTAGTATTTGGTCAAAGACCCCAGTTGTCACCTGACTCTAACACATGAGTGAGTCTATTATGGGACCTAGATAGGTTCATTGTGATTTATAGGTTGCGTTGGAAATAGTGTTGAGAAGCCCCCAAAGTAGTGCTTCTGTGTATATTCATGATTGATTCGGCATAGTGTACCATAAGGAATATGAATCCCTGTTAGTGAGTCCCTACAGTTGTGTAAACTTCCAACTCCAATAGAGCATCAATTGTGAACATATCGCATTTCATAAGAATTCCATGGGTCCGATGTATCAGTTCTTTAGATCAGGATTAGATGTAGCCTCTCATTGAGGCCACCATTATGTAACAGTAATTGTATATGATCGGCTACTATATTTTAGGGCCTTGATCCCATTATTTATTCTTTTGTCATGATCATGGGTATGCCCTCCTCGTCCATATACATGTCACATATTCTTTGTACCTCACCCATTGATGGGAACCAACATTAATAAAAACACCAAAAGCCATCATGTCTCGAGTGAAGAAGTGCCACTTTTTCAGAGGTCTCTCCACTATCGCAATAATCCTATGATGTTTGTTGACCATATGATGAGCTCTTGGACTCACACATGAGGGGGTAATTTGTTAATGCAAAAAATTGCCCAACTAGCTCTACCTAATATAAACCATACACATGCATATTTTTGTTATCTTTTTTCCCTCATTTTTGACCTACATAACTGTCTTTTAACCTTATGCTCTCTGAAACAGCTGAAAAAATATTAGAAAGGGCCTAAAAACCCTCAAAACGGCTTAAAAACAAAAAAAAGGGCCTAAAAACCCTCAAAAGAGATAAACACCCACAAAGGGGCTTAAAACCCCCAAAAATGGATAAAAACCCCTAAATAGGGATGGAAACCCTAAATAGGGTTCCAAAACCCTAAAAGAGAGAAAGGGACAAGAAAAACTATAAAATAGTGTGGAGGTCTCCATCACAAGATTGACCACTTATTCCTTCTCCCTTTTTTATATCATTTGTGAGTATGGTGAGAATCAATCCTCTCACTATATCAACATCATTTGCTAATCATTCCATTGCCCTACCATATTCCCACCTTATATGTTTAGGCATCCTCTGTATTATCAAGCTTATGGAGAGGTGGTACCATCCAAGATAGGGCACGGTGGTTCAAATTTAAAGAAAAGAGAAGGTATATTTATCTCATCTTGTTTATTTAGTTTAGTAGTTTGTTTATTGTTTATTGTACTGCTAATTGTTTGTTTGTAGGTTGTTTTTTATCCATTTGAACTCTACTCTTATGTCCCTTTGACGGAATGGAGGTGCATTTTCAGGTAGCCAGGGAGAAAACCCAGCTACAGAAGTTACAGAAAATATTGGTTGGCTTCGACATAACTGTTTATAAGCACATACATTCTTCTGACCGGTGTCCTCTTGTTTGCAAAATTTGGCACCAGGGAATTCATCCTTCAGTCAGTGGATTCAACGCCCCAAACTACAGGTATTCACGAAATTCAGGATACTGATCCTTGTGATGTCTTTCAGATCAACATCGACTACACAATACCTCTTATTGGACCACTTTCCCCTTCTTAATATCATGCAATTGGATTATAAGTTTCACCAACTACAACTCAATCTGGATCATGCCAATCCCCATTTCTCCCATCTTTGAAGCCTCTAGCTTCATCACAATTTCCATGGCTTCCACTTGGTATGTGATCTTTTGTTGCATTAGCAACATGCAGATGTAATGTAACAAGGTCACAATGAACCATTCATTATCTTGTACATCACTCATTCTGAAGCTAACCTTGTCCATCATAGTTTTGAATATCTGATCGAAATCCCACACTGATTCGTTGGGGAATTCCTTCATTTCCTTTAACTCGGTAAGATACTGTGATTCCGAATTTGGTTTCTTAAATTCATCAATCATTTCAATCTTAATTTCTGTTAGGGTCTTCTATGGATTCCCTATCAGTACTTGCACAAATTTCATATACCAATCCAATGCTCTCCCCCTAAAGGTTGTTGCTAGTTGTCTTTTCTTGATATCATCATCTTGTACTTGTTTCACTATCCATACTAATTCACACAAGAAACAGTAATGTTAAAGATCCCCAGTCCCATTACCTTGAAACAAAGGTATATTTATGTTGTCACTCACCATCATGAATATTCTATTGGTGTTTGTTGATCTACTAGTATTACTACTATGCTGTGAAATAGGACAAACCTACGAAGAACTTGTGTTTCTTCCTCCCACATTTGGCATGGTGCACAGGGTTGTAGGTATGTTGTAGCTCTGGTTCGGTCCTTCCTCAGGTTCAGGGGTATCCTAGTCATTCCCTCAATCAATGTAGGCTCTCTTAGTCCCTTGTGGTCCCGTTTTGTAGTCCACTTTGGTTACGCTAGGACTCTCTTCCACAGTCCTTCTCCTCTTTTCTTGCGGGAACCTCACCCCACTTTGTAGGTGAGCACACTCTTCCATGATTTCCCTAATAGTATTGTTGTGACTCACATCCATCTAACCTGCATCATTCCCTCAAAACCACATATTCGTAGTACATAGAGCCTCTGAACAATAGAGATTTACTCGTTGAAATTCATTTTTAATATCCCTTTTTTTAGAGATGAGCATCTTGATCCACAATTGTAATGTCAATAGATATCTCCCTTTGGGTTCCTTAAAAAATTCCCTTTCTGCATCAATGTAGGATTCAATTGTATCAACAATGACCTCAGTGATGTATCCTTACAAAATCATGTCTATCCACACATCAATAGCCTTTGAATCTTTTTTTTTTTACCCTACGTAGATGTTGGATTAGTTCGAGCGTCCAGTGTTCACGCTCTCCTGCTTGGAAATTCTTCTTTTAAAAAGTGATTTGCACCAACCCTTTATAGAATAATATCAGGAATTCATAGAAAAATACTTGATGGATTTCAGAATAGTTGTACTTCTCGAACCATTCCTTCGTCGACCATCTCAAGTTTTATTTTTCTTCATCAAAAAAATATCAGGTCTTCTTATCAAACCAATCCTATATTTTCAGTTTTGTTGAATTCCACAACATGTCATATCCTTTTTCACACTATGGTCCAATAACGTAACCATTTGTTGACACAATTTTGTCAATAGGGATTCACTTCACACTGTTGTCGACAAATATCGACATAAACACTTAAACATCGGCCCAGATAGGGTTTTCCCTTTATAGAAACACCCATAGAAACATGCCTAAGGCCTTTCATGAAAAAAGCTTATACAGAACTCTTAGCTTTACCTTTTATTCAGCTTCAGTAGAGGAAATTTATCAGCTTATTATTGCATTGTATTTATAAATGATCATTTGCATAAATGTCGTAAAGTTGTGATTTCTAACTCCCAAACTTCTTTATGACATAAGTAATGTGACGAAATTACATTATCATTTTATTTATTTATATATATTAGTGATGCTATATGTATTCTTAGATAATTTTACTACCCTTTACTACCAAGACTAATCCATCCTTGATTGAATTCATTTAGAGCTTTGTTTACTTATGGAGACCAAATGATTACAACTTCCATGAAGTTTATCTTACTTTTAGTACTATAGACTCCATACAAAAATAAGAATTTATTCTAGAGTGTAAATACTTTTTATATACACAATGTTCAAAACCCCAAATTTTCACAAAATTTAATTTTTTTTGATGTAACAGAAACTGTCTAAAGTCGCAGTTTGATAACTGCTAGCAGCTAACAGAAAAATGAAACAGTTAACAAAAGTAACCATTAACTTAAACACATATAAATTAATACTATTTTAATTTCGATATGAGATGTAAATAATCTGCATTCAGTTGTTTCTAGTTGTATTGATGGTTTGATTTTGTCAAGTAGGTGAGAAGTTAATTTCTAGCTGGGGCTTGCTTAGTGATTGCTAACTTATCTATAATTCTAGATCTTACAGGCTTGACAGGTAAATTTTGAACCAGTAAGAGTTTATTAAGGCGTTAATCCAAATATACTTATTTTAGCATAATATACTACTAGAGTAAAAGTTTGCTTAATAGAATTCAAGAATACTACAAGTTAAAGTAACGTTTCTTTTACTTGTTTTGCAACAGGGATAGTATTTTAATTTCCTGTCGTGATGATCAGTATCTTTACCCTACTGATTGTCAATTATCAGAATGTCTACTACGTTAGATCAATTTTCTTTTCCTCTTTACGCTAAGTTACTTCCATTTCTTCATAGAGCTCAAGATTTAGTATATCAATACTCTTACTGAAACAAGAGTTTATTGCTGTTGCTGCTTATGAAATTTACAACACTGCGCATAATTATGAAAACAGACCTAAGGCCTTTCAAGAAACAAGCTTATACAGAACTCTTAGCTTTACCTTTTATTAAGCTTCAGTAGTGGAAGTTTATCAGCTTATTATTGCATTGTATTTATAAATGATCATTTGCATAAATGTCGTCAAGTTGTGATTTATAACTCCCAAACTTCTTTATGACATAAGTAATGTGACAAAATTACATTATCATATTATTTATTTATAAATATTAGTGATGCCATATGTATTCTTAGATAGTTTTACTACCCTTTACTACCACTACTAATATAGCCTTGAATGAATTCATTTGGAGCTTTGTTTACTTATGGAGACCAAATGATTACAACTTCCATGAAGTTTATCTTACTCTTAGTACTATAGACTTCACACAAAAATAAGAATTTATTCTAGAGTGTAAATACTTTTTATATACACAATGTTGATTTATAAATTAAAATCTCACCTTTAGTGTTTACATAAGAACTAGTTCTAACATCATTGTCTTGCTATATAACTTTTGAATAAATGATTATTATTGAAATTTATTACCTTAATATCAAGGGAATATAACCTACAATGGATCTTTCCATAGTTGTTATTTTTCCATCGAAAGATTTCAATGTTTACATATATCAAAGGTTAAGGATACATTGTATGATTGGTTCGTTACCAACGAAGGTTCCAAGGTTTATAATAAAACAAAGGTTTAACGATACTACAAAATCCTTATTATTAAAATGGCTTGACTTCATAATTTATCATTGAAATGATACGTTATTAAATTTATATATTACATTGTCATTATAGTCGTTTATTAAATTATTGACAATAATTTGATTCCCGAGAGTGCAGTGGAGACTATACAAATCGACCCACTGTGGACGGGAATAATTTTGGTGGGCACATGGAACGTTTACCACCATGCATTGCATAACTCATAAGCTCACCACGCAACCCTACTTCTCATTTTTAATTAAGGGTTTTGGTCTTTGCACTGTTTGGTTTACGGCGGCCGTGAGGGCTCGCTTGTGCTCATCTCCAGCTCCATTGTCTGTGTGTAGAGGTGTGTTTCCATTATAGAGTGTGGTTTTCAAGAATCACAGTTTGCACTTGGTTTTCATTCTACCTGTGATTCTTTGCAGTGTGTGTAGTTGGTCTTTGTCAATAGTTTTTAGTGTTGCTTTATTTCGTGGCCATTTCCCAGGCTTACTCATGCTTTCGTCATCAGTGTAGCATGTATCCTGAGCTCATCACCTCTGTCACTTGTAAGCATGAGGGTTTGGGATGTTCATCGTGTTGGTTTGCTATGATGGCTCATTCCTCCATGGCTCCATATTACTTCACTTCCAGGTAAGGAATTTGACTTACAAATGTTACAAATTCTAGTTACAGTTTTTAATATTAGAAAATAGCAGCTCTTAACTAAAATAATTTGGTTTTTTCTTGCAGGATTTCAGTTTGATACAGTCTTGGAAAGAATCCACCCATGTTTGGATTGTAAACAAGGCCTACGGGTAAGCCCCGGTTACAATGTGGCTCCTCTCTACTTGTACAGATTAGCTGAAAAGGGTTTCAGTTGGAGAAGTAATACAACCTCGGTTCCTTCAGTGTTTTTAAATGTTTAGCTCAGTTATTATTAAGTATTTTTTGTTATTAAGCCCTCGCTTGTAGCAGGGTTGCTCCAGCCTTGATTCTGTGACTTGTATTCACTACTCTCGACTTATTGACAGGTTTTATAGCTCTATGGATACATAATGATATACTCTATTTCTTAATATGTGGGGGTTCTCCCGTGTTCATGGTTTTTATGGTCCTCTATTTTCGAATATACTGATAAATATACATTGTTTTATAGATGTTATTAAAATAATGAAGTTTTTATAACTTAAATGTTAGTTTTTCCTATCAAACCCTCGCCACGATGCTTGGTGTAATTGGCCTTGAGCTGGGTGAAGTAAATTTGTTAAGTCTTAAGCCTTTCGGCCTAATAAAGTAACACAGACTTGGTTTAAAAGGTTTCCTTTTAACTCCGAGCTCTGTCTCCATTATGAGAAGGTTTTATAAAATTGTAAATATTATGACTCTGTGTAATTTGAGTCTTCCCTTTTCAACTGTTAACAATGGTAATTATTGTTTTAATATTTTCTTGTAAATAAATAAAGATAAAATAAGACTGTAAGTTCAGTCATAAGGTAAATTTTTATATGTTTAAGCTTTTCAGGTAGGCTTAAATCCTAGGGTTACTGTAAAAGAAACCTTAGATAAATATATTCTTAAAATTTATCAATTGTATTGGTTTTTGTCTACCTATTTTACATTGTTACAATAATGTTGATATTGTTTATCCTGTTTAAGTATTTTCTTTTCTTTTAAATAAAATATTTATACAAATACTGTATGTTCTTAGCTTATTTCTATTTACTATTTACTCTTAAGTTCTTATTTGTTTACTACTCTGTTAATTAGTAAGGATTCAAAGTTATGTAATAATTAAAACAATTATCTCTTTATTTATAACAGTCAAATAAATTACTGAGGGTTTCAACCCTAAAGTTTTACCTTTATAGGTATAAGCCTATTTGATAATTATAAGATAGTTTCTTCATAGTAATTATTTAGTTGTATACTAGTTATTAGTTATATTTTCATTGCTTCTATTTACTAAACTGTCAGGTAGAATTTACTCAGAGTTCTTGAAAAGATAATGCATAGAATTTGTAACTCAGTTTACTCTTTATAATTTAATTACTTTTAACATAAATATTAGTCTTAGATTTAATTGATAATGTTAGAAGATAAACTATGTGATTAGTAGCTTGTTTATTTACTTAACTGTATCTATCATTATAACTCTAAAGTGATTTTTCTGCTACATTTCATTCAGTTACTAAGGGAAAACAGAGAAAGATAAACATATCATAACATTGTTTAAACTCCGTGATATTTTAACATGAAATAAATTATCCTACTGTCTATAAATACACAATATCATCTGCTAACACATTCTTTTATCTAATTAAACATTCTACCTGTGCTGGAGTACTACCTGGTTTTCCAGGTGTGGAAAAACACAGACTAGAAATTATTTTCCATTCTAACACGTTACTTTTTAGATTCATTTCTTCAATAATCTAAAAAGATTACTAAATATTAACATTTACAAACTAAATATTTAACATTCATATAACAGTCAGACTCATATTTATCTATCTAACAGAGTAAAGCAAAATAATGTAGAACCTGATTAGGGTAGACGATAGCAGCGTTAGGAGGCCATTCCTCCCTATCGATCTCCCAGAGAGCACTCAAACAACGGTTCCTCAGGACCCCTGAGCCTGTTCCTAGTCTTCTTGGCTTAGAACCAGTGGAGAAGCAAGCAATAGAATTAGTTTCCAATATCTCAGTAACACTCTGCTCTCAGCAGTTAAGATCTTTCAGCTTAAAATATGCACTAGATCAATCAATAGTTATCCCCTCAGACACTTTCCACAATTCCCTTCCATTGAATTTATTTGAAGTACATTCATTCACCTGAATGATCACTTCTCTAGAATGAGCAGCCTCAGCTCTCTTCAATGGAAATTTTTATAAAGATTGCCTAGGCCTTTTGGGCCAGTTTTCATTAATTGAGCGACCTACACTGATTCCACTTTCTTGGGGAATCATGACCCCAAATGTAGGGAGGTTGCCACCTGCAACAATTGAAATTTGTTTGAGGATGCTGCCACATGTCAGTTTCCTCTCCACCTAGTCTCCTCCATCAATTTGACCAGTAAACACTCTTTTAACAACTCTCCTAAGCTGTTGTCTCTTCCTTATTTTATTTATAAATAAATATTCATAATTACATTAATTATCCTTGACTCTGATGAGTCATCAATTACGACTTAGCATAAAATTTAACATATTGTCTTCAAATAATATAAAATTGTTTTTGCAAAATTGGGGCATGTGATAGGTGCAGTCTCACCTGAGATGTCTAAGGTGAGCTATAGGAACCAAGTTTCCCCAGAGGGGAGGAGACATGCATCATTTAATACCCATTCGCAACATAACTATAAATCTAGATTCATATCATACTATCATGCTACCTTATTTGCATTAACACATATTTAATGATATCTGTATATCAACATGCATTAAACTATTGTGTTGCATCGGTCACATTGAAATAAAAGATAATGATAGAGACATCACACAATCATCCTTATTAATCTCATGCATCACATACCAAAAGAGATTAAAACTAGATAATACTGGAAGAGGACACCAGAAAAAAAGATCAAATCCATGCCGAAACATCCTCATATATCATAACATAATCCACATATACGAAACAGTACATTGCAGAATGCCAAAGATAATTCTAAAACGTCTTCGACGCTAAGTTATTCTTCCTTAAGATGCCCAAAGGATTACAATTTTGCTTATATTTATAGGCTCACTTAATCATTACAAAATGGTTAAATTAACCAATTTCTAACTAACTTGACCAACACTTCCTTGTCTATCGGCTTCTTCACCCTTCAGGGCTGGTCCTTTGTTCTTGTCGATGACCTTTCCATTGCTATAGGTACCTCACTTTGTGCGCTCTAGACTTGTGCCAGCATTCTACACAACCTATTTGTGTTGGGGTTTCTATTTTGAGTGGTAACATGTATTAATGGATTGAATGATACAAATGATTTTGAAAAGTATACCCAACCTTATTTATGCTAATTTCACCCAATATTTAGAAACCCTGTTCGATAAAATCATAACTTTATATGATGAATCATCATCACCACCATGAGAAATTTCAGAAGTTATTCAACATGGTACCATCGATTTAGTTTCCCAATCATCTGACACCTATTCTTTAGCCATCCCTCCAAGTGCACTCAATTTCTTATTAATTATTTCAGCATCGTCAAATTTCTGATCATGATCATTGTTGTTCTTTGGTATTTCTATCATGTGTGTCATATTTTCGTGAGGATTCAAGTCCCCCATCATCCATATGGTGTGCATGCCCCACTCACAGGTATATCATCTTGACCCTACGTATAGGAAAAATATCCCCTCTATTTAATCCTAAAGGTTCCATTCCCTAGTAAAAACCCATCATTTGTGTCATTATCAAGATATAACATAATCCCTCATGGGCGTTCATAGCATTACAATCCCCTCACACATTGACACCCATGATGTCAAATCATTAAGACTGTGGAACATGGTAAATCACCAAGTTTTGTAAGTTGAAACCACATATCACCATCATGCATTTTTTCATTTACACACCCTAGATTCCTCAACAGAAAGTCATGACTATGATTCACAATTAACCTCTCATCTTCCCCACGAGAAATATGCCATTTAAGTTTCTCCTCTTATCATCAACTCTCAAGAAGACCGTAAAGGGCGCCCAACCTCTGAGTACATGAACATAATTCAATCATTCCCATATCAACACTTTGCATGGAACTTATTCATTGGGAACCTATCATATCATTTGTACAAAACAAAAATTTATCATTCTTTTTGTATAAATTTGATCCCCGACTTACTCAAAACTGTGGGAACCCCATCACATCATAATTTTTGGAAGCCATCTAGTCTTTTTTTATCAGCATACTTGAGTCCATATAACCTCAACACCTTCATTTTTTTCATCTAAATATCCTAACCCATCCGTATTATAGATGAATCCATGGAAATGGGTGAAACGTTTTAATCAAAAGTGAAGGTGAAAATTTGTGTTTTTTACTTTTTTATTAACTTGAATCCCTCAAAACTCATATTGAATTATGATATACAACAAAGAACCAAATTGTAAGTAATTATATTCTCTTTCCACCTATATTTTGTTAAAATAATAATAATTAATATGCCAAAATTATATTCAATGATAGGCTTGTTCTTGTAAATTTTAGAAAAACTTAACAAATAGATTATGCACACGTAAACTAATTTAGTGATAAATGCATAATTTTTTAAATAAATATATGAACATAATCTACACAAGATGCACTATGGCTTACATATATATATATATTTTTAAAATTATGCTAGAAAATTATAGTATTTATTAATTTTTGAAACTCGCCATTGAAAATTCCAATGCGGCATTAGTACATATGTGTGTGCACATAAATATTTTTTACCTATTTTAAAAAATAAGAAAGTAAACAAAAATACACTTTTGAAGAGGACACGTTGATATGGGGTATATATATTTTTTGAAATTTTTTGGTTGTGTACTTAATATATTGTAGATTTTTCTTTGCACTAAATTAAAGTTGTGCACATGGTTTTGTAAGTGTAAGTTTGTAATGAAAATAAAATGAATTTATCATATTAACTTAGAAAATTTTTAAATATTTTTCAATGGATAAACAATTCGTTGGAGAATCCATCGATATAAAGTTCACCACCTAAGGTGCATCCTAGGATAGGGTTTAGGCCTAGCAAAGATGCGAATAAAATTAAATTTGCAGATAAGGTGGATAAAATCTTGTTTCAACAGCCTTGATCGAGATAATATATCAATTGAGGCCTTAAAAACCATCAATCTATCTATTAGCTCAATCGACGTCTTAAAAACCCTCGATCGAGTTATTTTCTACATTATTTTGAAATTAAACAATATTATAAGGCATATTATAAGAATATAATATTCGTATAGTTCAATATTTCAATATAGTTATTTGGAAAATATATATCTAGTTATTTAATATCTAGATCGAGCTATTGGACTAGATGAATATTATATTCTCATAATATGCATTATATTATTGTTTAATTTCAAAATAGTGTAGAAAATAGTTCGATTGAGCTATTTCAAGATTTTTCGAATAGCTTGATCTAGGGTTTATTTAAACCCTCGATCGAGCTATTACGAAAAGCTCAATCAAGGGATTACTTAAACCCTTGATTGATATTTTGAAAACTCGATTGATGGATTAAATAAATCTTGTTTGAGCTCAATTTTTAGACATTTTGCAACCATGTCTTGACAAAACGTGCTAACCCTCTTCATGGGAACACCCTTACATATATGATAAAACATTCATCTGTGGTTTGTTCCCCTTCATTACACCCTGCATTGCCACTTGAAGTATGATGTCGTAAGCCACTTACCTAGTTTAAGTCGATCAAGGGAAGTCACGATTCCCATTCTTATCAACCAATGTTGTGTCAATTCTGTCAGTTTCCCAGTTGGTTATAGAATGATCTCAGTTCTTGTAATAGGGCCCTAATATTACAACTTGATTAATCTCACATTGATGTTATATCACTACATTATGGGAGTTAAAGTAGTGATGAGTGTACCTCGCATTCCTTGAGATTTTAAGTATTTATGATCAAACTAAGGGATCACTTCAAACAAAGCAGAAAGAGTCATCAGTATTGTTTAATTTAGTGGTATTCCCTATGCTTAACACCAAGAAGTTCATTGCATTAGGGGCAGTCATACGTTTTGATGGTACTCGTGCTCACATTAATGATTAATAATTGTTAGAAAACTTCCATAAGGAAGTTACCCACTCAAAAACTTCATCATTATTTAGTTACCCCACCCCAATGTGCTATTTGAAATCATCATCAGATCCGCTTCTTTTGATCTTTGTCTTATCAATTTTTGAGGGGAGGCTTTGTCCCATGAGGTTTTCCTCACCTCGATTACATGGATTAATAAACATTGTTGTAAAAAGTGGCTTGTGCCTTAGTTTTTAAGTTCTTAATAAATAATTTTGAATAAATTGTACTACGTATGGATTTAGGGGTGGTGTTGGAGCAGTAATACATCCTTAGTACATAGTTTTGACTTTAGGCTCACTTCATTTGCTTTCATGCAATGATATCCTATGGTTTAGAATTAGTAGAGTTGATTCTGCAAGATATCTAATTATTTTGGCATGTTCACACCTACACAAACACTCTAGATCAGTCAATCAACACATGTGAAACCTCATTAATGATAGGATTTCCCCCATTAATTTTTTGGATTTTGGGTTGACTAGGCGTGCTAGTAGTGTATTTGGTCCATTTTTTCTCTCCTATGAGCATTTATTGCCACCTTGAGCCTCCCACTCAACTCTATCTTCTCACCCACACTTGCCTTGGAATCTTTAATTCCCCAACACATTTGACCAACATTCACAACTTTGTTCATGTCTTCTTAGGATAAATTGGACCGCCATTGGTACACCTAGGGGGGATTGGGGTCGAATCTCATCATGACACATGTACAACTTCAATTGGATTACTGGGCCTCATGGATTTTTTCCAATGTATTATAAATGTGTACTATAACTTTTATAGCTCAAAATGGCACATCTCTATCTATGACCACTTTCCCATGATTCTGTCGCATGTCGACACTTCCACGATGACACTTCATGAAATTCACTAAACAAACACCTACATTGGAGGAACCATATCTAGATTTCTGTAACTCCGTTTAAACTCTTCTCTACACAATTGGAAAGGTATTTGAGTGAGCTAATACTTTTTAGAAGATACAAAAGTCTAAAAATTCCCAAAAGTACCCTAAAAATGTTTTTTCTTATGTATGCGAGTTTCCTTAAGTAAACCTGCATGTTCCACTTTTTACACACAAATTGTTCTATATAATACTTATGTGTTCCCTCAAAACGTGAGTATTTAAATTGAAAACTGTGTGTCTTACACGAATCTTGTTACTGCATCCCACGTGTACACCCTGAACATGCGACTAATGTCTCTCAAAATTGCATGTTTTTCCTGTAGATGTCAAAAATGAAGTTTCTCAAAGTTTGGTTATTTTGGGTGGTTATGCAACTGACTTCTTCATTTTTAACTAGTTTGTATTCGAACCTATCTCTTTAAAAGCATATAAATAGAGGTAGGGCAGTCCATGAGAGGATACTATAACTTTTGCATTATCATGCTCGAGGAATTGGGACTCTCTTTCCCCCCACCTTTTCCCTAGAAGCTTTCTCCTTGTGTTGCAGAGCTTTGAGGTTGAGTTCCTTAGAGAAGAGAAGCAGTAGAACTAGATCAAGGTTTCGTGAGGTTCCCAACTTAAAGAGAAGGCATATTCATACTTCTTTTCATGATTAATAAAGATGTGATGTCATTTTTCTTCCCAAATCATTGCTTAATGTGTATTTGAATCTTTGTTTTGATCATATGATGATGTTAATCCGATTATTATTTCATGTTTATTTTATTATCATTGCTTTATATGTGCTCATATTTGCTTGAGGAAGGTATAATTCATTTTTGAGGTCTCTTGGAGGGAGAGGAGCAAGAGGAGGATTGAAGGGCTGCTTGGATCAACCTTCGTTTGGCTAAGGCATGAACCATTCTAATATCCGAATCTTGTTTATATTTTCTTGTAGAACCATTTTCATCTCTCTTTGAACCCGAGTACGTTGATGGCATCTTAAACCCTATCCACAAGAAACTTTCCTCTACAAGAATAACATCTACAAGATGTACCATAATAATATGATCAGTTATCAGCACCATTCACACGTGTTATTCCATCTATTTTTTGTTTCTTTTAATGTTCTCTTGCACATTTTGTCAAATAATTTGAGTGTGAATATTGCTCTAGCTCCTCGACCTCACTATGAAGCAAATTCTCACAGAGTTAAATTAGTTATGATTACACCTTGGGTTCCTTGAGAGTTTAAGTATTTATGATCAAAGTAAGTGATCACTTCGAACTAAGTAGAAAGAGTCATCATTGTTGTCTAATTTAGTGGTACCCCCTATGCTTAACGCCAAGAATTCCATTGCATTAGGGGCACTCGTGCGTTCCGATGGTACTATTGTTCACATTTATGATTAAGAATTGTTACACAACTTCCATACGAAAGTTACCCACTCAAAAATTCGTCATTATTTAGGTACCCCACCCCCATGTGTTGTTTGCAATCATCATCAGATATGCTTCTTTGGCATCAAAAACATGATCAACAGTCCAAGAACCATTTACCTAGAGAGGGGCCGAAGCTTCCTTCATCCTTATATCAATAGTTCATAGAAATGACCCCTTGATCTCCTCTTATTGAAATCTAGTTTGACATTTTTGCATGCACATATAGATTCTTATCTCGTTTATATAAACAACCATTCATTCCTTATCACTGATTAGTCTAAGAATTCAATGGTCATCACCAACATCCTCCCCAAGGGAAAGTCCTAGTGTGCCCCTCATCTCTTTCAATCAAGTTTCATACCGAAATTCAAAAGGTAATTGGGGTAATTTAACTAAATCTATAATACTACTGACAAATTTCTCTTGGGAATCCAATAGAAAATGTCATAACTTCATGGATAAAAGATTCTTATCTAGAAACCAACACCCTTTAAGGATATGGATGACATCATCCTTGGTTTGAAAAATAAAACCCAAACATTTGTGTGGCACAAGATGTTTGATAGGGAAATATCCTACCATAGGAATCCATTCTAATTATGCCCAAGACTTCATAGTATCCATGGAAACCATTCTTCGAGAAAACTTACCAACCAATTTATGCCCTCCATATTTTCTCTCTAAGACACACTGATGTCCTCTAACTACAAATAATAATCCACTGCTTACAATCACTATGTTTTCTTCTTCCAATTATGGTCAAGCCTTGGGCAATAACTATGAAAATTTCAAATAGCACGTGGGGGCAAAGAATGTGGTAATGTTGGAATGTTGTAGATGTTTGTAAATGGAAGGTCTCATGTTCAAATATCCCGCAACTTACTCATTCTCCACGTTTTGGGCCATCTAAATGCACTTAGGGCTATAGAGGTAGTAGGATTGGATCCTTGGATCTCGTGTCATGCTAGTACCAATCATGTCCCCAGTTGTCGATTCCCCGAAAAAAAACTATGCAAATTCAAAAATTACAACTTCCCACCTACAAATCCTAGACTATGCTCGTACCGATCTGCCTTAACTTTCAATTCTTGAGAGTAGTAGTGTTGACCAATAGGAAACCCACATGGATTAATTTATTGATAAGCACATGCTTGATTCCTACGAGAACTGTCAAATCCTAGCAATGTTTTCAGAGTAGATCCCTCCACCTCACCTTCAACCCATGACAATGTACCCTCCGATTAAGGCCCGAAAAAAGGCAGGTCTAACATTAGTGTGTATGCCTCCTTATCCATACAAACACAATAGATAGGAAAAGGAACATTTTTGTCACATTTTTCTGCAAAGGACTAGACAAAGTGTAATGTCCCGGTTTTGACCCCGTTACATTAGATGTATATGATGTATAAATTGTAAATGATTAGAGTGTGGAGCTAAAGGCCAAGGCCCCACCATTGATCGGTTATGTTATGTTTTGGATTTGAATTGTCACCGATGGTATATCGGGGCATGCGGCATATATTATAATGTTCATCATGTAAATATGCATCTATAATTAAAAATGAACCCGACCAGCTATGATCACGGCAACTAAAATGAGAAAGGGGCATGATTTTCACAAGCATAGAAGTGGGGGAAATTGTCAACCTTGGCCAATGAGAGAAAAACCCATATGTCTTCTTCCTTTGTTTTATTCCAACCACTTTCATTAAGAAAGGCTGCTAGTGGTTGAGACAGTTATGGTCTTGGAAGTGGGGTGGCGAAACTGTCAGTCCTCACCCACATGCACACTCTACCCATGATTTTGTCTGTTCATCCCCTCACGCAGGCATTTTCTTCCTCTCCATGAGTTGCTAAACACGAAGGCACTGCAATTCCGCGTCCTCCCGGTAGCTCTTCACCTTCACGCACTTCCAATTGTTTGCTCATTGTTTTCATGCACAGGAATTTTCTTGGTTTCACCCACGCTGTTTTTCCTCCACGAATTGAGAATGGTGTGGCTTTGTCCTTTACTCACGGGCTGAATTGTGGGTTCGGCATTGTGATTGTTCATGCACTAGTGGGGAGACTGTAAAATTCGTCCCCAATATGGTTTGCGTACGTTTTCCCCAGCAATTTCGGTTGTGCAAAATGGGCCTTTGTTCCCCCACGTTGTGAGTGGTGTTTCTGTTATGTTTGGGTACTGCTGTAGATGGTTTGAAGTCGTTTTTCATGTTTAAGCTGTGACAGCTAAATTAATTTCCTGAGTGCAATGGTTGGTCTTCGGACTGTGAGAGGAGCAGGGATGTTGGCTTAGATTTGCTTGATAAACCAGGTGGCTGGAAACCACACAGACAGAGCTAGAGGGCTGGCCTTCTTCTCCATCACCCCTGAATAGCACTGGAAGGGAATGCAGGGCCTCAGGGACTGTGTAGCAGAGAAGGGACTGATTCCTTGTGTTGGGTGTGTTTGGGTGTCTTAGAGGTTAGGCTAGTTCTTGTGTAGGTGTTCTTGGCTCTGTAATGAGCTCACCAGCTTAGCAATTTTCCTTCTCCAGCTCCTTAATGGCCTGATAAATCCAACTCTGTTGGCTTGGCTGTGTGTTTTGGGTATCCCTGGCTACGTGTAAGCCTGTTGTTCCCTTATTCCTTGGAGAATCATGCCCAACTCCGGGGTGGCAGCGTTGCTGAGAGATTAAGGAGCTCGCTAGCCTATGGTTGGGTGGAACGTTGCAGCGACGTAGCTGGTTGCGGAACGAATTCATCTTAAGATAAGTCATCTTGTCCATTTTACTTCCGCTATCATATTTTTCTATTAATAAAAATCATGAACATGTAGAATGAATGCTTGGTGAATGTATGTCGCTTCCACTGTGCATGTTAAATGTTCATGTGTGTATGACAAACAATTGCATTGGTGCATGTTCTACTGCATTGCACTTTATTCCAGCATTCTGTTTCAGCGATCTTCTGCATGCACATGTTCATGGGGCTCTTAGCCCGCATGGTTAACGCCATGGTGATCGCGTCCTCTTCGCCGGTCGGAGGCATGGGGACATGACACAAACTATCATCAAGGACATTTACTAAGGAGGAGGAGATGACAATATCGCCTTAAATGAGAAAATATTTAGAGTAATTAAAAAGTTTTACTTATTGCTCCATAAAAACCATCAATGAAGAGATCTTGTGTGGTCTTCCTTGCTAAGTGCAACCCATAGCAATTATCAATGGTAATGCTCTAAGTTAGAGCTATATCCTATTAAATAAAATAATGAACACCCACTCTCTCCCACTCTAATGCGCACACACACATAATTGAGAATTATAAAAAAGTTCATAAAAAATTTAAAAAATACATTTCTACTTAATTGTTTTTTATAGTTCTAAATATATGTGGTCCTCTATCTGACCAAAATAGTGTCCAAGAAAATCAATGCTTATAAAATACCATCTTATGTGGAAAATAATTTTAACTTCATATAAAAAGGACTATAAAAATGATGGTGGTAGTGTTTGTGTGAGCCAAGACTTTACAGTGCGGACTTAGAATCTGATATGTTTTCAAATATTAGGTATTTTTTTTAGCGAAATAATAGATTGGGGATTTCCTCATTTCGTTTTCTTCTTTTGTGTGTTTTGGTTTTTTAGTGCTCTCTAATATTATTAGAATGGGCTGAGATATGGAATTGTTTATAATTCTTATTACTTTATCGTTAGGTTTCTTGTTGCAGGCACTTATTATCTCGTTCTCTGTCTCCGTGATTCTCACTGATGGGAGAGGAATATTGGAGAAGTTTGTTGATACGAATTTTGGGGTGATCTTTAGTATCATATTCTTTGTGATGCTCGATGGGGTGTCGGGATCATATTGTATAATTTTCTCTTTTTCCATGGCATTTTTTGCGATTTGTGGTGATTTGTATAATTTACTGCGCATCTCTCTTCCACCCAACTCCCTTAGAAATGCAAATATGGCTCAATCACTCCTGATGGACGTCATTACTGCAGCCCACAGTCCAGTAAACTTGAAATTATGTTTACTTAGAGGGGGATCGAAGTTTCCTTTATCTGCCTTTAGTTTCCTTTAACGGGTTAGCTGTCATGGGATCTACATCATTTACGGAAATCCATTCCAGGTGCTTCAGCTGCCCTATAGACTTTGGAAAATCTCTCAGGGGAGACACGATACTCAACTCTCGCAACTGGAGAGGATCCTGGAATTTTGACGGTTCAGCATTAAGACACACACATACGTGTGTGTGTGTGTGATGATTGTAGTACACACAATGGAATTAAATTAAAAATAAATAAAGGGAAATATATTTAACTATCTCAGATTGATGTGGCCATAGAGAATTAATTCAACATGTACCCCTACACTTCCAAAAGTTTTAAATTCTCCACCAAAATCCAGTGAGGAACGGAATACTCGCAACACTCAGTCCACCGCAGCCATCTGAGCCGTGGGGACCGCACCCTCTTCAATATGTAATCTAAAAGTCTTCCTTGAGTTGCAACAAATTGCAAATTTATCATACCATATTGAATGTGGTAATTAATTTTATCCTTCGACATGTCTGATATGTCCCCTAAGAAGAAACCCACAGAGATGACTCAGCGAAATCTGCTTATTACGGCCTGTTCATCGATGAGAATTTGAGTAAACGGATCAATCTTCAAAGAAGGTTTAGTTAATCAAAACACAACGGATTTGAATAATCATTCGAACACTTACAAATTTTCATAACTCTAACAAAGAATCAATGATGTCGATCGTCCGATGCCAAAGAGGAGGGGCATGCATGCTTCCTCTCCAATATTAGTCGCACAATATCTAATGTGATCATGCATTCTTATTTTATTTTTACTGTCCACCTTCAAGAGGCATTTGTTCTCTAAATTTTGAATCGCCACCTGAACCCATATTGTTACAATTCTATCTGTGTTCTCCTGGTTGCTAGAAAAAATCTATCTCCTGCGGACAAGAGTTCTTCCTCTAGTTTGAATGGTTCAAATCTAGAACAAATGAGTTACAACAAAGATGGAAGACTTCCCCTAGAAGTTGTGGAGATCTGGAATGAGTCCCTTTAATCGAGTGGTGTAGATGTTTCCTATGGTGATGGCTCTTCATTGACTTTCGTGCACAATCACATGAAACCAACAAACAAGATCAAATAGAACCAGAATATTAACCACAATTCTATGTCAGTGACTAAAGAATCCATCAGTAAAATTACATGATTACAACATAACATATCTTATGGGAAAGGAACCAACTTTCCATTAAAGATGAAGAAGAAGTTTACAACCTTCGTCTTAGTGTTGTGATGCTCCTTCACATGCCAATACCTTGTCCCCAAAAGCTCCAACTTTTCCTTCTATGCTCACCCTACTTATTTGGCCAGAATTTCAATGCAATAGCATAACTTTGCTCTCCCTCAACCATGGGGTATGAGTGTCGTTCTATAGGCCTTGAGAGGATAACAATGGTTGAGTAAATGGTGGGTGAGGTGGATAGGAGATCCCAAAAGGATGGATCTAGAGTCCAAGTGGCTCTCATGAGTAGGGATAAGGGTGCAACGAAGCCTTCCTTCGAGAAACCTCTCTTTTTCACTTTTTACCAAGGGCACCACTTTTACTCCACTATGACAGAGCGGTGACAGGGTAGAACCGCACCTTGAACAAGAGGAAAAGGCAGTGGCATCCCCTACTTCCAAGTTATGATAGGCGTTGCTGAAGAAGGTAATTCCCCTTTCCTTAAAGGCAGGTGCTTGTCTTTTATATGCAAGATTGAAGTTTGGACCAGTATTTTCACTTCACAACTTGGGATTTAGGGAAATGGATGATGTTTGGGACCTCATCACATGATGATGATGAGATTTATGTATAGAACTCCTACGAAAAAAAATTATTTACAGCTCTATCTTTGCTTCTTTGGCATCAACAGCACCATCAAGAGTCCAAGAACCATTTACTTAAAGAGGGATCCAAGCTTCCTGCATCCCTATATCAATAGTTCATAGAGATGACCCTTGATCTCCTCTCATTGAAATCTACTTTGACAGTTTTACATGGAAATATGGATGATTATCTCGTTTATATAAGCAACCATTAGTTCCTTGTCACTGATTAGTTTGAGAATTGAATGGTCATCACCAACATCCTACGTAAAGGAAAGTCCTAGTGTGCCCCTCATCTCTTTCAATCAATTTTCATACCAAAATTCAAGAGGTAATAGGGTTAATTTAATCGACTCTAGAATACTAGTGACAAATTTCTCTTAGGTATCCAATAGAAAATGCCATAACTTCATGGATAAAAGATTCTTATCTAGCAACCAACACCCTTTAAGGATATGGATGACATCATCCTTGGTTTGAAAAATAAAACCCAAACATTTGTGTGCCACCAATGTTTGATAGGGAAATATCCTACCATAGGAATCCATTCTAATTATGCCCAATAATTTATAATATCCATCGAAACCTTTCTACCACAAAACATACCAACCGATGTATGCCCTCCATATTTTCTCTCTAAAACACACTGGTATCCTCTAACTACAAAAATAATCCATCTCTTACCGTCACTATTTTTTCTTCTTCCAATTACGATCAAACCTTGGGAAATAATAATGCAAATTTGAAATAGCTCGTGGGGTAGAGAAAGTGGTAATGTTGGAATGTTGTAGATGTTTGTAAATATAAGGTCTCATCTTCAAATCTCCCGCAACTTACCTATGCTCCATGGTTCGGGCCCTCTAGATGCACCTAGGGCTATAGGGGTAGCATGATTGGATACTTGGACCCCGTATTACTCAGGTACCAACCCTGTCCCCAATTGTCGATTCCCCTAATATAAAAAACTATGCAAATTTGAAAATTACCAACAAAGCCTATTCTATGCTCATACCTTCTTAACTTTCAAGTCTAGAGAGTACTAGTGTTGACCGATATGATCCCCGAATGGATTAATTTCTTGATAAGCACATGCTTGATTCCTATGAGAACTGTCAAAGATTCCTAGCAATGTGTTCAAAGTAGAGCCCTCCACCTCACCTTCAACCGGTGACTATGTACCCTCAGATTGAGGCCCAAAAAAATGCAGGTCTAACATTAGTGTGTATCCCTACTTAGCACTACAATCACAAGAGATAGGAAAATGAACATTTTTGTCACATTTCCCCCAAAAAGCTAGACAAACTATCGTCAAGGACATTTACTAAGGAGGAAGATATGACAATCTAGCCTTCATTTAGAAAAAATTTTAAGTAATCAAGAAGTAGCGAAGTTTTACTTCTTGCTCCATAAAAACCATCCATGAAAAGATCTTGTATGGTAATGCTCTAAGTTATACCTATATCTTATTAAATAAAATAATGCACACCCACTCTCTCCCACCCCAACACACATATTTATATTTATATTTAGATATAATTGAGACTCGAAAAAAAAAAAATGGTTTAAGCCGAGCAATGCTTATAAAATCACGGCTTATGTGGAGTAGACTTTTAACTTTTATATCAAAATCATGGTGGTAATGTTTTAAAATATGAGGTCGTTTTTAGCGAAGCAATAGATTGAGGCTTTCCTGAACACGTTTTCTTTTCTTCCGTGTGTTGGGGTTTTCTGGTGGTCTCTAAGATTATTAAAACGGGCTGAGATATGGAATTGTTTACAATTCTTATTGCTTTATCATTAGGCTACTTGTTGGCACTTACTATCTCTTCCGTGAGAATACGGATGGCAGAGGATTATTGGAGAAGTTGGTTGCTATAACGAATTTTTGCGTGATGCTGATGCTGATCGATGGGGTGTCGGGATCGGATTGTATAATTTTCGCGACTACAATTTTTGTCATGGCATTTTTGGCGATTTGTATAATTTACTGCGAATATCTCCTCCGCCCAACTCCCTTAGAAATGCCAATATAGCTCAGTCAGCCCTAATGGACCTCATTACTGCAGCCGCCCAAAGTCAGGTAAGCTTGAAATTATGTTTGTTTACATTTTGATTTTATTTGGTCAAAAGAAAATTTTCATGCAAATATTTCTTTTACAAGTACTGTATATCTGTTCAATCTACATAACTAATATCCTTGTAAACTTTTTCTTGGTATGTAGGGAGTGATTCCCACTGTAAACTCCGGGGAAGGAGAAGGAGAAGTTTGTTGGCGTGATATGCATGAGTAACATATTCTCTGTGATGCTCGCAGTGGATTTTTAGGTTGACAATTTCCGCGATGTGGCCTATGACATCGCTCGCTGTGGTGTTGGTAGAGGGTTATATAATTTTTGCAATGACAATTTGGGCCCTGGTGTTGGCTATCACATTGCTAATCTCTGATCCACCGGTGGAAGGCATGTTCATTCATCTGAACAGGCCCGTTAGAAACGCCAATATGTCTCAATCATCTCCTGCGATGGGCCTCACTTCTGCAGCCCCTGTAAACTTGAAATTATGTTTTTATATAAAATTTCCAGACAAATGTAATTTATTTCGCAATCTACAAACATTTTCATTTTCATTTTCATTGTCATTGTATGTAGAAAAGAGAAGAAGGCGAAGCTACCCAGCAGAAGGAAAACAATGAGCAAAGCAAATGGCTGCCCGCTGAAAATGGCAATGTGTTTCACTCTCCGCGGATGGGCCTTGCTCTTGCTC
>LPNX010945613.1:0-103392 GCA_001517045.1 Pseudotsuga menziesii
GATATAAAGTGGTCCAAAGGGGTTAATGAGTCTGCAGCGGGACAAGGGAAGGCCATACAATGTGTGATTCACCTAGTGTGGTGAAATCCGCTATAACACAAGGGTATTGACAGAAGATACAGGATGAAAAATTGAACTTGATCGTGTGAACGATGCCTCAAACGGACTCTGGATGACCTGGTGGGGGACGAAAGAAAAATAGACCCAATGGATGCCTATAAACAAGGGAGTACCACATGCCATGTGTCATTGTTACTGTTTAGTGCTGAGTTGGAGTGGAGGACCCCATATCTCTTTCGCTGAATTCTTCTATTTCGACTGGTGGTTTTCTGATCCGCGACTTACAAGTAAGAGTACTTGTCAAAACCATCCTTTTTAGTGATTTACATTTTTGGTTTTCTCATCCAGGAGTCACTACCGAACTGAAAGGGATTTGGGGGGCTGGGTCACGCATTTTGAGGAAAAAGTCATGACCAGGATCATGCTTTTTAACCAAATAGTCATGACCTAGTCACACCTATTGAGGAGATAGGTGCAACCTAGGTTGCAGCTGTTCATCCAAAAAGAGAGACTGAGTCATGGCTATTCAAGAATTAAGTGTGACTTGGGTCACACATATTGGTTGAAAAGTTGTGACTTCATCCCTGGGATGAGTTTTTTGCATGTGAGATTATTCCTGACAGGAATGTGTTTGTTGTGCAGGATGGCCCGATTAGTGTGGCGAGAGAGGGACCTTGGGACCTTGTGGACCCATGCATTGAGGAATGTAGGGGTGCAAGACACACTTACTCATAATAGAATGCTGAATTATTTCTGGATACCCTTGATGCAGTCCATGAAACTAATGTTTGTGACAATAGTGTGTTTTTGGGATGTGGACACAGAGTGCTTCATCATCCAAGGAAAGTGGCTAGAAATCACGCTCCAGGATGTGTACTTCTTGATTGGGATCCCAATGCTGGGAGTGATCGATGACATGTTTCCAAAGCTGGTACACGTGGTGACATTGGAGGACCTTTGTGAGAGGCATTGTTATGCCTCTGCTACTATGTGTGGCTCGTACATCTTGATGTCCAATATTGGGAGTCTCTCAACTCGGGCGGTTACAGTGATGGTGCTATGGATATTGGGGTTGTCTTGGACCCACAAGATCTCCAGGGGGCAGCTCCAGATTGTGCAGTGTGTTATGGGGCGAACCTACTACGGGCTCCCCTAGATGTTCTTGTCCATGGTTTGGCGGTCACTGAACCATGATAGGACTGTGGGAGGAGATTTATTCTTCCCCTCATTCTTGTGCTCTTTCTTCTTTGAGAGAGTTCCGACCCTTCGACCGCACTTGGCAGTGTGGGATGGTGGGCCTCATGAGCCTCAAATGCAGAGATGGAGTGAGATGCTGGTCTAGGGCGAAGGTGGCCTAGTGGGCCTCTTTTTTACTCAAGAGCTTCTATCTCAGTGGAGGTACCTTTGATTCCTCATCAAGGACTACCCATATGCAGGCATGGACTACATGGGAGACCGGGAGATGCCCCGACCACCAGGACAGGCCTCAGGGCTAGACAATATGTATACATGATGTTTTATGTGTTTAGATTCATGCATAGTTTACTAGATTAGTGATAGCCAGTGTGTGACATATACTAATGATGTACTGTGTATATGTGTAGATGTCGAACCGCAGCCGCCCGTAGGTTACGAGTGACAAAGGGGTAGAGTGGAGGGGGTGGACCCTCCTACTCCTAGGCCTTAGAGGACTTTGCAAGCACTCTATGATGACATTGAGTAGTTACTCGAAGGAGTTACTAATGATGGCTAGCAACATTTGGATGATGATCTTATTGTTGTGTGTTACCGTGTGCCTCGCGATTGGATCCCCTTGATGAGGAGGATCGCAGTCGCGGCAGATTATGTTTGTGTGGCTTCTCAGGGCGATGTGCCCATGGAGGAATAGGAAAAATATAGTGGGGAGGAGGACTCAGAGGAGGAGTCCAATCTGGAGTACCAGGAGGAGGATTTTGATTTCTATTCCGACTAGCAGCTAGTGATACTACCCCTAGTGCGGTGGTGCACTTTGGAATTTTTTTGTATTATGTATGCTCGGTTGAGAAAGATTGTGGAGCTTATCATTTTATACTAAACACCATTGACATTATATATATATATATATATATATATATATATATTATGCACATGGATGCACCTTTTTTATGGTTTTATGTGAGTCTTTTTATGATTATGATGAAAATGCCTAGATGATGTATATGACACATGGATGCATGTTTTTATATGAGTATGCATGATGCAGTTTCTTGATTTCCTATATGCGATGATGAATATGCCACTCTAGAACATCATTACCCATTTGGTATGCTACACATCTGAGGTTTCTGGGAACATGTATGAATGTGATGGATTCAAAATTTCTAACCAATTGTTTAGTGCACAGGAAATTTCTAAAGAGGTAAGGATCACGTACTCGGTAGTGGTTATTCAACTGGGAGACAAGCAGGTGGGAGTCTAAGAAGACATCAAGGTGACAAATACCCAATTGGAGGGAAGAAACCAAGAGTCCAGTGACACCATTGTATTCAATCTAGTTGTTGGTAGAAATGCCGACACACATTTCAATGATATGGATCAAATCATGTGGTGGGGAATAGATAACCCACACAACCGAGGCGAGATTTGGAGACCATATACTTTCTCCATCAGCAAATCTAATGTAGTGATGCAAGGTAGGATCCATATGGAGCAGTCAAGGAAACAAAGTGTAAGACTCATGTTAAGAATAGTGTAAAAAAATAAATAAAAACATAAAACAAGTGACTCATGGTTGTGACCTCATGCATAGAACCTCTTGAGGTATAGCCCGTTGCAGGGGTTTTCCAAGAGGTGGCCATCCAAGTGAGCTAAAATATACACCCCCTTTCCAAGGAAGCAGTGGATGACATAAGGGTCGTACCACATGGACTCAAACTTCCCTTTTCCTAACTTGTCGTTGGCTTGGTCATAGACGAGGACCAGATCACCTTCGCTAAAGGTGTGAGGGTGAACATGGGAGTCAAAATGTGACTTCAAGCATGTTTTGGCTGTTCAATGGCTTGGAGAGAAGCACAAGGTTCCTCATTGGTTTGTTCAATTAGGATAAGGAATACTTCTAGAGGCAAGGTATCGGGAAGGATCTCTATGGCAAGGGCGAAGCGATGGGATCTGGCACTCAATGGGAAGTACCGATTCGACACTGTGGACTAAGTGGAAAGGGGTAAAACTGGTGGTGGTTTTTGTTGATTTCCTGTAGGCCTAGAGGGTTGAGAAGAGAATATGGTGCTAGTTGGTCTTGTCATTCCCTACCATTCTATGAAGCATGGTCTTAATGATCTTATTGACATCCTCAAATTGTCCATTTCTCTAAGGGTAGTATGAGGAGGAGAAATGGTGCTTGAACTTCAACATGGTTGAAAGCTCAGTCTAAACTGCATATTCAAAGTGGCGACTATGGTCTGAAACTATTTGTTGAGGGACACCAAAACGTTCGATGACATGGTTGAAGAAGAAACATGCTGTTGTTTCGGCTTTACAGTTAAACGTGGGCATGGCCTCGACCCATTTTGTGAAATAATCAATGGCCACAATGATATATCTATGGCCTTCGACTGAGGTGGGGTTACATGTCATGAAGTCGATTTCCCATTTGCAGAAGGGACCAACTGTGACTATCAGGTTTAATGGCGTGGGGGGAGTCCTTGATTTTGGAGCAAAGAGTTGATAGCTGTGGTAGTGTTTGACCACCTCAATGCAATCAACGAAAATGGTAGGCCAAAAATAGTCGACATGTAGAGTCTTCTGAGTAGTCTCCAAACCAGAGAGGTTGCCACAGCAAGCTCCACTATGACAGTCATTGAGTACCTATTCATACTTGTCATGGGTGAGGCAATGACGTTATATGGTATCGACTCCCTAACGGTACATAACATCCCCAATGAAGAGATGGCGAGTAGCTTGGTGTCAGATGCGTAGTATGTCTTCTCGGCTTAGGTGAGCCTCAAAATTTTGGTTGTGAAAGTACAAGAGAATGCCCCCATACTATGGATATTTCATGGAAATGACAAAAAAGAATTCATCCAAAAGGTTGAACGTGATTGGTGGTGATGCAGACAATGGGGCAGGTCTGTCATCAGTGCATCTAGTGCCAAAGATTTGGTGATTTTGGGGGAGACGAATTCCCAGTCGAACTCCTGGAGGATGACAATCCACTTGGACGCATGACCTTGTAGGAGGCGGTGGCTCAAGAGGTATCACATAGGGTTGGAATCAGCCACTACTCTAGTATGGTTTGCAAGGATGTAATAGCGCAACTTTTGGACCAAGAATATGATAGCGAGGGCCATATTTTATTCAGTCGAATATAGTAAGGGGGGACCGGTTAGCTTCTAACTAATGTAGTAAATCACATGCTCTTGACAAGCATAATCCTCATGGAACAAAACTCTAGCGATGACATTTTTTGAGGCCGACACATAGAGGATGAATTCCTTGGTGAAGTCAAGTGTGGATAGTAATGGGGTGAAAGCCAGAGCTTGCTTTAATGTGTCAAAAGCATCTTATGCATGCTGATCCCAAAAAAATGGAATGTTGGTACAAAGCAGGCATAAGAAACCATGGAATTTTGTCACATATTCTAGTATGAAACGACGAAGGAAGTTAGCCTTGGCTTGGAGACTCTGCAATTGGCGCAAAGTCTGTGATGAGGGTATATTGAGAATGGCTTGAACTTTAAGAGGGTCAACCACAATCCCTTTGCGAGAGACCATGAACCCAAGCAAACACCCAGCTAGGACACAAATAAATACTTGAGAGGGTTCAAGCATATTTTGTACTTGAGATATCGTAGGAATACTTGTCGCAAGTCATCCAAGTGTTGTGAACGCTTCCGTGAGCAACTGGTGAGGTTGTCCAGATAGACCATTATGATGTGGACAAGGTCATGGGAGCAGTATGTCATGGCTCGCTGAAACATGGATCCAACATTTTTGAGTCCAAAGGGGATCACTTGATATGAAAATGTGCCCTAGGGGGTTGTGAACGCAGTCTTGTACCGGTATTCCTTCCGGATTTGAATTTGGTTGTATCCGGAGAAGCCGTCCGTGAAGGAAAATACCTCATGTCTGGTGCATGTGTCAATGATTTGGTCAATAAAAGGAGTCAAAAACTTGTCCTTGGGACATGCCAAATTCAAAACACGAAAATCCATACAGACGTAGATGGTACCTTGTTTTTTATTCACGGGAACAGGATTAGAAACCCAAGTGGTATACGAGATGGGGTATATAAAGCATGTTGTGTGCAGATTCTCAATATTGGTTTTGACCGCACTGGCCTTTGATGGGTGAATGGGTTGTTGTTTCTGACGCATAGGCGCCACTTCAGGCCATCTATCAATATGATGTTCCATGATGGATGGATCCAACCTGAGCATCTCAGTGTAGGACCAAGGAAAGATGTCACGAAACTCCAGAAAAAGTACTTTGTAAGAAGCAACTTCCTCAGGGAAGCATGATGCTCCGAGTGTGATTTATTCAACAACCTTCGGGTTGGTTGAGATATTGACCTTAATTTTGGGTGAAATGTTGGCCATATTTCCTTCTTCAAAGGCGTCAAGAGTCAGGATGGGATTTTTTAACCAATCCACCTTACCATGGATGAAGTCCTTGGCCTCAACTAAATATTGATGTGATGTTGATGAAGGTTCCCCGGGGATAAAGAATGAGCGATGGTGCATATCATCCCATGGGTATTCAAGATTTGACAGGGCTTCAAGTATCTCCTTGTCATTTCTGAAACAATGATTTGATAGATCATAGGGATCATCAATGGTTGCAGAGACGGAAGGGTCAGCAGAGCTAAAAACCATGTAAATGGTTGTGGCGTTTGTGGAGGAAACCAACCTCTGAATCTCCTCGATGATAGTGATATCGGACTCACAAGAGTTCTTCCAAAGATCATGAAGGACATACCAATACTTGGTCAATTCCGGGAAATGGTATGAATAATGGTCGTATAGACTGCAAATTGCGCACGAATGGTTGGTCCTCAAAGACTTATTCTTGGCTACTGGCAGAGTTGAGATGATGACTACTAGAAGGCCTTCAGTTGTATCCATAGCATCTATATGTGTGTGCAGGATAGGTATCTCTGGGTATTTTTGGGATGCATGTCCATGGAAATGACACAAAGCACAAGGTGGGGTTGGCCGAGACTCGACGGCTGCTTTGGATGCCTTTCCCCCAGTCTTCTTTGAGATAGGAGGGGCACGTTTGGGGGCGGAAGGTGTGTTTGATGGGAATGAAGGAGGGCATGAATCCACCATGATTGGTTGGACTAGAGTTGACAAAACTTGAGGAATATTAGGTGGGGTAGGTGATTCAAGGTACCACACAGGAATCCCCAACATAAAGTTTGGTAAATTTAGAGTGTCCATGACAGGATTACTCATGATGTTGGATGGTGGGAAAAGGAAGGGAATTTTATGGATTGAGAAAGAACCCCAATAGTTCTTGAGTGATAGAGTTTGAGGTTATGAATGATTTTGTGGCATGGTTGGGATGGTATTAGATGAAATAGTTCACAACTTAGATATGTCATTCAGCACGCTGGAGGGTGGCAAAGATGGAAACATGTCTGCTATAGGCTCTTCGAAAAAAAATCCCGGTCCTACCACTGATAGGGATGGTATGGATACACTGTCGATGGTGGTATCAATGGTCGGGATGACATGCTTGGGTGTGGTCAGTCCTTGTGGATCATAGTAAGTTAATTGATCAACTCTCATGATCTTCCCATCATGTGGGAACATGAGGAGTTAAAAGACAATGGATGCCACGAGTCTCATGATATACATGTAGCTACATCCAAGGATGAGGCTATAATTGAGTTGGGAATTAATGACCTCAATGTCAATCAAAACCATTTTTCGGCTAAGGAAATAGGAACATTCAGGAGAATTCTCTCTGCTTTCATAGAGTGACCATCGTACGTGTGAAGGGTAGTAGTGGACAGCTGGAGGGTTGGGGACCTGAGTTTCTTCCAGACAAAAGTTGACATCACACAGGTTGATGCCCCTTCATCAACAATACATCGATGCACAACCAAATTATGAATTGACACTGGAATATGGAAGGTGATGGTGGATGTCATTCTAGGTTCTCCTTGGTCCAGATCAAACATGATCAATCTAGAATCGGAGGGATCCATGACACCTAATGTGGATAACAACACTTTCCACTGTGTCAGGAAAGTTTTGAGCATCTATAGAGAGGACATGCTTGTAGGTGACTGGGCTAAGTGGTCAACGATGCTATACTTTAGGGAAGCTTGAGAAATTGTGTTGTTGGAAAAATGTCATATAGGAAACCGTGGACCTCTAGCTTCCCAATTAGTGGGGGGTGGAGGCAAGTGGAGTTGTGTGCTAGAAGTGTTGGAAGTAGAAGCTGCTGATGGGTTAGCGGTTCCCATGGCAGAGCCGTATTGATTCCACATGGTCTGGAGGTTGAATTCTTCTGTTGACAGTGTCATCAGGTGATGGACACCAATATCTGTAGGTGGAGCCACAACGGGGGATGCAGGAGATATAGGAGATGCGGGAGTAGGTGGGGCCAAGGGTGCGGTGGAAACCAATCCTTGGATTGGTAATGGATTTTGGAGCACCATAGGTGGAGGACGTGGTGGTGCTGGGTTGGTTTGGGCTTGGCCTATTGCATTGGCACCCTGCTGAGCCTCAATTTGGAGAGACTGGTGGGAACGAGCCATGTGAGGGAGCATATGCATATAGTGACCAAAGGTGTTACACATGGAACATGGATGATTAGTCTGTAGCTACAGGTTTTTTTTTTCAGTTAGTCAGGCTATTGGGGGTTCTGTGCCAGCAGGTTGGCATCATTTTGGTTGGGGGGGTTAGTTTGTTGGCCACCTCCTTATGGCTGATTCTTACCTCAATTTCGTGCTCAGTTTTTCTTACCCTGATCTTCTTGGTTGTTAGGGGCAAGTTGGTTGGGAAGGTTCTACTGAGGAAAAACCTATCGAGTGGAAAACAGAGAGGATGGGGTAGGAGATGACGCTTGTTTCACTGGTGATGCGTAATAGACCGGAGGAGCTGGGGGAGCTGCAAATCCGGCCATTTGGCCTGAATATGGTTGTGACAGCCAAGTCAACCCATGGGAAGGCTAATTTAGCGTGGGATGTGCATACAAGGAGGTGGATTTGGACCGGGCCACCATGCATGAGTAATTGGGGATTGGGTTGGGTTGCGCAACATTGTGGGTGTTTCCTGGATGTAGTGGCATCATAGGGGGTGCCGCATAGTACTGAGAGTGTTGTGTGATAGAGTCAATGATACCATCCACAACGTGGGATGCCCCCGATGTATCGTGACGACATGTGCTGACACGAGGAGCATCTGGTATGATGGTATATAAATACCCAGACTGGTCATAGATTAAATCAAACTATTGGGCCTTTAAGATGGACTCCTCAGTTTGCGGTCGCTCAGAGGGGACGTCCTTGGCTATAGGTGGGAGTAAGGTCCTTAGAAACCAATCGAGGAATATCCTGTCTTCTAGTTGGATCTTGCACAGGCTACGTCATCGTCGCCACTCATGGATGTGGTCTATGATGTGGGTGGTGGTATTTTGTAGGAAAGGAAGGATATCCACTCCCTCATTGTATCGGATTGGTAGTTGAAAGTACTGGAGGAACATGGAGGCAAGTGAGTAGAAATCGGGATAGGATGAAGGTGGTAGTTTGATGTATCATTTCGCAGCAGCACCCGTGAGTTTGCGCTAGAATAGCCTCAGTTTGATTGAGTCATCGACACTATTGTTTGAGGAACACCATAGGTGGAAGGACATGATATGGTTTTAGGGGTCCTCGGCTTCCTTTCCCTAAAATTTTGGGATGTCTGAAGGAAGTTTGGTTGGCATGGGAGGCCAATGGGGTTGATGAATGATGGGGTCATTTGTTATCCTATCTAGATATGGAAAGTTAAGAAGAGCCATAAATGGTAGGTTTGACCCAAAGTTGGCTCGAGATGGACCAACGATGGCACTGGAGTTTGCAGGAACATGATTTCCATACATGTTTGGGGGTATTTGGTGTTGTCCTTCCATGAGTGGGATGGTCAGAATGGTCACAGAAGGGCCACTACCTCCAGGAATGTAAGGTGGTATGGCATGGATTGTGGTAGATAATAGTGGGTAGAATTCCTATAGAAGCATGTGCATTGGTGGTGGTACCGCTGACAAGGATACATGTGCCGATGGGAGGAAAAGACATGGGTCCACTGCCAACTATTCCTCCAAAGAAGGGGTCACGATTTGTGCCAGCCATGGGGCTAGACGGTGCAATGACCAGAGTCGGTTCAGAGTGGTAGGAGTCTAAGTCAGAATCAGAGGTTGTGTGGCCTGTTGAGCCTCATTTTGTTATCATTTTTGGCAATTAAATAACAAATTTAAACACATATTTTATTATCTTTAGTATGTTTTATGTCATATAGATCGTTATTTCAGCAAAAGGTAAGAAAAAATTTGATGTTATTATAGTTGTGGTTATTAATATCATTTTAATGATTTTATTAACTCAAACCTATATTATTTAAAGCATTTTCAAATATATTATCTGATATGTATGTTTGTTTGCATATTTTATAGTTCATTTGGGAAAATTAACAATAAAATGTATTCATCCTTCCTTTCACACCATATGTTCAGCTCAAGATCCAGTTTGGTGTACAACTCACGATCCAACTCGGCGTTTAGCTCATCATCCAGCTGCTGCGCGAGATTCACTAATCATTTTCCAAGTGTGCCCTAGATTGATGCACTATACATCCAGCTCACAGTTTATTGTTCCATTTAGCTCGTCGATTAGCTCACTTATCATCCTGCGCACTGTTCATAATCAGTTCTGAGCATTTAAACATGAAACAGTTTGTAAATCTTCTTAGCTCGCCATCATGCCAACCATCTATGTGCTAGACTAATGCATTTAACTCATCCTCTGGAAGGATCACAACCTAGCTGCTCATTATCCATGCGTTTAAAGGGTTGAAAATTTGTTGTTAACTCATGTCCTATGTTCCAGAAGACCGACTGTGTCTCCACCCCTACTCTCCACAACACCACTAGTCTGCATGCTCGTGCTGATAAGGGACTTGCATTCTAGAACCTGCTGCTGTGTACAAACCCGCGTTCAACACCAATCCATCCTCCACGTGGGAAGAACAACACGCCACATTTTAGAATCCTGTCCATGCAAAAGAAGGAGCAGACTCGTCATGTTATGCCATAATCACGCTGAATGAAGAGCCATACCATGCGTTGGTTGTAAATCAATTATGTGCTTTAAATATTTCCTAAAATTAGAGGGCAGTCGACCTTTAGGGTCGGCTTTCTCATCTCTTATGTAAAACTATATATATCAGTCTCTGAATAAACAAAAAGTTAGTTAGTCAAAGCCAGAGTTAGTCACAGTTTTTTAAGCACCGTACTTCTTTTTTTGAATCTGAATAAAGAGTTGTATGCATTGCCATTGAAGATTGCGTTTGAGTAGGAGTTAGCAGACTTCACCCCTGATTGTTGGGAGGGCCCCTCATCAACCAGAGGATCATTAGCTTAGTTTTAATTCAGTTCTTTCTTTTTTGTTTTAGTTAATCCAGTTTAATTCCCATTTGTTTTCATTAGATGCTATTTTATTTCCTGTATTGTATTAACTTCGTTTCCTTTTAGTAGTTAAATAAGTATTTTATTTCCTGTATTGCATTACTTTAGTTTTATTTCAGTAATTAAATAAGTAGATGCGTGCATAGTTTTACTTTCAATCTTTTGTTCTTAGTTAGTTGTTTCTAGTGAGTCATTTCATTCCAGTATTGCTTTCAGTTTTCAAGTGTAATAGTTTATTTCCATTTGAATTTAGTTTTGGTTAGTTATAAATTGGCTTAAGTAGAATAGTTTGTTTGCTTTTCAATGTAGTCTTTTTTATTTATTTCCTGCTATTAATTTGTTTATATAGAATAGTTTGCTTTCATTTAAATTCAGTTTTGTTTATTTATTTTTCTGTCATGAATTTGTTTAAAGTAATTTCCAGTTTGTTCAAGTTAAATTCCAGTTTATTAATTAGTTTACAATGCAATGTTTTCTTGTTGTTTAAAGTATTAGTTTGAAGTTAATTTATTGATCAAATAAGTTTGTTTATTAATTCTATGCATTAGGTTTAGAACTACATAACTTCAGCTGAAGAATTAGTTCATTTAGGTTAATTTTTACCATTTTTACTGTATGGACCGCCATTCGGATTGCCTATCTAGTCTGTCATTCAATCACCCTTTACAGACCTACTGTTCAGTCCGTCGTTTAACCCTTGGTTTTTTTATTTTTTATTGTTTTTATGTATTTTTCAGATTGTTCCTAATTTTGTTTTGTCAATCTTTAGATTATATTTGTAGTTGGTATGCTTATTTAAACATTTCAATTAAAGTATGGTTGTTTTAAGTTATTGATTAAAGTTTTATCATTTTTCTTAAGTTGTTTAATTCTTTGAATATTAAATACTTTTTCGTTTTACTGTTGTTTTATGTCATGGTCATATTTGTTTGCATTTAGAGTTTAGGGTTATATGTACTGTTTTTAAAAAGAAGTTAATTTATTTGTAATCATAGGAATCATTCTTTTTTTTATGTGTGTATTGAAAAAATAGAAATTTAAATATCTTTATTAAGTTTTCTAGTTGCTTGTGTTTATTATCTTTATTAAGTTTTCTACTTTCTTTTTCAGTTTTCTATTCTTTATAAGATAAGTTGTCTTCTTACCCTAGCCTTCTGCTTAAGGAGTAGTTAGTTGGTTATTTGTCAATTCAGTTGTTATAATTTCTTTATGTATGAGTTTTTCTGAAGTTATAAGTATTATTTCTTATTTATTTCTTTTCAGTAGCTATTTAGAATTTGATATTCCAATCCAGTCCAATTACTTAGATAATTTTAGGAGTTTGATTTAGTTTTTGATCTTTTGATCTTTTGTTTATTAAAATATCTCCATGACACCCTAGGAGCCTTTTTAACTTTGGATATATTTTGTATCAAATCTAAGCTTACAAACCCCGGTTGATAATTAAATATTAGGTGAATTAATCTAGTCGATATAACACCCAACATTTTTGGCGCCATTGTCGGGGAGTTGTTTTATAAGGTAGAATAAATAGGGTTCCTTTATGAAGTTTAGATAGATATATAGATTACTTTTATATTACACAACAAGAGGCAGGGGATAACAGTAAGACGCAAAGATGAATTCACTACGCAATTTATGTGGTGTAATAGCCAGACGCATCCACTATAGTGGGGTGCCCCAAAGCCTTGTTGTTCCTTTGTTGTCTTTGTAAGTGTGTTATTTTCTGCATTTGTCATATACTTGTTTTTATTTTTAGAACTAGTGCATCTATTATAACAGGCACCCCTAAATCCAACAATAATAGTATAGCATAAGTATTCTTTAATTTAGTTTTCTTTTCATGAACAAACTTAGAGATCCTCATGGTATATTTATTAAAGTAGGAAAATCTATCGACATTTATGCTAACGTTTCCAGGGGACGTAACACCCCAACTACTAACTCACCAGAAAGGTATCGAAAAACACCTGAAGGGAGTAATTCTGCTTGGAAACCTAAAGAAACTATTCCAAGAGATATTATCAAGGGGACCATAGAAGGAGAAGGAACCTTGACAGGAGCTCCTAAGGACCTCATTTCAGAATAAATTTAGAAGGATCAACCGCTAGTAACCTCTAGTTCTCCACTAGTCACAAAACCAAAGGATACGACCTTTTCACTAGTAGGAAGTCCAAACTTTGTTGACCTTATTGATCCTGAGAAAGTAAAAGCCCTCTTTGGAAACCCCACAGATACAATTATCTCACAAATTGATATATCCACAGTAGAACCTACTTTCCCTCTAGGGTTCAATAAGAAAACGGTTGACCAGGGGAAGATCTCTCCTGAAATAGAGTGTTGGGATGCTCCATTATCACCTTGAAAGGAGCTTCCTAGGTATATTTATATTAAAAACCCATCCTATATGGAGGGGCTAGGAGAGAACGAATATCGTAACGAAGTTATAAATAATGAAGGAGAAGGAGAAAATCAAACTGAGGCTACCTTCGGGTTCCCTATCCTAGATATTGTACTGGATGTAAATATGAAAAACATCCCTCCTTCTTCTTTACCTACTTTTTATGGAAAAAGTAATGAGGACCCGGACACATTCTTGTTCGAGTTTGATATTCTCTATGGGAGCTATAATTATCTACAAGACGCTCACAAACTAAAACTCTTTCTCGCTACATTGAAAGATTCCTCCTTGCGATGGTTCATGGGATTAGGTGAATCCACTATCAGGACTTGGGACGACATGAGAACCTCATTCTTGTGAAAGTATCAAGAATACTACAAACCTAAAGACTCTCGACACGATATATTCAAGATACAACAACTTGAAGATGAAATCCTAGAATATTATCTCGAAAGGTTCATTTATACCCTTCATAAATCAAAGTATCATGACCTTCGAGAAGATGTAGTACGTACACTTTTTCTCAAAGGAATCTCGGAGGACTTGCTAGAGAGTCTTAATCTCATGGCAGCTGGTGATATTTCTCGAAAGACTTTTGCACAGATTGGTGAGATGTGTAAAAATTATTCTAGAAGTGGGGGGAAAGTGGGGAAAAACTTTCAAGAGCCTTATAGTATAAATGTAAGAGGAAATGTTCCTAGTTCAGGAGGAGTTACAAGGATGGAATTAGGTAACCTATTGGAGAATTTTAAGACTAACATATTAGGAGCCATGGGTTATCAATTAGATGTTTTACAAGCCAAGAAAAGGTAATATGAATAACGCACAGCGATGAGTATTTTCTGTCCAAGGTGTAGAACAAAACATCCCCAAAGGGAATGTCCGTTAAATAACATTTTTGTATGTCACATCTATACAAAAGAACATTCCAATAGATAACTGTCCATCCTTTCCCAAATTGCAAGCCATCTATAAGAGTGGGGATGTAGGTGAAACATCTAGGAGGCCTCCTTGGAAATCTAGAGATCAACCAATATACTAGAATTTTCCACCACAATCCCCACCCTATTACTCTTCATACCATTACAAACCCAACAATGGAACAATCCTAGTTGGCAGAGTTGTCCACCTCAGTATCCTCCTCCTCAATTTCTGCAGCAACAGTATTGGTCACAAGAGTGGAGAGGATAGACATATCCTCAGTCACAACCTACCCGTCCACCTAGTAATCCTTATCCTCAGCATTAATCAAATTTCCAGCAACATTTCCCTGGATTTGTACCTCCGGTTCCTCTCATTACACAACAACCTCATCACTTCCAGAATACAAATCCTCTGCGACCGACATTATTACTTGCACAAACGATACCTAAACCTAATAATAAGCCAACTCAAGCTCTTAACAATATTGGTTTGCAAACTCTTCCATCCTACCTTATTTTTACTATACCTATACATGAGATTCAATTACGGTCTGGAAGAGTTGTTAATGATAAACCCAGAACATCAGTCATCATTCGTGTGGAAAATGACAAAGAAGAAGATTCAAATGAACCCATGAATGATGCCATTTTGGAGGATGTGAATATATTAAAAGTTCTAGTACTTACCTGTCCTCCCCAAGAACTTATTCAGGAACAAATAATTCCTCCATTTCCAGCAAGACTAGTAATAGAAAAACCTGTAGTTCACTCTGAGTATGATATTTTGAATGAATTAAAGCATATCTGTATCAAAATTCTTTTATTACAAGCTATTAAATACATACCAATTTACAATAAGGTGATAAAAGAATTATGCATTAAACATCCAGGTAAGAAACAAAAAAAACCCCTTACAATTCATGTCATATGAGAGATGTCTGAATATATGACAGATCAGTCTCGGATTGCAAAATATACAAATTTAGGAGCCCAGTAGTCATAAATAATACCGCCATAGCTAACACATTAATAAATTTAGGATCAGCCATCAATATGATGACCACCGTATTTTTAGAATTTTTACAGTTAGGACAATTTCTTCAACCTACCCCTTCCATCTTGGAACTAGAAGATTGTACTACAGTAAATCTTGCTGGAGTCGTGGATGACATTATTGTATCAGTAGATTCATGGGAATACCCCGTCGACTTCATGGTCATAGAATCAAAGAATCCTTCTAAAGGACATCCTATCATCTTGGGAAGATCATGTTTAGCTACTACCAATGCTTTTATAGGATGTAGGGATGGGGAGATGACCATTTCCAATGGGTTGTCTACCCAAAGACTTATTTTATATCCCCCAGCACAACCAATAACTGAAAATTCCTAGTGGTTAAATTGTTCCTTTTGGGACAAAGATATTGATGACCTTTCCTTTCCTAGTGATTTATCCTAGGCATTGCAGGAGAAGACTACTAAGAATGTATTGAATCATTTTATTTCCTCCACCACTAGTATAGATTTTCCTCAATTGTTTGCTAAATTTGGTCAAATATTTGGAGATGAGTTTCAAGAAACTACGGCTCTCTCAATGTTTACAGAAGCACCTCGTGTCTTCACCATCGAAGAGCATACAAGACCTTTCACCATACCTTGTGAAGTTGGGCCTGAAAATTTTTTGCACGTAAATGCAGGATTAAGTGAAGATCAACAAGCTCAACTACTTAAGGTTCTCAAAAAAAAAGCTGTAGCATTTGCATGGCAATACACTAATATGAAGGGTATACACCCTGACACTTGTATTCACCACATTTATATGGATCCAAATATAACATCTATAAGACAACCTCAAAGGAGGATGAATCCTACTTTGAAGGAGGTAGTAAAAGAAGAATTAGAAAAACTCCTTACCGTCGGTTTCATCTATCCTATTTCCGATAGCAAATGGATGTCTCATATAGTAGTAGTTCCAAAGAAATTTACAGGGAAATGGCATATTTGTGTTGATTTTAGGGAAATAAACAAAGCCACTCTTAAAGACTGCTTTCCTTTTCCATTTATTCACCAAGTATTAGATACCTTGTCAGGTAAGTAGTATTTTTCCTTTCTTGACAGATATAGTGGATACAATCAGATCCTAATAGCACTCGAAGATCAAAATAAGACCACTTTTACATGTCCTTGGGGGACATTTGCTTATCGAGTTTTTCCATTTGGCTTATGTAATGTACCCGCTACTTTTTAGTGAGCAATATTAGTTATATTTTCTGATCTTATACATGACTGTGTTGAGGTATACATGGATGATTTTACATCCTATGGTAATACTTTTCAAGAATCTCTTGACAACCTTGAGAAATTTTTGATCTGATTTCAAGAGACAAACTTAGCTCTTAGTCATGAAAAGTGTAAAATGTTACTGACATAAGGTATAGTTCTAGGACACCATATTTCTTCTCAAGGAATTAAGGTAGACCCTGCTAAGATCAAAGTAATAGTTGGCCTTCCCTCTCCAAAAACCCATAAGGAGGTTAGAATTTTTTGGGTCATGCAGGCTATTATCTCCTTTTTATTGAAAACTTTACAAAGATAGCTCCACCAATGTTTAAATTGCTCATAAAAGATGTAGATTTCCAATGGACAGAATCTTGTCAAAATGATTTTGAGATTTTAAAAGCTAAACTATTAGTAGCACCAATACTTAGGGGCCTTGAAAGGACCCTTCCCTTTGATATATTTGCTGATTCTTCCGATATGGCCATAGGAGGAGTCCTAGGAAAAAAAGGACAATCACCTTATGTCATCTATTTTATTAGAATTTTTTTTTCTCCTGCCGATCTAAACTATACCGTTACTAAAAAAAGAATTTTTGGCAGTATTTTATGCTATTAATAAATTCCACCATTATATTACAAGGTACAAATTTTTTGTGCACACCAATCACTCTGCCATTAGATTCTTAATGAATAAACCAATCACCAATGGTAGATTTACCCAGTGGCTTCTCCTATTGCAAGAATTTAATATTACCGTCATTAATCGACCTGGTAAAGAAAACTTAGTAGCAGATTTTATTTCTCGTATATGACATGATAGTGATACTAAACCTATAGATGATACTTTTCCTAATGAACATTTGTTCATTGTGTCTGTTCAAACCCCTTGGTTTGCTGATATTGCAAACTATTTAGCGACTGGAAAATTACCACACCATTTGGCTCCATATGAGTAATGCTGCATAATAGTACAAAGTTCTAACTATTCCTGGGTTGATAATGAACTCTTTCGCACTGGCCCAGATCTTATCATTAGAAGATGTGTGCAAGAGGATGAAATGATAGACATCCTCCGAGCATGCCATGATGGACCATGTGGACTCCACTTTTTGGATAAGTGAACAACGTACAAAGTACTACACTCTGGTTATTACTGGCCAAATTTAGACCAAATTCCTTTACAGCCATAGGTCATGATTGAGCCTTTCGAAAAATGGGCTCTTGATTTTGTAGGACCAATATCTCCCATGTCTCATAAAAAGAAATATATCTTGGTTTGTACAGATTATGTTACCAAATTCCATAGAAGCTAAAGCTTTATTTAGGGCTACAGATAAATATGTAGTAGAATTCATATATGAAGAAATATTTACTAGGTTCAGTGTACCCAGAGAAATTGTCATAGACCAAGGTTCCCAATTCACTTCTAAATTAATGCAAGAGCTCACTACGAAGTATTGTATCCGATATTGTAAGTCCTCACATTACCATCCTCAAGCTAATGGCCATGTAGAATCAACCAATAAAGTATTAGAATCTATTTTAACCAAGATCATTCACTTACATCATAAATATTTGGCAGATAGACTTCCCGAGGCTTTATGGGCATATAGAATAACATGGAGAAATACTACTGGACATACCTCCTATGAGTTAGTATATGGAAAACAAGTCCTTTTACCTATTAAATTTCAAGTTAAAACCTTTCGTATGGAAGCATAGTTAGGTATGGATTTGGATGAAGTGCAAAAACAATGAATCCTACAGATTAATGAATTAGATGAAATTAGACAGGATGCACTCCAAAGAACAATGCTAATATAGAGTCAGCAGAAGCAATGGCATGATAAATTTATCAAGAAAAAGCAATTCAATACTGGAGATTGGGGATTACTATTTGATTCATGGTTTAAAAACTTTAAAGGAAAATTGACTACCTGTTGGTTGGGCCCTTATGAGGTAGTTACAACTTTTGACAATGGATCAGTAAAAATTAAACCAATTGATGGTTCAAAAGTTTCCTTTATAGTGAATGAAAATAGACTTAGGCTTTATCATCAACCAACATCCAGACAGGATTTCATACAAAATGTTTTACAGCAAAGAGAAATGGAATTGATTGAAGAGGAATTTATTCCTCCTCCTCCTGATCCATGAAATTATTTTGGGTTATCATCACTTGTATATATGTGGATATGTTTTTGCTTCTATGAATAAATGAGAGTCATTTCTGATAAAATAGATTACATGTGACTCTTTTTATTTCTATGTTTTTATGAATAAATTGAATCATCTAACAAGTGGTTTTGTAGTTTGATCATGGATACTTTATCTCTATAAGCAGCTCATGAAGTATTATATGGAAAAGGTAATTATGCTCGTAATGTATCTTAACTTTTCTAAATTTGTAGTTTGTAGCAACAATTAAAAGATAACTCCTTGCGTATCATTTTTAACTACTCCTTTTATAATTCAAATAGTTTCTGGTATTTTGATTCAGACATGTATACTTCTGATTTGTTATTTCAAATAGTGCTTGATAATACCTATTTTCATTATCATTCATCTTGTGTCTATGGATTACTAGTTCATCCTGTACTTGTTATCAAAACTTGTCTCTCAAATATCTCTTTGTGATAACTCGAGAGTAGGTGGAATTTTTTGTTGTGGGGAACATTACTTAACTCTTCTGAAAAGGATGGATTCTAAGGTTAAAGAACAGCTTTAAGTTATTATCTTTTGACATGATTTATTATTAAGGCTGGTATGAAAAGCTATTTGTAAGTTTATTTCTGTAAAATTGAATTATGTGTTTTTAGCAGGGCTTAGCATGCTCTAGTACCAATTGGATTCCATATATTTAATATCATTATATACAAGGAAAACCTGCTAGAGTACTGAACAGGCCTACTAGCTGTGGGTCAATGCTACGTAACAAATTAAAACCACGAAGATAGATAAATGCAAGTAACCCCGCCGGGGTAATGAACAGGCTCGCTGGAAGCGGGACTATACTTGCATGGTACCAAGATAAACCCGCTGGGGTACTGAACACTCCTACTGACAGCAGCGAAATATCGGGTAAAGAGATCTAGTTAATGCACTACTATGCACATGATTCATAAAATAATGATCATATACATAAAATATTTGAAAAAGTATTATAATAAAATGTTAAGTCCCATTCTCTTTACTGTCACTTGAGAATAGTTGTGAGTCGGGCTTGGACCTAGCCATCTAATTCAATCCATACCTAGGATGTTATTATCCTAGAAATGGGACCCATATTTACATCTCTCACACACTCCGGGGTAAACTTAAAGTATTTGATGATGACAATATATCTTTAGAATGAGGCATAGATGCCTAGATTTTCCTATCGAATTCTTTCAATTATATTATTATCTCTTTCTATGGTCTTTCTGTGCACCGTTATTTTTCATAAATATACATCTCTTAATCACTTTCCTTTACTAGTTAATTTTTCTTTTGTTTATAACATAACGACAACATACTTGCACTTTTCTTTATCCAAGATAAACTATTCTTCTCCTTTGCATGAGGACATGCCATATCATTGGTTTGGGGGAGGATTAGGATTGGACTAATGATTCAGAACAAAATATTTGTCTGATTTTATCTTTTTATGACAAAATTGCTTATATATGACAAATGTTAAAGTGTTTTCAAGTTATAACATGAAGCATGTTTTTATAGAAAAATATGAATAAATTTGATGGAAGACTTTACGAAGGATCTAACTAATGATTTAGATAATGGTCTGAATGCGATATTGTGGTATTATAGCATGGATGGTTAAAATTTGTCAACCAAATTTTTGTTCTTGAATATAGTTATTTATGTATGGATGCTTTGATCTTAAAATTTCTTTTGTTATCATTTTACTATTAGCATATTTTGATCTAAATACACATGAAAACTGTTTTTCTTGAATGTTATTTATGCAATTTGTGATATATGTTCAAGCTGTCCAAAGTTTTACTTTGGACATGGTTGAACTTGTTATAAACTTTATAAATTTATTCATCCAATGCATATGCTTGTTAAAAGATACATATCTTGAATTCTGCTATAATAGTACGGTCTCCTAAGAAATCTAAACCTTCTACTATCCCATCATCATTTTTTATTTTGACATACAATAAATATTCCTTTAATAAGATTAAATTTAAATTCTTTCTTTCATTTTCCAAGTAGAAGGTAGTTACTAGCAGAACTTTGCCTTCTTCCTTAATCATTTTTCTTTTTACTCAGTGGGACCTTGCATTTCTCTGGTTTGGGGGAATGTTGAGCCTCATTTTCTTATCATTTTTGGTAATTAAATAACATATTTAAACACATATTTTATTATCTTTAGTATGTTATATGTCATACAGATCATTATTTCGGCACAAGGTAAGAATAAATTTGATGTTATTATAGTTATGGTTATTAATATCATTTTTATGATTTTATCAACTCAAAACTATGTTATTTAAAACATTTTCAAATGTATTATCTGATATGTATGTTTGTTTGCAGATTTTATAGTCCGTTTGGGAAAATTAACAATAAAATGTATTCAGCCTTCCTTTTGCACCATACGTTCAGCTCACGATCTAGCTTGGCGTACAACTCATGATCCAGCTCGACGTTTCGCTCGTCATCCAACCGTTGCATGAGATTCACTGATCATTTGCCAAGTGTGCCCTAGATTGATGCACTATACATACAACTCACAGTTTAGTGTTCCATTTAGCTTGTCAATCAGCTCGCTTCTCAGCCTGCACGATGTTCATAATCAGTTCTGAGCATTTAAACATGAAATAGTTTGTAAATCTCCTTAGCTCGCCATCATGCCAACCATATCTGTGCTGGACTGATGGATATAACTCATCCTCTGGAAGGATCGCCACCTAGACACTTGTTATCCATGTGTTTAAAGGGTTGAACATTTGCTGTTAACTCATGGTTTGCGTTCTAGAAGACCAACTGTGTCGCTGCCCCTGCTCTCCACAACACCACCAATCTGGATGCTCGCATTGAAAAGGGACCTGCATTCTAGAACCTGCTACTGTGTACAAACTCTCGTTCAACACCAATCCATCCTCCACGCGAAGGAATAACATCACGCCATGCTGTAGAATCCTATCCATGCAAAAGAAGGAGCGGACTCATTATATTGTGCCACGATCATGCTGAATGAAGAGCCAAACCATGCGTTGGTTGTAAATCAATTATGTGCTTTAAATATTGCCTAAAATTAAAGAGCAGTCGACCTTTAGGGTCGACTTCCTCATCTCTTATGTAAAACTATATATATCAGTCTCTGGATGAAGAGAAAGTTAGTTAGTCAGAGCGAGAGTTAGTCATAGTTTTGTAAGCACTGTAATTCTGTTTTTGAATCTGAATAAAGAGCTATATGCATTGTTGTTGAATATTGGGTTTGAGTAGGAGTTAGTAGACTTCACCCTTGATTGTTGGGAGGGCCCCTCATCAGCCAGAGGTTCATTAGCTTAGTTTTAATTCAGTTCTTTCTTTTCTATTTTAGTTAATCTAGTTCAATTCCCAATTCTTTTCATTAGATGCTATTTTATTTCTTGTATTGTATTAACTTAGTTTCCTTTCACTAGTTAAATAAGTATTTTATGTGGCGTCCCCATGCCTCCGACCGGCGAAGAGGACGTGACTCAAAGCTTCAAACACCCGGGCTAAGAGCCCCATGAACATGTACAGGCATAAAAATTGCTGGAACAGAATGCTTAAACTTGTATATTGAACTAGAGTGTGCTCACATGATTATTTATCATGCACAGATGCAATTTAATCATCATAAACAGTGGAAAACCAACAGCATTCATACATGCATGTATTCATTTAACATGTTCATCAATTTCATTAACAAAAATTAAGATTGCAGAAGTAGAATGGACAAGATTACTTATCTTATGATGAATTCGTTCCGCAACCAGCTACGTCGCTGCAACGTTCCACCCAACCACAGGCCAGCATGCTCCTTAATCTCTTAGCAGCGCTGCCACCCCCGAGCTGGGCATGATTCTCCAAGGGATAAGGGAACAGCAGGCTTACACATATCCAAGAATATACAAACACAGCCAAGCCAACACAATTGGGTTTATCAGGCCATCAAGGAGTTGGAGAAGGAAAATTGCTAAGCTGGTGAGCTCATTACAGAGCCAAGAACACCTACATCAGAACTAGCCTGACCTCTAAGACACCCAAACACACCCAACACAAGGAATCAGTCCCTTTTATGCTACACAGTCCCTCAGGCCCTGCATTCCCTTCCAGTGCTATTTAGGGGGGATGGAGAAGAAGGCCAGCCCTCTAGCTCTGTCTGTGTGGTTTCCAGCCACCAGGTTTATCAAGAAAATCTAAGCCAACATCCCTGTTCCCTGTGCGTGGATGTGAGCAGACCATGAGGAAGGAACAGACTGTGGAGGTCCCGCGTGAGGAAAAGCAGCTCCGTTTTTGTCCGTGGATGAACAACAATAGGAAGGACACGAATGGGAAGTGCGTGAGGCTTCAACACAGTCGTGGAGAGGAGAATGCCTGCATGAGTGTTTTTTCCATTCTGGATTCAACCATGGATGGAGTGTGCGTGTGGGTGAGGACTGACAATCTTACCACCCCACTCCCAAAACCATTAACTGCCTCAACCACTAGCAGCCATTATTCAATGAAGGTGGTTGGATAACACAAGGGGAGAAGACACATGGGTATTTCCCTCAATGGCCCAAGTTTTGACAATTTCCCCACACCCTTATCCTTGTGAAAATCATGCCCCATTCGATTTAGTTGCCGCGATCGTAGCTGGTCGGGTTCACTTAATTAATTACAGATGCATATTTACATGATGGCCAACATAATATATGCCGCATGCCCCGATATACAATCGGCGACAATTTAAATCCCAAAACATAGCATAACTGATCAATAGTGGGGCCTTGGCCTTTAGCTCCACACCATTATCATTTAATATATACATCATGTACATCTAATGCAACGGGGTCAAAACCGGGGCATTACATTTTATTTCCTATATTGCATTAGTTTAGTTTTATTTCAGTAATTAAATAAGTATATGCACGCATAGTTTTACTTTCAGTTGTTTACTTTTAGTCATTTGCTTTCAGTCTTATATTCTTAGTTAGTTGTTTCTAGTTAGTCATTTCATTGCAGTATTGCGTTCAGTTTTCAAGTAGAATAGTTTATTTCCATTTGAATTTAGTTTTGGTTAGTTATAAATTGTTTTAAGTAGAATAGTTTGTTTGCTTTTCAATGTAGTCTTGTTTATTTATTTCCTGTTATTAATTTGTTTATATAGAATAGTTTGCTTTCATTTAAATTCAGTTTTGTTTATTTAGTTTTCTGTCATGAATTTGTTTAAAGTACTTTCCAGTTTGTTCAAGTTAAATTCCAGTTTATTAATTAGTTTACAATGCAATGTTTTCTTGTTGTTTAAAGTATTAGTTTGAAGTTAATTTGTTGATCAAATAGGTTTTGTTTATTAATTCTATGCATTAGGTTTAGAACTGCATAACTTCAACTGAAGAATTAGTTCATTTAGGTTAATTTTTACCATTTTTACTGTGCGGACCACCATTCGGACTGTCTGTCTCGTTTGCCATTCAATCACCCTTTACAGACCTACTGTTCAGTCTGTCATTTAACACTTGGTTTTGTTTTTTTTACTGTTTTTATGTATTTTTCATATTGTTCCTAGTTTTATTTTGTCAATATTTGGATTATATTTGTAGCTGGTATTTTTATTTAAGCATTTCAATTAAAGTATGGTTGTTTTAAGTTATTAATTAAAGTTTTATCATTTTTCTTAAGTTGTTTTATTCTTTGAATATTAAATACTGATTTTGTTTTACTGTTGTTTTATGTCATGGTCATCTTCATTTGCATTTAGAGTTTAGGGTTAGATGTATTGTTTTTAAAAAGAAGTTAAGTTATTTGTAATCATAGGAATCATTCTTGTTTTTATGTGTGTATTGAAAAAATAGAAATTTAAGTATCTTTATTAAGTTTTCTAGTTGTTTCTGTTTATTATCTTTATTAAGTTTTCTACTTTCTTTTTCAGTTTTCTATTCTTTATAAGATAAGTTGTCTTCTTACCCCAGCCTTCTGCTTAAGGAGTAGTTAGTTGGTTATTTGTCAGTTCAGTTGTTATAATTTCTTTATGTATGAGTTAGTGTCTGAAGTTATAAGTATTATTGCTTATGTCTTTCTTTTCAGTAGCTATTTAGAATTTGATATTCCAATCCAGTCCAATTACTTAGATAATCTTAGGAGTTTGATTTAGTTTTTGATCTTTCGATCTTTTGTTTATTAAAATATCTTCAAAACACCCTAGGATCCTTTTTACCATATATTTTGTATCAACTCTAAGCTTACCAACCCCAGTTGATAATTAAATATTAGGTGAATTAATCTAGTGGTTATAACACCCAACATGGCCTTCTAAAGGTGAGGATTGTTTCCGACTGTGATGGTCTAAGGAACCAAACTGAGGGGAGTGTCCCCGAAGCTGATGGGAAAACCACGGTGAAGCAATGGTGGCTATAGTAGTAATAGGTGATGAATTTGGTGCCCGGTTTAAAATAGATTCCTATTGGCTCAACATAAGTCACTCGGCCACCAAGACTACCTGAAGACAACGCTTTGGTTTTTTCCTCACAGGTGGGTATCTAGTCAATCTGGATGGGGTCATTGCCCATTTCGCCTGGCAAGTCCTCTCGTTGGCTAGCTACTTTGGGGTTCCTATGGTACTCCTCATAATGATTTTTAGGGAAAATCCCAAGTACTAATCACAGTTGTTGCAGATGAGACTTATGTCCCAAACCGAATGTTTTTTAAGTAAATTTGGTTACTTTTAAGGTTTTGCTTGGGGTCATGAACCGAGTTTGTTTGATTATTTGGTGTGATTGCATGCACTTGTGTGTGAAATTTTTGCTTTTAATTTCAAATGTGAAATGGACTCATAATAATGGATTGAAAGATAAAAGTAAATCTAAACAATGTGCAAAACAGGTGAATGAATATGATACTAGAAAACTAGTAGTGTGACTACCCCAACGTCGTATCCTTCACATCGAAGAGGGAGTTATGAGCTCTCATCAAAGTGGAAACAAGTGCACCCATAGATCCATAGGTCACACCCCAAGTGCCCAATGCTCAACAAGGAGGACATGAACGTCATGAGACCCCCAACGATCTCGACTCCTTCTAGCCTCCAAAGTCACTTGTTTTTAATCATGTAGAACAATACTAAAGTGGATTCCTATTACTAAGCTTACGAAACCCCCTGTCGTATCTCAGAAGACCCTGGAGGGTGATGACCGAGTAGAGGAGGAGGGACTGAATAAGTGTGTTAATTTCCAAATTTTTTAAAATGAAATGCAGAATGTAAATAGAAGAAACCAACTTAGAAACAGACAGGTTGCATTCAATCAGACAGACAGCCGCAACTAGGTCGCTTAAATAGGAAAAATAGAAACAAATGGGTTTAGGAATGAACAGGTCGATAGTCATGACTGGGTGACACAAACAAGAAAAAATGCAACATCTGGGTCACTTAGACTGCAAAAAATAGGCGTGAATTTTCCCTAGGAGACATGTCGCGCTTTTCGGGGCAGAAGTCGTGACTAGGTCCTGGGTTTCAGCCCAAAAGGTACGACTGGGTCATGGGTTTGGGCCTGGAAAAGGAAAAAAAAGAAAAGAAAGTGAGCTAGTAGTGGCCAATAGGGACAGTCATTGGTTCCGTACAGACTCAGATCGGCCGTGTGAGGGTCCGATCAGTGACATATGTGAGAAAAAACAAGCTAAAAACCTACAAAAAAAGGGATCCTTAGGGATCAACCGATATTGTCGCAAAAAATGTAGCCGAGTTTTCACCTTTTCTATGTGCAAAAGCACCTCCCTTCCTTCAATGAGACAGAAGGTTAGAATTCAATGGAAAAAAGATAGCTGCAAATAAAATATTAGTAACACAATAAACAATAAGAAAACAACAACTAAAACTAGATAAACAAAAATAGGACAAGTATACCTTCTATTTTTCTTGAAAATGGGCCACTGTGCCCTAACTTGGAATGGGACCGCCTCTCCACAGGCTTGTTAGTACAGAGGGTGCCTCAACGTACATGATGGGAGATGGTGGGGCAATGGAATGGTTGGCAAAATGATGTAAGTATTTTGAGAATGGTGGCTTCTCAACATACTCACAAAAATAGAATAATGGAAGACAGAATAAGTGAATCTTGTGATGGAGACCTCCACACTATTTCATAGGTTTTTCTTTCATTTTCTCTCTTTTAGGGTTTCAAGCCCTATTTAGGGTTTTAAGCCCTTTTGTGGGTTTTTTAAGCCCTCTTTTATGTTTTTAGCTCTTCTTTGGGTTTTTGGCGCTTTTGTGAGATTTTAAAACTTTTGTGGTTTTTTTAGGCCCTTTTTTATATTTTTTGATTTTTTTGAGAGAGCATAAGGTTAAACCATAGTTTTGGAGCTCAAAAATGAGGGGAAAATGGTAGGAAAAAGATGTATGTATGTGGTTTAGGCCATGTAGAGCTAGCTGGAAATTTTTTTTCGTTAACAACCATTACTGGTCACACGCAATCCCAACACCAAGGGCATAAAGTAGCCTAAATTTAAATCCTAGTTGTACCAAATAACCCCCTACCCCAAGAGTCAATCAACCATTTTCTATGTGTTATAAACTAAGGAACGCAATGAATATTTTCCCAACATTGTTGGAGCTTAGGAACTTGCTCAACACGCCTATAAGTGTTACTTACTCAACCATCTATTCAACTAAGAGCATTCTATCTACCCATCCAACAATTAATCCCAAACCAACGAAAAAAATGTTGCACACCAATCATATATGCACATTATTTTCTCAATTTGGTCATTACACATGTCACTATCCTAAATTCCCTCGATTTCAGGATAACCTTGTGATAATTTGTCTTATGCACCCTATCATTAATAGTTCTCAAGAATTCCCTCAAGAAACTACAACCATCAACTTCATCAAAATGTATGAGGCAAATGAGACACCTAAAGTGTGCTCATCATGTTGGCATAATTCTCACACAATTTTGGCCAACATGAGTGTTATTCCATTCAATTGCACCTTCCATACCCAAATACCAACCCATACACTAATCCAATCATGCATTACTCGTCCATGTTGATTGTGTGGGTGTTAACAAATTAATCATTGCAATTCCCCATTTTGCACGCTAAATGAGTTGTCTTCCTAGAACAAATGCAGCTATGAGACATCCCAGCTCCTCCACCAGCAAGCCCACCATATTTTCCTCAAAAAGAGACACTACCTCCCACACACTATATAATCGATCATGTTGATATCCTTTATATATCATCATCTTCAATCATGTCTACTAATAACAACATTTCATCTTTACTATCAGAAGAGGCTCTCAGTACAATGCTGACACTCGTTCATTTTGTGGTAGATGATGTGAACCCAGCTAACATGAATGAAACCCCATTAAGAGCATATTTTTTGGGTGATGCTAAAGGAGTTCTTTTAAACAACCTTGTGTATGGGTTGTATATGAAAAAATTATTCCCATAAGTTCAAGAAATTCTCCTTAGTTTTATGTCATTTATTTATACATTTTTATAATTCTTATCGTGATCTTATTGTGACCATTCTTATTCTTTATTATGCATCATGTGTGTTGGATTTTTGTAATAAATAAAGTCCTCATATATAAAATGGTTCATAGGACCCACTCATATTTATATCATATTGACCTTACACATAAGCATCATATAGCCTTGGTTTACATTGCACTTATAGGTAATCTCACTGATATCCCCAAGGCCCCATTTTTTGATAAAGAATCATGATCAGTGTCATTATTGGGAGATAGCATGTTCCCCCATGGGTGTTCACATCGCTATAACCCACACACACTTTGGCACCCATGATGTCGAATCAACAATTCTGTGGAATCTGGTAAATCACCAAGTTTTCCAAGTTGAAACCATGTATCAACACCTTGCATTCTGTCAATTACAACCCCCATATTCCTCAGCACAAAGTCACAAATATGATTCATATATAACCTCTCATCCCTCTCATGAGAAATATACCATATCAGTTTCTATTTATATCATCAACCACCAAGAAGACCATAAAGGAGCCCCACCCTTTGAATACGTACATCGGTATCATTTGGTCATTCCCATAGGAATGTTGATCTGCATGGTATTTATTCACTAGCCACCCATATCCTCGTATATACAAAATAACCACATATTTCTTCTTATAGAAATTTGTTCCTCGGCTCACTCAAAGTTGTGAGAACACTATCACATAATGATTTTGGAAACACCCCCTATTCATCCTTTATCAATGTATTTGAAACCATACAACATCAACACCTTCAATTTTTCCATCTAGGTCCAATATCTCATAATTAGTACCATTCATATGAAAAAAATCATGTCAGTAGTCCATCTATTATATGTTTCCCTTTGTTACACCCTGTATTACCACTTGAAATATGATTCCATAAGCCACTCACCTTGTTTGTGTTGAACAAGGGAAGTCATGAGCCCCATGCTTGTCATCTAGTCTTGTTTCAGTTATGCCAATGTCCTAGTTGGTTACAAAATGATCCTAGTTATCATGATAAGACCCTCATCTTACCACTTGTTTTCACTGTCATCAACACCAAATCACTTCATTCTAATAATTAAAGTAGATACAATTGTACCTTGGGTTCCCTTCTCATCAAAATAAGGGATCGCCTCAAAATGAGTAGGGATAGTCATTAGTGCTCTCTAACGTAGTGGTATCCCCTATGCTTGACACCAACAAGTTAATCGCATTAGGGGGGGTTGTACATTCTGATTATAGTAGTGTTCACATTTATGATTAATAATAGTTACTCATCTAACATAAGGAAGTTATCCACACGGTAGCTTCATCATTATTCAGGCCCCCACTGCCATGGGTTTTTCACAATCATCAGTAGTTCCACTTATTTAGCATCAACAACATCATCAATAGTCCAAGACCCATTTAATAAAATAGAGATTGAATATACCTTCATTCCTCTACCAGCAACTGATAAATATTTTGACCCTTTGGTCTCCTCTTATTTTAATCCAGTTTGACATATTTTCACAAGCATATGGATGCATGTCTTGTTTTTACAAACAACCATTAGTTTTTGCCACCAATCAGTTGTTAGCTTCAATGGTCATCATCAACATCCTCCCTACAAGTAGGTCCTTTATTCTCAATGCTTGATATCTTATAGTCTGGAACATGAGGGACATAAGTGATGATGCATTATGGCTTTATAGTACCTTCCCAACCTCATACATGAGGGGGAATCTATTAACGCCTAAATCTCACACACATGAAATATTTTATCTAATATTGTAGAAGGTCATCATGATCATATATCATGCAACTCATTAAATCCATCTGTATCAAATTCACAATGAGAATCGAACCTTAGAATGTTAAAGTCATTCATTAGAGGAAATTTCAACTCAAAATGGGCCTCCTAAAATGAACTAATAAAATAATAGTTAAATTAATAAAATAATATTTATTAATTTTGGAGGAAGAAAAGAAAAAAACTACTTTTTTGTTTGTATTTTTTACATATCTCTCCGTGTTTTTACTCGAATTTCGATCAGGAGAGCTCGTTGGATGTGGAATTAAATTCCGCATCTAACGAGTACCTACTCAACATACTTTTGACGAACCCCGCTACCCCAAAAACAAGAAATACCTGAAAAAATGGAATGATGATGTCATCATTCCATTTTTTCAGGTATTTCTTGTTTTTGGGGTAGCTGGGTCCATCAAAAGTATGCCGAGTGGGTACTCGTTGGATGGGGAATTTAATTCCACATCCAACGAGCTCTCCCGATCGAAATTTGAGTAAAAACACGGGGAGATATGTCAAAAATAGAAACAAAAAAAATAGTTTTTTTTATGATACCTATCCCCAAATTTATATTAAAAAAGTGTTTAAGACCTATACGGTATTTCAAATTTAAAGCAATTTCATTGACTAACACATAATGACATGGAATTTGAATAAAAGTTAAAAGGCCCATTTTGAGTTGAAATTTCCTCTAATGAATTCTAGAAAACCACACAAATTTGTTTTGAAACTCATGTGGATCACTATGACTTATTCTTTGAAACCCAGGTGGTTGTACCAACTATTGTACCTCCAACATTTCACGACACATTCAAGGCTCACAACAAAACTCTTGGCTCCAAATTTTGAATTGGACCCTTCACATGCTTGGGAGCATTCAATAACCCACTTCTTGTACCTAGAGGACCACTTCAAGAGTTGGAGTATTCACATTGGGAACTAGATGTTTCAAGACCTCTATTTATCCTATAAAATGATAGCATGGGCATGCATTCATTAGACAAAACTTTGGAGCAATGTTATGATGCAAGAATTGGTGTGAGAGATCATCTTTCAACCCACTTTCCATCATTTGGCATGCAAAGTTCCCTTGTATTATTCCTCGGGAACCAATAGCTTTTCTCCATTGTTCCAAGTTGGTTATGAAGCACTTAAGAGGACAAAAAGGAAACTCACTAACTAATTTTCTTGTATTCCATTGAGCCTCATTATCCTAGGTGACACCATTGTAAAAAGATTTACCATTGGGAAAATATCATTTGGTTTAAGAAAACTCTCCCTCTTTGTTTTATTTTATTTAACACTTGCCAATATTTTCTTGTATTTGTTTATTCTAGTTTTGCTTTGACATTTTATATATGGATCACTAATCCACATCTAACATTGTTTCCTTGTTGCAACCTACAAGGATAAAACAGGGAAGAATACTCACTCTTGTGACATTTGTTTCCTTACCATTGAGAAAATATCAGTTGGTTTAAGAAAATCCTCCCTCTTTGTTTTATTTTATTTATCACTTGTTAGTCTTTCATTTTATTTTTTATTTTATGTATGAACCACTAACCTACATATAACATTGTTTCCTTGTTGCAACCTACAATCATAAAACAAGGAATACAACTCACTCTTGTGACATTTTTTGCTCAATTGTATTCGACGAATCCACTACTCATTTTTGTTTATTTCTCATTTATAGGTTGTCATTTACTTGATAACCAATTTGGGGTGTTTTTCCAGTTCATTCACTTTTTTTTCATCCCCTCATTGCTCATGATTTGTAGGCTCAAGGCTCATTTTCATCACATTTTTTGGTAGTACGGTTCCCAACATATGTTCCACAATATTTTGTACGACTTTCTCTTTGACAGTCGCATTGCAACACAACATTCCTTTCACTAATGGCACGAGATAAATCCATGCAGCTTGTATAACACTCTATCCATGCAAGTGCATGTCTGTGGTCCAAATACCCACATGGTTGTGCATATTTTTTGTCTTTCTAGCTTAGTTTCACTATTCTAATGGCTGGTCAATGCATGCTAAAGAATTAATAAGAACTCATTATAAATTGTTTTCTTCTCTAGTAATCATATCACAGCTTAAATAGGGAGTAAAAATTAATTTTTAATATGTTATTTGTCAAATTTTTTGTGGTTTTCAAGGGACCTCTTACCTCTCAGTAGAATTTGGTTATATCTTTACCTACTTGTTATTCATATAAATTATTATTCTAGGCAATCAATGGGATCCATTACATTAGTTTAGATCTCTCGGAATGTTGGGTAATGATGCCAAGAGGGTGTTAGGATATTTAGACACTTAGGAGTTAGTTAATATCAACTTGTGTAATATATACTTTAAGTAAAGTTTGTTTCCTTTGTATGCATTAGTATGCATTTGTAAATATTCTAATCCGATGGCCATGATATGCTCTAAACATAAAGTGATCTGACGGTTCAACTTCTCTTAGATCATACCTACCATTGATCTGTGGCTTAACACTTGATTGGTCCATGATCTCTATTTAAAGAGCATGGAGGGTCCTTGGCTAGTTGATCAATTATGAGAAACTCATGTAAATTTCTTTCTTTTTCATAATAAATTGCTCGAAGTAGCTATTTGGCTAGGGCCGTGGACTATTTCCCTCTCGAGGGTTTTAACCATGTGACAAACATCACTGTATTTATCTGTGATATTTTTGTGTGAAGTGGTTTCTCTAGGTGTTCAGTATTTTTGGAGTACCCTGTGTACCCGAACATGGTATCAGAGCATTTATGAAGAGCCGCTTTCGGTTTTGATCAAGATCTGGAACCGGTGTTGCCAAAAATTTGAAAGGGTTTTTGGTTCTAGAGTTTCTATACATTTGTTTCCTATGGGAGATATTCCATTATGTCCGGAGTGCCATTTCCATTGGAAAATAGTTTTTGCTTCACCAAAAACCATTTCTGTTTGATCCAGAAACATCCATTTCGACAAATCTGAAGGTATAATGTTACAGTGACAGACTTGTTTAAATTTTTTAAATCTCTCATATTTTTTAGTTTTATTATTAGATCTTTATTGTTTTAGTCTTAGACTATTTCCTTCCCTAGCTGCATATGCTCTTTGCCGTGCACCTTGTGCGATCACGGCAAATCAGAAACAACGAGAAAAATTGAAACGTGGACTTTTCGGGTAAGATAACTAAGATCTAACCCCATTCTGTGGAATTTTTTATTTTTTTGTGATTTGCAGGAGAAAAAAAGCAAGCACGGAGAAAAAGAGAGAAGAGTAAAAAAAAAGAAAAGTCCCCTTCCTCTTTCCATTCTTTTATGTACATGTTCGCAGTTAGCAACAACCCCTTCATTTTTTTATTAAGATGAAGGGAGATCAGCTCTCTTTTATGATTTACCTTTAAAAATTATAAAAGAGTGCCTTCAGAATTTTCAATTCTGAAGGTACTCCCAATTGTAGAAGAGTAAAGTGACATATTTGAGGTTTATGAAAACATTTTTCATAAACTTGATAATTAGCAGCTGTCAGTTTCATAAATTTTTATATAATCAATTCTATCATTAATTAATCTATCTGATTATATATGTTGATTTAAGAAATTGAAAGAGATAGTATGCTAATTGGGGTTCAATGAAAACACATTTTGAATTTGATTGAAGCTGGTTATTGATAAGATATTATAAGTTCTTAAAATCTCCAGAACTAAAGATGAATTATTAAATTAAAATTCTTATTAAACCTAAAAGTTCACATTTCATATGAAACTTAAATATCTTACCATGACTTTGTAAAATTGTGTATATATAGCTAGTGGAAAAGAAAATAAATGAGTATCATTTTGACATCTTCATATGTTATAGTTTTATAGCTTTGTATTCTATCAAATTTGATTTGGGATATTAATGGATAGGGTTTTGTAAAGTTTTAAATTATATTTCAAAATGAAACTTTATGAATATACATGGCTTAAGTGTTAGTTCAGATCATTAGTTAGTTGTAATGCAAACATTAGGGTTTACTATTTTGACACTATATTATTATGTTAATAAACACTACCACCTTTCACGTATAATCCAGAATAAATCATCAATTGACTGTTTTTATGATAAGACATGATCCATATGTCAAATAATTAACACTTGTTACTTGGATCGCTGCGTTGGCATGAAGATTTGGCTAACACCTTTCGTTTAATCGACAGTTGTGAATGTATTAATGAATCGTATCAGCAGGATTTAATGTTGTATATGACTGTTAACTATTCCATTTCGTGACACTGTACGATCTCATCATGCCAAACTGTGTGTAATCAGTGTCTTGATTTACGATTCATGAGCCGAATAATCCCTGATATATAGAATTGGTTGGGATTCACAGTTAGTCATGGTTAGTCATGCATTTATCATAGCAAAACGCTGGCTGTAGTGTTCATCATCGCTAAATTCGATTGAAATGGCCAAACTTAGAGCCCTCATCTCTATCAGGTATGAAGCATGTGAGGATTTGACATTTCCCATCATGTCTTTTACCTGGGTGCCTATCCCTTCCCTCTTCACGACTCCATTCATTCCATTTCGTAATCAGGACATTAGTGAGGAAGCCATGGCTCTGCTGAGTCGTTTTGAAATCTCAGGGTCAGAGCTTGTTGAAGCAGATGAGAAGGTTGCCCTGCTATTTGAAAAGGTTGGATGGGGTCAGTTCTTTAGGTGCTTTGATGGCCATAATGTGGAGGTTACCAAACTGTTTGCTCTGATTTTGAAAGAAAATGTAGCACATATTGGGGATTTCAGGTTTATCATTGACGAAGACAAAATTGTTGAGGCCACGAAGCTCCCACAAACTAGAGAGCGATGGTTTAAAGGTGGGACAGTGAATAAGAAAAAATGTCAGCCCTTGCTGTTGCCTTTGGCGGCTAATACAAAACTAAAGATTGGGGTTTCGGTCAGGTTCTTGAAGCCAGAATGGCGAGCCTTCTACGAGATCTTGGTCAGGTACGTATTATGCGATGGACGATTTTCTCACCTACATTATTATCACCTACAACTACTGTTATCACTAAAAGGCTGTAAGCTTAATCTGTCGTTTTACCTTTGGCAAAGTCTGAAAAAAATGTCGCATTCGGTTCAAATTTTTGATAATCCTAATAGAAGTCTATTTCATCATGGTTTAGTCAAAATTATAATACAGCATCAACTGTCTCTTAATGGTAAATCGTGGAATGAATTTTTAATTGAATGTCAATTGGGGCCGACTCAATATTGGCCAAACCCTTCCCCAAGGACCCGTAGGAAACGAAAGGATTCTGTAAAACCCAAGGTTAGTAATGTTCATGAGGCTAAATCAAAGGATAAAGGGCTTGAGGAAGTCAATCCACCTATAAATACTGATATCAGTGATGATGGGGTCGGGAACGTAGCTCCCTGTGACTCTGAAGTAACCTTGAACCAATCCCCATCTAATAAACGCTGTAGTACTCCTGCAAAAACAAAGGACAGGTTAACCAAAGACAAAGATGTTAACACTGTTGATCATAAAAATCTTTTTGAGCTAAATACTCCTCATAAACATGGCAATGATTCTATGCATAAGCTAGAACAACTAGCGTAGGTATGCTGTGACAGAGGGGGGTTTGAATAAAAAAATCTTGTGTTCGCTTGTACGAAAAGGGTTACTAGAAGCATGAACAATACACCTACAACTTCTATTCCTATGAGTACTCAACAGAGTACTCAACCAACAATTATCCAGCTTGAGGACGACGTTCCATCGTCGGTTCCCGAAACTACTTGTATGGATGATCCTACTCTTATAAGGAATAATAGTGCAAAATTGACCGAAGACATTACAGAGTCGGGCAGGGAAGAATTTGCTCCATCGTGTATGGATGCCTACGGTTCAGGCCCCGAGCCATCTTTGGGAGCTTTCCATCACCTGTTCAAGATGTAGAAAAACCTAATTCTTCTCAGGCAGCGGATTCGTTCCATGACAAGGAGGAGGAAACTCTTCGACAAGTCCTGGACAGGGTATACGAGACTAAGATTGTAGAATTGAAAGATGAACTTAAATAGTGTCAATCTAATGCAGCTTTGATAGAGGTGGAAAATAAGACGTTCAGGGAGGAGTTGTTGAACTGGATGAATAGGTGGAAAGAAATGAACATAAAAAAGAACCAATATAAAAAGGCAAAAAAATCAATGATAGGTACCAATCAACATCTACTTGAACAAATAGAAAAACAAAAGTTAGTGATCATCAGGATTAAAGCCAAACTAGCCGAAGCTAGAAGAGTGGTTGATCTTCAAAATAGAACTTGATGATTATTTCCATTTTCAGATTACGTGATTTGTTTCTCTGTCAACAGGTAATCAAATTTTTTTTTTTTGCATGCCTGTAAAATTGCAGATTTTACAGGCACACATTTAAATTATGGTTTCTTTTGTTATTTCTGTTATTATTGGTTTTTAAGATGCTTGTTGTTTGTTTAAAACAGGTGGGCATGTCATCACTATCCTCTACAGTTTCAAGACGTTTCTAATATTCTGGGTTTCAGTTGGAAGACATGGATGTGTATTGAAGACTGGAGTTTCGAAACAGCCATGAATTTGCCAGTTCCTTTAAACCAGCAACTATTTCAGGCTAGTTGTTTTTGTTGTTATCTTCTGGTGACAAGTGTCTGATAAAAGATATTCGATACTCTTTGATAGTGATAGGACTCCTATAGTATTGCATATAGCATTTATGGAAAAACTGAATCGTAATACTGGTAGTATTATATAAGTTGGTAATTTTTATGAGTGAGGGCATGGAGTGACTGAAGCAAAAATACTCGAAATACTATTTTGATACTAGTTTTGTTCCTAGCTGAAGTTTTATCTTTGGGAATGGGATGTGACTGGAAATATCCAAGTTGATATCGTGATTGATATTATTTTGGATACTCTTTATATTTTAGTATATGATCTTCTATCTTTAACATTAATACAGTATACTTTGTTATGCTTGTGTTTATTAATCAGTATTTCACTTTGTCAAAGCAATATTGTATTTGAATTAGTATATTATTGTAACTGAACTTTTCAATGTGTCTACTTTTTGGTGCTACTACTGAAAATTCAAGATATGATGATATATATATGTTTATGTCTGTTTGATTTCATTTGTATTGTTGCAATGATTTCATACTGAACATTATTTCTTATTCAAATATCTAATGTTGGTTATTAATTATTAATTGATTAGACATTTCAGAAAATTCGAAGTAATTATTTATTTCAGTTTCTCTGTCAAGTTATTTTATAGCAGAATGATTTAGTGTAGATGATCTAAGTATTTTTATTTAGATCTTACTCCTTATCTTTCTGTTTATCATATTATTAATTGATAATTAATATAATATTCAAAATCGCTCTCAGCTGAGATAGGATAGATAGGATAGTTTAGATAGTTCAGATTAATATTATTTTAATATAGTTTACATTTAACAGTTGTTAAATAGGATTTGTGTAATTTTTAGAATAAATTTAAGAGTCTTTTATACTTAGAAAATTAAATATAAAAATATTCAAAAATCAAAGACTTTCCTTAAGAAAGCAATTATAGGACAACTTAGGTAGTTGAAAATAATTTTAGGGTTTATTTAGACAGAGATAACATTAGGATAGATTTTTGCTGAATTTTAGTTTCTCCTTAAGAGGAAAATTTAGTTGGTAGCAGGACCATAACCTGTGAGATTTTGCTATTCCAAACACACCGGACGCTGTTTTAAGCTGATTGTGTGGGCAAAATCTCCTTGTTGGCCTAGGTCAGAAAATCAGGCCAACAGTACCTTTTAAACTTAGCTCACTTGGTCCAAAGTTGCTTTATTTGTTAATAGGTCTTGAGTTCAAGTCTTATTAAGCTACTTTTTAGTGAATGCAATTTCTATTTTCAAGTTACTTTATTGTAAAAGTTCATCTCACTTAAATAAAATAAAATAAAATAAAAAGTGAGTCACTTAAGTCTTTTAATTTATTGCCGCACTATTTAGAGTAACATTATTGTAAAAGTGAACATCACTTATTCTACAAAAGTGATCCACTTTAAAGCAACTTTATTGTAAAGTGATTATCAAAGGTTGATCTTGGGAAGAGGGGGGTTCTTTTTTTTAGTTGGTCAAGTTAATATCTGCCACGTCATTATTGGGGACATCTTCAACATTTTCTTTTATCAAGCATAACTTCATCATCTAGAATTTGTTTTCAGTGCCATTTTTTTTTAAACCGCATATTTTCAAGCTCTTTGCATCCATATAATTATTTTATGTTCCTTTAGTCATTATTTTAAAGTATGGCTGCCCCTTGTGATATTATACTTACAAGTTCTAACTATTTCTCATGGAAATCTCGTATGGAGGATGTTCTGCGAAGTAGGGGACTTTTGTGGATAAACTCAGGGAACGAAACAGAACACACTAATGATGATAAAAAAATTAAATGGAAAAATAGATGTGATGAAGCTCGTGGATTGATTGGGATGTCAATCTCTATTGATTTGCGATTCCACATATCTGGAATTGATGAACCTGATAAAACTTGGGAAAAGTTGGAATCTGTGTTTGGTAAACACAATGAAATTTGAGGTCATCAACTTGAGAATGAGTTGATTTCCTTGAATCCAAATGATTTTTCATGCATTCAAGACTATTTATCTAAGTATAAAACTCTTAGACTCTTATGTGCAGAATGCAAGATTAAGAAAGAAGACAAACAATGCATTTATCATATTCTTTCCAAACTTGGACCTGCATATTCTATTTTTGTATTTACATTCTAATCCATGAAAGAATCATTGACTGTAGCTAGCTATCAAGAGCCTAGTCTTGAATCCTTTTGTGATTCCTTAATTAGATAAGCTCATTCATCTTGGAATAATTAACAATGCATATACATCTGGGAAAGCCTTATTGTACCAACAGAAACAAAAGTCCAAGCCTCCCAAGAAACAAAATTTTCGCAATAATAAGCCAAACAACGAGGGTCCCAAACCCTCTCAGTCATCTCCTTCTTTAAAAAATGACAAAGGATCCAAGGCAAAAGGAAAGAAGATTGAGCGTCATTGCAATTTTGTGGGGAAAATAATCATGATGAATCTAAGTGTTTCAAGAAGATGGCAGCCTTGGAAGCAACAATGAAGAAGCACCACATCAACCTAGATTTATCTTCAGATACTACCTCTCATAGACATGCACTTTGCGCTTCTAGTTACTCTTATACTGCATCTTCTTCTTCTACTTCAAATGAATGGCTCATTGATTTTGGAGCATCTTATCATATGGCTAAGGATCAAGCCATATGTTCTACTATGCATGAATGTAACACCAAACAAATATTTTTTGGTGATGATAGATCTCTAAGTGTTGTAGGACCTGGAACAGTTCCAGTAGAAAATGGTCATTTCAGTGATGTACTATGTGTTCCAAAAATTTCTTGCAATTTGTTATCAGTCTATCAAATTTCTCATTCAGGTGAAGCTAAAACTGTGATGTTTAAACCTCACGAAGTTGTAATCAAGGATTTTAAAAATCCTCAAAATGTCCTTTTTACTAGAACTGTTGATGATATTACCAGGTTGTACAAATTTAACAACTTTGGGTCATCACCTTTTCCTTTAGTTTTTGTTACTCATAGTGATAACTTGAGCAAACTTTGGCATGAGCGATTTGGTCACTTAAATTATCACTCATTGCAACAACTATGTAAAGACAATATGGTGACTGGTATTCCGATGGTATCTTGCAAGGATGGTGTTTGTTCTAGTTGTGTACTCAGAAAACATCGCTGGGATATTTTTGACAAACATGTCTCTTGACACACCTCGGTTCCCTTGGAGCTTGTGCATAGTGACTTGTGTGGCCCTCTTCCATCTGCCTCCTTTTCTGGTTTCAAATATTTCTTAACTTTCATTGATGACTACTCCAAACGCACTTGGGTTTACTTCCTAAAACTTAAGAGTGAAGTATTTAACATGTTCTTGAACTACAAGGCCCTTGTTGAAAAATAATCTGGTCATCAAATTATTAAGTTAAGATCTGACAATAGAGGAGAATATGTTAACAACAAGTTCACTACTTTCTACACTGAACAAGGAATCCAACAACAACACATTGTTCCATATAAACCACAAAAAAATGGTGTAGTTGAACGGAAGAATCGCACTTTAAAAGAAATGGCTAATTATATGATCCAATCTAAGGGACTAAGTCTTCAATATTGGGTTGAGGCCATAAATTGTGAAAATTACATAGTTAATCGCACACCCACTAAATTTTTACAAGGTATAACACCAGAAGAAGCATGGAGTAAAATTAAACCAAATGTAAGTCACTTTCGTTTGTTTGGTTGTGAAGCATGGGCTCACATTCCGGATGAAAAATGGAAAGCATTGCAGCATAAAAGTGAAAAGTGCATATTTGTTGGATATTCTGAATATGTAAAAGGTTATAGACTTCTTCAGCCCCATTCACATGATATAATCATTAGAATAGATGTTAAATTTGATAAAAATCTCTTGGCCTACGAGACTAACTTGGCGGGTGTGCCATCTTTGTCCTGCGAGCCTAATTCGGTGATTGTGCATTCTTCTTCTTCTTCTTCTTCCAACTTCCTTGACAGGTTTCCAATTCCAGTTTCTAATGATGATAGTGAGGATGAAAATCCACCTCTGCCTTCTCATGTTCCTCTAATTGCACCAGCACCAATGCTTCCTCGATGGGTCCGTTCAACATGTGAAGCAACTAGTGATCTTGTCGGTGATCCTAGAGATCAATGTCGAACAAATTCTTAGTTTTAGTGAGCCTTTTCTCTTTTGATTCAATTTTTCGAGAATCATGATCTAGAAAATTTTGCAGAAGGTTCAAGAAATCCAGATTGGGATGTAGCTATGGATGAAGAATATAGCTCCTTAATGGCGAACGATACTTGGGATCTTGTTCCTCTTCCAAAAAGAAGAAAACTTGTCAGATGTAAATGGATCCATAGAACTAAGTATGCATCAGATGGAAGTATTGAAAGACTTAAGGCAAGGTTAGTTGCCAAAGTTTTTTCCCAAGTTGAAGGGATTGACTACAATGAAACCTTTGCTTTTGTCGCAAAAATGAATTCCATCCTCCTTGTTCTTTCCCTTGCAACCTTATATAACTGGGAAGTCCATCAAATGGCTGTCAATTCTACCTTTTTACATGGTGACTTACAGGAGGAAATTTACATGGAACAACCTCATCGATATGTTCAAGATAACTCTAGCCTTGTCTGTCTCCTTAAGAAATCCTTATATGGCCTTAAGCAAGCTCCTAGAGCTTGGTATGCCAAAATGGATAGTTTTCTCCTTGACACTGGTTTTTCTAGATGCCATTCTAACCCTAATGTCTATACCAAGAAATTAGGAAACCATCTCATCATACTTGTTCTTTATGCTGATGATCTTATCCTTACTAGTAGTGACCCTAAACTTATAACCCATGTGAAATCCAGTCTTAAGCAAAATTTTGAAATGTCAAACTTAGGAAATTTGCATTATTTTCTTGGCCTCCAAGTATTGCAAACCTAAGAAGAAATCTTTCTTTCCCACTCTAAGTATGCTTGTGACCTTCTTCGTTGCTTCCACATGGAAGATTGTAAACCAACCCCTTCTCCCTTCCAGCCTAGAGTCAAACTTTCTGCCACTTGTACTTCCCCTGAAGTAGATGCCACCTTGTATCGTTAGCTTGTTGTTAGTCTTTTATACTTGACTCATTCCCGTCCTGACCTTTCCTTTGCCGTTGGTCGTGTCATGAAAGTCACTAGAAATCAGCAAAAATAATACTTCGATATATTCAAGGTACAATTCAGTTTAGGATTCATTACAGTACAGGGGGAAACTTTTTTTTGTTGGTTTCACTGATTCAGATTGGGCCGACAATCTTGATGATTGAAATTCTACTGCAGGTTATGTTTTCAGTCTGGGATATGGACCTGTCACTTTGGCTTGTAAGAAACAACAATCTCTTTCTCTTTCTTCAGCAGCAGTAGGATATCGAGCCGCAGTTAATGCCAGTCAGGAATATTTATGGCTTCGATAGATCCTTTCAGAGTTTGGATTCAAGCAACAGCATCTTACTCCACTTTGGTGCGACAATCAAAGTGCCATCAAGCTTGCCAAAGATCTAGTTCTACATCAATGCAGCAAACACATTGAGCTACACATGCACTTCATCAAAAATCTTGTTCATGATCATATTCTTGAAATGCTCTATTGCTGTACAGATGATCAAGTTGTAGACATCTTCACCAAGTCTCTTACAGAAGCGAATTTTTCCAAACTTCGATCTATGTTAGGAGTTCAGGAATGTGTCCTTAAGGGAGGATAGGCTCTAATGACTCATTCCTTCTCCTAATAGTGTCACTTTTGTAAATCCTTCAATCATATCCCAAGTTGTTCTTAAGGGGGGATGTTAGGATATTTAGACACTTAGGAGTTAGTTAAGATCAACTTGTGTAACATATCTGTTAGGTAAAGTGTGTTTCCTTTGTATGCATTAGTATGCATTTGTAAATATTCTAACCCGATAGTCACGATATGTTCTAGACATAAAGTGATCTGACGGTTCAACTTCTCTTAGATCATACCTACCATTGATCCATGGCTTAACACCCGATTGGTCCATGATCTCTATTTAAAGAACATGGAGGGTCCTTGGCTAGTTGATCGATTATGAGAAGCTCATGTAACTTTCTTTCTTTTGCATAATAAATTGCTCCAAGTAGCTATTTGGATGGGGCCATGGACTGTTTTCCTCTCGAGGGTTTTAACCATGTGACAAACATCGATGTATTGATCTATGATCTTTTTATGTGAAGTGGTTTCTCTAGGTGTTTGGTCTTTTGGGAGTACCCTGTGTACTCGAACAAAGGGTGTGAATTAAAAGGAAAGAATTTTGAAGTGGTTCGGGGAATATCTCATCCACGTGTTGCTTAGGTCCCATGCACATTGCATAAATCAAACATTTAATTGATAATTGATTAATATAATTCGCCACATTTGCAAACCAATTGTTAAGGGGACCCGATCTAATACCTTCACCCTTATCTAAAGAATCTGCATTTGTTGAGGTGGACCATTTTTTAATCTTATTATGCCTTTGTCTAAGGATTCATTGACTAACTTATCATCCACGTTTTTATTGCATTGACATATATTACAATAAGAAATATCACTGGTATGCTAAATATTCCGATTCACCCGAAATATAATATTATTTTGGATCATTTAAGGTGTAAAGTGACCACTATGAAGTTGTTATATGACCAAAAGAGAGTGCCCAAAAAATATCAATCAAGATATCTTATTTGACGATATTATCTTCGATCCACAATATATGCCTACATGTCAACATAATTGTTGGTGGTACAACCAAGCCCCCAAGAATACCTTATCACTTATTTCCATATGGGGTCAAAGAGAACCCCTCCCACACCTACCACTAATGGGTTTCCTTTGGAATCACCATCAAATAATAGATTATAACCATCATTACTATTTAACCACTGTTGGAAGGCTTCAACAAGGATTTGAAGGCACTAAATTTTCTAAGGTATATAAGGCAACCAATTTGTACTGAAGGGGGATCCTAGAAATAATTTTATTCATACAATATTTTTCTTCAGAGGAAATCATTTCATTTTCAACGCCATCTACACATTTATAAGAAAAAAAATCATCCATGGAAGCTTTATCTTGAATGGAAATTTGAGAAGGGACAAGGAGAACCTTATCAAATATTGCTTTGTTGTGCTCATTCCATAGTTTCAAACATAAGATATTTGACGAGGATTCCCAAATACACATGAAAATATTCTTTTTTTGTAAGGATCCATGAAAAAATGAATTCCAATGAAGGATTATGTCCTTCCAACTAGAAGGGAACATGGTAACTTGAATCGATTCTAAACATAATAGTTCCCAGACCTGATAGGAAAAAGAACATTTGAAGAAGAGATGTCTGGGAGATTCTTCCTCTTTTAAACACAAAACAGAGCAAGAGGGTCCAGCTATGCACCTATTTCTTAAATTTTCAGCATTAAGGACTTTCCATGTGCAAGAATCCAACAAAACGCATTAATGTTTTTAAGGAAATATGAATTCCATGCGTTATTCAACAATGTTGAAGGAAGAGGATAATGATTTTGAATGCAATCGATGTATCTGTCTTTAATAATATCTACCCCCGATTTACCCCAACCAGGCTAATCCTTGGAGGCCTTATTTAGAGAAGGATCTCCCTACATAAGAGAAAGCGTCATTTCCCAAGGATATTCCAACTCACTTGGAATATTCAAACATTTCCAATTTAACCAGAAATCATCTTCATTCCATACATAAATATTATAGATAGTTATAATTCCTTGATCACTCAGCCAATTTCGCATATCAACTTAGCCATCTTTGTTTCGATGAGGGGTCCCTCCGATGATACTATCCTCCAATATATCAATCCTCTTGCCATTACCTAGAATCCAACACAACCCATTTTGGATAAGATAACTAGCAACATGAAGAAGGTTCTAAATGGAAGATCCACCTACACCCATGACCTGATTTTGCAAACATCAAGCCCTTTCCCCTCTGTAATACATTTTATTGAGAGACTTTTTTCACCACTTTGTTTTTACATATATCATTCTCCATAAAATTTGGGCTCCAAATACAATATTAACCATCTTAAAATCACAAATACCGACCCCACCATTAGAGATAGGGATTCTAACTATATCCCATTTTATGAGATGAAACTTAATCATTGTCCTTACCCACTTGCCACTAAAATATCCTTGACATATTATTAATTTCTTTCAACACAAAGATATGATCCAGGATAGAGGAACATACAAAAATAGGCCAAGAAGAGACAACATAATGAATAAGAATAATCTTACCAGTAGTATTTATCCATTGATCCTTTCAAGTGGTCATATTTGATTTCGTTTTTTTAATTACACAATACCAATCCACCATCTTTTCCTTGGAGAGAGAGAGAGAGAGATAGGTGTTCCCAAGTATCGAAAGGAGGACCAGTTAAAAACATCTTGATATCCAAATATGCCATTGATATTACTAAGAATTCATGGTGATACATTCCATCCATAAATATTTCTCTTTCCTTCATTCACCAAGTTGCCTAAGACCATGAAAAAATAATCTAAGATTGATTTGAAGATTTTATCATTAATCATGGAGGCACCCCCAAGGAATATCATATCATCGGAAAATTGAGAATGAATAATTGCTAGGAATAATTTTTCTATTAGGATGGTTGATATGTTATCATTAACACATTCATTAGTGAGAGACCAACTAAGAGCTTCGGTGACAAATATATAAAGAAAGGGCGACAAAGGTAACCCTTGTATTAATCCCTAAGAAGATTGGAAAAAAATTATTGGTCTATCATTGGCTAGAGAATCAATCCAAAGCTTAATTATACAAGATTTGATCCATTTGATGAAAAAATGAGAGAATTCAAAATTTTCAAGAACAGAGAACAGAAAGTGATGCCTCAGTTTGTCAAAAGCATTGGCTAAATCCATATGTACACCATGCCTTTTTCGCCCCTATTGAAACTCGAGTGAATGGTGTCTTGAATAAGGACAGTGCTATCGGTGATTTGATGACTTGCCATAAATCCCCCTCATATTTCAAAGATAATCCTCGATAGGATGCACTTAATCCTAATGATAATATTTTACTCAGGGTATTGTACGAATCATTGCATAATAAAATTGGATGGAATCTATTAAAAAAAAGGCCCCAACTCTTTAGGAACCAAAGTGATAAAAAAGGAGTTAGTGGCTCCTCCAATTTTATCCTTCCCCCAAGTCCTATTCGACATATTACATAAATAATTCTTGATTATATCCTAGCATTCTCTGGAAAAATTAATAGAGAACTCATTGGGGCCTGTATCTTTGTCCAGATGGAGGATCCAAAATATGCTTTTGATTTATGTCTCTAAAATCAGGTGATCAATCCCCTCATTCTCTTCATCATTGAATAGTTGATGGATTTTCCTTAGCAACAAAAAACCATTGTATTGAGAGGGATCTAGATGTTCAAAATACAACTCCTTAAAAAAATCTTCGCCTCCTAAATCTCTTCAAATGAGAGATAATTTATCCATTGGGATTTTGGATTTCTTTGATATTGTTTATCAAAATTGGGCCAATCACATTATTATGAAAAAAATGAGGTATTATGGTCTTCATATTTAAACCATAGAATATAAGATTTTAATTTCCACACTTCTTCTTCCTATCTACAAGAAGCAATAAAGGCTTGATCTAATTATTTTTCTTTCTTTAAATATCCTAATTTAATTTCATTTGATTCCATTTTCAATTTATTTTTTTCTAACTCATTTTGAATCTCCTTGCTTTAACAACCCATTAATTGATATTTATTCTTTTCCCACCCCTTCAAAGATACTTTAATAAGTTTGAGTTTAGTTTCCCAAATGTAGGTTGGAGATCAATCTTTATAAGTATCCCATTCTCTTTAAAGATTTATTGGGCATCCTCCTCCCTAAGCAACAAGGGAGTGAACATAAAGGGAAGAGGGCTAAAGTTAACAAGAACATCAAGAGAAAGAGTCAAGGGCTAGTGAAAATATTATTAAAGAAATAATTTTCTAAGAAAGCAAGATATCCTTAGCCAAAAAAGATGATTGAACCAAGACCATGTCTAGACGTGATGCCACATGTCTAGGCCTGATTCTCTAACTGTTTCAATGTCACGTCCCCTCTCATCCACTAGAGAGAAAACACGACCATTTCTACTCGCTCTGATTGTCGTAGGGGCATCCAGCCCAAAGTTCACTAAATCCCGCATGTATAAATTCTCCAAAATTGCAATAGTAGGGAACTTGATCCTATCAGTGATCCATTCAATGATTTATGAAGCAAAATAAATCCCAAAGGAGATCGAACCACGGAGAATCAGCCCACAAAATCAAGGATGTGAAAAACCTGAGTTTGCAGAGTCAGGGAAAACTACAATTACGATCCTGCATCCCACATTCCACATGTGGAAAGGAAAATATGGATGAATTTTTGCAGCAAACCGAAGGACGTTCCCGCATCCCGCATGCAGAAAGGAAAATGCAAACAAATATTTGTGGTGAACCAAAGGACATTCCCGCATGCAGAAAGGAAAATGCAGACAAAGATTTGCAGTGAACCAAAGGATGTTCCCACATCTCACATCCCGCATCCCGCAAGTTGCGGAAAGGAAGTTTTCTAGCAAGAAACTTAACCTTTTTGCAAAAGTCTTGGACCGATTTGATCATTCAGGCCATCACATATCCGACCATTTGAGCCCCCATAACTTAACTTAAAAATGCATTGAAGAAACATACACATATGCATACAATTGCAATTATACAGCTGAAGCAATTCATCAAATCAACACATTGGCATATTCATCATATTTCAATAAGAAAATACAATTGCAGAGATTAACATAAACCAAATATACTTATCTTGGAAGAGGTTTTCCTGCAACCAACTATGTTGCTGCAACGTTCCACCCAACCATAGGCTAGTGCGCTCATCAATCTCTCAGCAACACTGCCACCCCTGAGTCGGGCATGATTCCCACAAGGAATAAGGAACAATAGAAGGCTCACACATAGCCAAGGATACAACAAGACTCAGCCAAGCCAACATAGTTGGGTTTATCAGGCTACAAACAAACAAGCCAATATAATGTTGGGTTTATCAGGATAAACAACCAAACCAACTAACAGTTGGGTTTATCAAACTGCAATCAATAAAGCCAGCATTCACATTAAGCACCAACAAACGCCAACTAACAGATGGGTTTATTAGGTTGCGAAGGAGCTAGAATGCTTGAACTGCTAAGCTAGTGAGCTCAACCACAGAGCTAGGGACACCTGCACCAGATATGGCTTGGCTTCTAAAACATATACACAACAAACACAAGGAAGCATCCCCTTCTCTATTACACAGTCCCTCAGGCTATGCCTTCCCTTCCAGTGCTCTTTAGGGTGTGCAAAGAAGAAAACCAACCCCTCTAGATTTGTTTGTGAGATTCCTTCCTACACTAGGTTTATCAAGCTAAATCATACACAATTCCACTCCAAACCAGTTTAGATCAAGTCATAAATATGCACACATAGTATTCCACAATGTCAACACATTAATACAGGCTTCCAGTCATTATGTGACAGAGGAGACCATTGCACAACAACACTGAGGAAACCACAAATGACAACCATTCTAATAAAATTGATTGATTACACTGTGAATCATTCAGTAAACAAAGAAGACCCTACACCTTTGCGTGACTAAGGATGGTAACAATAGGAGAACAAAAACCAGAAAAAGATACGGTTCTACAAAAAAAAAAGGACGGATGCACAACATGCATGAACAGAATGGAATAGCGAATGATTAGAAATCGACCACAATGTTTTAATGAGATCCCCCTGATGATGGATTGCGCATGCACCATTCAGAAAAAAAAGAGAGAGCGAGAGAACCGAACACATGGGTGAATGAAGGATAAAACTCAGGAAAAATCAGCTGCATGGGGAAATAACAAAGAAATAAAAATGCTTGGGTGAAAGAAGGATGCATGATCAAAACGTCCCCACTCCCCACAACATGAGGGAATATGGAATCGTGAATGCATGAGTGAGTGGGCATACGTTTGTGGGTGCTTTATTTTGACACATGGATTTTCCCCAAAGGTTAAACATTCCCCCCTTATCCTTAGGAAATCATGGCCCCATCTCATTATTTGTTACACAGGCGTAGCTGGTTGTGGGTTTTTATTTAAATTGCATATTTATATGATGCCCAAAATTTATAATGTGTCATCTAGCACCAAATACTATCGGGATCGATTTTAATCGTCGAAACATAAACACACTAAATAAATGGTGGGGCTTTTTCCTTTATCTCCACACCATGATTATTTACAATTTTTCCATCATATATATAAATGAAAACATGGTCAAAAACAGGGTTTTACATTCCCCTCCTCCTTCAACAACACTATCCTCATTGCTTTACAAAATTGACAAAATGCTACACTGGCACTGCCCTCAGTGCTCCGCAGAATCGAACAAAAAAGGATGTGTTAATTGCATGGCATCCTTCATCTCCCATGTAGCCTCTTCAAGATTGTAGTTCTCCCATTGCACCTTCACCTGCCCTATGTCTCGGTTCCGGAGCATTTTGACCTTCCTGGAGAGGATGCACATTGGCTCGATTTGGAATTCTCCTTCGGTTTCCACCTGAATCACATCCCAATTTATCACATGATTAGAATCATGTACATATCTCTTAAGCAAAGAAACATAAAAAAAATTATGAGCCCTAGTGCTAGAAGGAAACGAAAGTCTATATGCAATTGGCCTTGTAGCAGGGCTTTCTCCTTGCTACAGGGGCAGGAATGGCTCCCTTCTGTCTATAGGATAGAAGGGTAGGTTCCTGCTTGGAAAAGACTGAAAGGAAAAATGGAATGTAAAGAACAGTAATGAAAACAAAGATGGAAGAGAAATATGGAGAACCCCTTTGCAAACAATGGGTTAGGGTTCTGCCTCCAATAACCTGCAAACAATTGTTAGAAACTAGAAACCTGCAAAACAAGTTAGGCAATGAACCTGTGAATAAACCATGGATTAGAAAGCAAAGAAAGCATTAAACAAAAATAGAAAAAAAACAAGCTATACCTTCTCTTTGGGTGGAATTGGGCCACCATGCCCTGGCTTGAAGAAGCACCTCTCTCTTGGATAGGGGAGCTATGGCTCAATGGATATGGAGGAGAGGGAGTGTGGGTGGTGTTGAGCTCTGATCTACAAATGTGAATCAAAACTTAAATTTAAATCAATCCAGGTCAGTAAACTTCGAGACACATCCAGGTTTTAGGACTTAGGGGCTAGAATTATCTGGAATTTAGCTAACTGTAAATTAAATCTACTGACAGATGAAAAATACTGCAACTTACAGATACAAAATCCTTTTACAAGGGTGACTTCATTTGTTTCTTTTTAAGCACATAGTAATCGATTTATGAAAGAAAAAAGGACTGAGATAAAAAAACAATTTAAATAGCAAATCTATAACCCTAGGATACAGACTACAAGGTTCTGCTTAGTTTCCCAGCGCTGAATGAACAGTCATCAATTAAATTCCTTTACGGGAAATTATTCATAATTCATAATTGTTTTCTTGACACTTCTCATTTAAATAAACAACAATATATAATGTACTGAAATCGTGGTCTGAACCATCAATATCTTCAGCATTTAACCAGTAAATGAACAACGTTTATCCAATATTGCCAGTGATATACAGCACGATAGAAATTGTAGCTTGAACCATGAAATGAAAGAACAGAGCATTAATAAAATCGATTAAAAACTTAACTGAATTTTTTCTGCAATTGATAAACTAGAAACTACAGGGTAACACATACCAATAGCACGATTTAAATAACTTGCACCAGAATGAAATCGCTGCAATCACCCAATCGCTACACCGGCAATGTAAAAGTGTGTGAACTCAACAATGGGGGCCCTCCAAAGCCTTGCTCCACACACAGTTAAAGATTTACAGTACTAAAACTTGATATGCATTCACCATAAATTGTTTACACAGCAATACCATGTAGTTCAGAAGCAAAGTGCGTTCCTCTTCCAAATCGTGATCATTATTCATTGTTTTGTGAAGGATTTATACAAATTCGAAACACAACTAGAAATTCTATAATTCTGCAACTTAATTAATGAACATAGCTAACGAGATCCTCATCAGAATCGTGAGACTCCACAAAATCAAAAACTGTTCCTTCTTTTGTGCTGGATGTAGAACAGGTGGCCACCCTTGACTGAAGTTGACTTGACATCTGTACAGGCCACATCACCTAACTGTTGAATTTTCATCCATATGTGGACACTAAGGATCCATTCTCTATCCTCCAGTTCCCTCCTAGCTGTCCTGCAAATGCTCAATCTTGGAGATAATACGGGAAGTTAGTACATCCCGTAGTCTAAGTAAAAATCCTAGTTAAAATGCTTAAAAAGTCTCAAAACTCAATTTATTAGCAAGCAATGACATTATACCTCTTTAACCAAGGTTTATGGATGAAATTTAAAGCTTTCTACTCAATATGGATGTTTTATGAAGGAAATAAAAGATATCTAAGAGGCAAAAAGGGGTCAAAAATGGTGCCCAACAGGTGGCTTGAGAGACAAAGGGTCTTAAGGAATCCATGGGCAGCATAACAGTATGCAAGGGAGAAGTGTTTTGAGAGTGACCCCCCACCCTCCTTTTATAGCTTTTTTGGAGTTTTAGGGTTTTAAGCCCTTGGTCCGGGCTTTAGCCCCTTCCACCCTAATTTTAGCTCCTTTTAGGGTTTTAGCCCCTTTTTGGGGGCTTTGGCTCCTAGGAGAGTATTTTGGGCTCCATTTGGGGTTTTTAAGCCCTTTTCTTCATCCTTAAGCATTTTTGAGGGTGTGGGGGTCTAATGGAGGGTCGTGAAGTGGTGTCCTTGGGTGGTGTAGGTCATGGAGACCTTAGTGAGGGATTTTTTGGGTTAACAGATTGCCCCCTGGTGTATAAGGGTAGGAGCTCATCGTATGGCCAACGGACATCATAGGATTTGCTGCGGTGAGGTGGTGCTTCCGGGGCTGGGGCATGGTGGCTTTTGGTTTTTGTATTAATATGGTTCCCATCAATGGGTGAGATACAAATAATGTGTGACATGTATATGGATGAGGTGGGAATCCCCATGCTCGTGATAATATCAAAAGAATAATTTGATCTATTCTCTAAAATATAAGAGCTGATCATATACAACTGATGATACAATGATGCTTGCCTCAATGTGAGGCTGAATACAATACTGATCTGGTACATTGGACCAACGACATTCTCATGGAATGCTATATATCTATGATTGATGGTGTGCTGGATCTAGAATGGTACATAGCTGTATGGAATCGCTGATCAAGAGTTAGAGTCTCTGTGGTACAAGTATGCTGCATCAATCGTAAAGGTATATCGAAGCACTACTGGGGCTTCTGAACACTGTCTCCAATGCAACCAAGAAATCACAGGGGACATAACCTATTTATGTCCCTCAAGTGGACTCATCCATGTGCTAGAGTCAGGTGACATCCGGGGTCTTCGACCAAGTACTGTGGGGACCAAACCTTGTATGAATCTCAATGGTGCGATGATGTAGTTGGAGTCGAGCATGTGAGAAACAACCATCACGAGAGGCACTAAGGACTCCTCTCAAGTGGTCCCAAGGAACTCATCAATGAGGTTAATGAAACCAGGATACAGGGACCTCTGGAATATATGCGTTGTCATTGACAGAGGGAGACCCACCCCTAGTCAAGGCAATGATGTTTCCTTGACCAGGAGCACGAGGGAAATAACCAATAGGTGTGAGACAATATGCAGACTGACCCACTAAATGGGGGGGGGGGGGGGGGGGGGGGGGGGGGGAGGGAAATAATTGAACAGGGGTAGGGGGAGTGTGGTAGACTCAAACTTCCTTTGTTCAGAGTATGAAGGTAGGGCGGACCAGACAGCAAATGAAACTTGACTCATGGGAATGGGATCATGGATGTAATACCTAGAATGTTACTGCAGATGCGAAATACTTGGAGGAGGTGGACACTTTTGATATTGATGGGATCCAAGGAAGACACATTGCAGAGTACTTTGAACAAAGGCGACCCAAAGGGGGAATGTTGCCAAACTGTTTTCTATGGAGTGGTGTCTAGGGACACTATTATGGTACGATCTCATGGATTTTTGGCAAGCCCGAGAAGGTAAATGCTCGATGGTGCTTTCAATTTTAGAGAGTCTGAAAGCACGAAGAAGAGTCCAGTGGGGGATCTTTTTCATTGGTAGTCTCCTGTGCCCAAAAAAGGATAAAAGTATACATAGGAGAGCTCGCCCATCCTAGAGGGGATGAGAGACTTCTTTACCGTTGGTATTCCAATCAGGCTAAAAAAGGTTAAACCTATACTAACTGGATGGTCATTCAGATACTTTTATGAGCATGAACGAAACCAAGTTTGCTCGACAATATTTTCTTGATGAGAAGGATGGAAAAGAGCTTAACAACAACCCGTGGTGAATTTTTTCATAAAGTGCGGCCCCTCTACCTGAGAAAGCATAAAATTATGCAGAGGGGAACGGTCTTGGCTTGAATACGCCAAGGTGGTCCTTTTCAATTGATCGTCTACATGGTCCGAAAAAGGAGGTAAATGAGATGATGTAGATGCCCTTTCCTATACTTTAGCGAGCGGGAAAGGAAGCAACTGCACTCGGCTATCTTTTCATTATTTTAAGGAGTCAGAGAAGAGCTTAAACAAAACTCCAGTGTGGTCAACCGATTGCGGTGTCATAGGTGGTGCCCCATGTCGGGACGGTGGACAGAGGTCCAAAGGTCATCCGCATAGTATGGACGGAGCAGAAGGCTCTCAAACATACCAATACATGCGTGGGATAGATCATGGCAGAGGCTCGTGAGTCGGTGTGGCAGAGGCACGTAAATTGAGGTGGCTCTCAGACAGAGGTCAGGAGAGCATGTGTGTGTGTTGTGGTGGACGGAATTGACTACATGTGATGTGAGTGCAAATCCGGGGGCAGTTATATGCCAAATACGTACAAGAAAAGTAAATCATTTTGTGGACAATGGTCTAGAATTCCGCGTAAGGTGCGATGTATGGAAGAGAAAACTATGTGTTAAAATACAAAATAAAAGTAAAAAATAACATTCCTTAACTTGCGGTGGCCCGAGAACTCGCTTGAGTAGTGATCGGGAAGTGTGATACAAGTACAGGTCCATAGACACTTGCATCGTCATGTCATGGCTCGTAAATCGAGGTGACTTGTGGGAAATGGTCCTGAAATTGATTTATTAACATGAGATGATGGTCTCATAAAGAGATATAAATTTGAGCCCGGAGGTGTGAGAGGTGTCTTGAACCGGTTTCGGGTGACTTTGGACTAGCAGCTGATGGTGCTGCCCCTGATTTTTGTTGAAAAAAAGAAAAAGAAAATGAAGTGACTCATTGGTGATGTTAAGCGTAAAATTTCTTGAGGTAGAGCCCATTGCGGGGGTTCTCCAAGAGTTGTCCATAAGAGTCAATGAGGGTGTATGCCCCTTTTCCGAGGCAACAATGGATGACATATGGGACATACCACATCGACTCAAACTTGCCTTTGCCCAACTTATCATTGGGTTGGTCATAGAATAGAACCATATCCCCTTTGTTGAAGGTGCAACGGTGGACATGGGAGTCATAGTGGACCTTTGACCATGTTCTCGCTACTTCAATGGCTTGAAGGGAAACACGATAGTATTTGATGGTTTACTCGAGTTGGAGGAGTCATTCTTCTAAAGGCAAAGTGTCAGGGAGCAGTTCTACTACAAGGCAGAGGGATTGGATTTGGCACTCTATAGGGAGCACTAATTCAATTCCATGTACTAGGCGGAAAGGAGTGAAATCGGTTGGAGTTTTTGTGGATGTGTGATAAGCCCATAGGGCAGAGAATAGCATGTGGTGCCAGTTGGTTTTATGGTTTCCTACCATCCTTTGGAGCATTGTTTTGATGATTTTGTTGACTACTTCAACTTGGCCGTTGCCCTGGGGGTAGTAGGATGATGAGTACTGGTGTTAAAATTTCAACATGGTTAATAATTCAGCCCATACGACGTCTTGGAAGTGTGCCCCATGGTCTGAGACTAATTGTTTAGGGACACCAAATCATGTAATAACATGGTTCAAGAAGAAGCATGTTGTGGTTTTAGCTTTGCAATCAAATGTGGGCATGGCCTCTTCCCACTTAGTGAAGTAATCGACTGCCATAATGATGTATTTATGTCCATTAGCCAAAACCGGGTTGATTGTCATGAAGTCAATTGCCCATTTGCATAAGGGCCTGACTGTGACTACAAGGTGCAACGATGCAGGGGGGGTTCTTGCCTTTGAGGCAAAGAGCTGACAGCTACGGTAATGCTTGACTGCCTCTATGCAATCAGGGAAGATGGAGAGCCAGAAATAGCCGACGCGTAGAATCTTCAGTGGGCAGTTGCTAGGCCTGAAAGGTGGCCACCACATGCTCCACTATGACAGTCGTTGAGGATGGTTTTGGCCCCGTCACGGGTGAGGCAAATATGTAGGATGGTATCAATGCCTCGATGATATAGAACATCTCCAATCAGCAAGTGGCGAATGGATTGATGTCGAATGCGTCGCCTCTCCTCACAGTTTAAGTGCACTGTGAACTTCTGTGTTCGTAAATAAAGAAGGATGTCCCCATACCATGGGTTGTCCGTGGATATGATGAATAGGAAATCATTAGGGAGATCATCCTTGGGGGGTGATGATGCAGTTAATGGGGGAAGATCGATCATGAGGGTGGCTAGCGCGAGTGCCTTTGTGATTTTTGGGGAAATGAACTCTAAGTCAAACTCTTGGAGGACGACTACCCACTTGGCTACTCAACCTTGTAGAAGGCAGCAGCTTAAGAGGTACCACATTGGGTTTGAATCTGCCGCTACACGTGAATGAGCCGAGAAGACGACGGCGAGGGCTAATTTATCCTTAGGTGAATATCGTAGTGGGGGTCTTGTTAGCTTCTGACTGATGTAGTAAATCACGTGCTCATGGCGAGCATCATCTTCTTGGACCAAGACTCCAGCAATGGCATTGTCTGAGGCCGACACATAAAGAATGAAGTCCCAGGTGAAATCTGGTGCTGAAAGTAATGGTGCATAAGCCAAGGCTTGTTTGAGTGCATCGAACAATTCTTGTGCTTGCTGATCCCAAACAAAGGGGATTTTTGTGCGGAGCAGGCAAATGAATCTGTAAGCTTTTGTTGCGTACTCTAGTACAAAGTGGCGAAGGAAGTTGGCCTTGCCTTGGAGGCTCTGTAGTTGGTGTTGAGTTTTTGGGGAAGGAAGATCAAGGATAGCCTGAAATTTGAGGGGATCTACCATTATCCCTTTGTGAGATACGATGAATCTGAGTAGATGGCCTACTGGGACAAAAAATGCACTTGAGGGGATTGAGGCAAATTTTGTACTTGCGGCAATGTAAAAAGACTTGCCGCAGTTTGTCTATATGTTGTTCTTGTTTTGGTGATCGAGCGGTAAGGTCGTCCAGGTAGATCAAGATGATGTGAATTAAATCATGGAAACAATATGTCATGGCATGCTGGAAGGTGGCTCTAGCATTTTTCAAGCCAAATGGCATGACTCGATAAGTGAATGTGGCCCATGGGGTTGTGAATGCCATCTTATAATGGTCTTCTTTCTGGATTTGGATTTGGTTATATCCAGAAAACCCATCCATGAAGGAAAAGGCCTCATGTCTGACGCACGCATCGATGATCTGATCAATGAAGGGTGTGGGGAAGTTGTCTTTGGGACATGCCCCATTGAGGTCACAGAATCCTGTGCAAACATGAATGGTACCCTATTTTTTGTTCACGGGAACAGGATTAGAAACCCAAGTGGTGTACGCAATGGGATAAATGAAGCCATTTGTGCACATCTTCTCTATCTTGACTTTAAACGCGACCACTTTGGACGGATGGATGGGTCGTTGCTTTTGGCGTACGGGAGCCACATTGGGCCATGTGTCAATGTGGTGTTCCACGATGGAAGGATCTAAGCCAGGAATTTCAGTGTAAGACCAAGCGAAGATGTCATGGAATTCTTGGAAGAGAGCTTTGTAGGCATCGACCTTTTCCGGGGAGCCAGATGCCCCCAGCATGATTTCTTCAACAATCTTGGAATTGGTTGAGATGTTGATTTTAATGGTTGGAAAAATGTTTGCCATATTCCCTTCTTTGAAGGCATCTGGTGCTGGGATGGGGTTCTTGAACCAGTCGACCTTCCCATGGATGAAATATTTGGTATCCATGGAAAACTGGTCAGACTGCGACACAAGTTCTTCAGGGAGGAAGAATGAGTGATGGTGCATGTCGTCCCATCGATATTCTAGGGTGGTTAGAGCTTCAAGTTTCTCCTCATTGTTGCTAAAGCAATGAAGAGACAGGTCTTATGGACCGTCGTTGGAGGTGGAGATAAATAGGTCAGTTGAACTGGACATCATGTAGATGGACATGGTGTTTGAACAAGGTGGTGGGGGGTGCACTTATTCGATCAAGGTGATTTCAGACTCAAGGGAATGTTGACAGAGGTCAGCTAGAGCCATTCAAAATTTGGGTAGGTCTTGGAAATGGTGAGAGTAATGTCCATACAAACCGGAAAGGGCGCAAGCATGGTTTGTTCTCAATGCATTGTTCTTAACTATTGGTGTGGTTGGGAGTTCAACCACGGGGATGTTTTAGTTTGTATCCATGGCATCCAAATGCACACGGATCATGGGAATTTCAAGGCAATTCTAAGTTGGATGGCCCTGTTGCTCGTAGATGGCGCAAGGCGGGAATTGTCATGGTTCTACGGTGGCTTTGGAATTCTTTCCCCTGGCCCTTTTCGGGTGGGGCAGCATGGGTGCAGGTGTGAAAGTTGGATTTTGCGGGATGGGTGGAAGGTGAGACTCCATCGCAATGGGTTGCATCGAGGTTAAAACAACCTAGGGCATTTCTAGTTGAGCCAGTGGATCAAGATACCACAATGGAATTCCCAATGTAAAGTTGGGTAAGCTTAAAGTGGCCATTACCTGTTGCTCATGACACCAGGTGGGGGAAAGAGGAAGGGAATTGTATGGACTGGAGATGAGCCCAAATAACTCCTTACTAGTTGCATGTGGGGATGCGGTTGTGGTTGGTGTTGTGCATAATGTTGTTGCTGCGGGTGATGTTACGGATGTGGATGATATTGTGGTTGTGGTTGGGGCTGCGGATGCGGTTGTTGTTTGGGTGCAGCAGTGCTAGATGAGACCATGCACAAGTCCATAGTTTTGTTTTGTGTCAGTGGTGGTGACACTAACGGGAAAGGAGCCGTCATGGTGGTATCGGCAAACAACCCAGGGCCCACATTCAACAATGGGGAGGATTTTGTGTTTTCAACCATGGTGTTGATTGTAGGGATGACATTGGCGTGTGTAGTCATCCCTTGTGGCTCAATAGTGGTGATGGTTGGGATAACGTTGGCCGGTGTCGTTAACCCTTGCGGATCATGATAAGTGAGTTGATCAACCATCACAATCTTCCATTCGTGGGGGAACATCATGAGACTGAAGACAGTTGATGCGACAGCTCACATGGCATACATATAACTTCTCCCAAGGAGAAGGTTATAGTCTAGTTGGGCATTGACAGCCTCTATGTCAATTAGCACTGTCTTCTTGGCTAATTTGATGGGGACATGGGGAAGGATTCCTTGGGCTTTAGTGGGATTCCCATCATAAGCCTGTAGAGTTGTGGAGGACGGTTGCAGAATTAGTGATCCGAGTTTCTGCCAAACTAGGGTGGACATAACGCACGTGGATGCCCCCTCATCCACTATGCACCGGTGCACAACCAGGTTCCAGATAGACACTGGGATTTGGAATGCGATGGTGGATGGCACGTGTGGTTCTCTTTTCATCGTGTCAAATGTGATCAACTTGGAGTCGGAGGGGTCTACTGGCCCAAGGGCGGCTAGTAAGGCTTTTCGCTGCGTTGGGAACGTTTTAAGTACCTCAAGAGCGGACATGGCAGTTGGAATTTGGGCCAAATCATCCACAATGCTATAGCTAACTACGGCTCTAGCTGTGGCATTATTAGCAACTCTACGTATGGGCAGGGGTGAGAATGGGGGTAACTGAAGAGGTAGGTTGACTGTTTTGGACATTGAGGCCGGTGATGTGTCAGCGGGTTCGATGGTGGTACCGTACTAATTTCGTCTAGTTTGTAAGTTGACCTCTTCAGTCGTCATGGCTAGCAGGTTGTGAAGACCTGTTTCAGTCGTGGGTGGTGCCCTTGGAGCATTGGGATTGGCTTGAGGAGGGGGTGCGGTTTCCACCAATCCTTGGACCAGTGATGGGTTTTGAAGCACCATAGGAGGAGGTCCTTGTGGTGCTGGGTTAGGCTGGGCTTGATTTGCAGCATTGGCAGCCTATTGAACCTGATTCTGAATGGCCTACTTAGCTCTACCCATGAGGGGACACTCGAATGTGTAGTGCCCATAAACATCACAGAGTGTGCACGGTTGGTTTGTGCGCAACAAGGCATTGTGTCTTGGGGCGTTTGGTCGTGGGGGATTTTGAGCTGGCCGATTTACCATAGCATTGTTGGGAGGGTTTAGTTGTTGACCGCCTCTTTGCGGTTGGTTGTTGCCTTGGTTCTGGGGTCGATTATTTCTAGCTTGCCCTTGTTGGTTGTTGGGGGTAGGCTGGTTGGGATGGTTTTGTTGTGTGAAAACTTGTCCCAACGGAGCGGGTGGAGCAGGGGCGGGGGCTTCAACCACTTGTACTGGTAGTGCATAGTAGATTTGAGTGGGAGGTCATGCCACAAATGTGGGCATTTTCCCCACATACTGCTGTGTTGGCCAAGCCATGGCCTGAGCCTATTGCGGTGGCACAGGTTGTGCATAGGACATTGTTGCTCTGGACTGGGACATCATTCTAGCTTAGTCCAAAGCTTGGTTTTGGTAATAAACATTAGCTGTGTTGCTTGGTTGTGATGGAACTGCAGGTGGTGTCGGTCGGTGTTGTGGCTATTGGGAGACCGATCCTATGATGCCATCTGCAGCATGGGATGCCCCCGGTGCGTCGCAGTAAGAGGTGCCTGTGTGGGGAGCATCTGGGATGATGGTGTACAGGTATCCAGACTGAGCATAGATGAGGTCAAATTGTTGAGCTTTTAGTATGGCCTCTTCTTTGGATTGAGGATGCTCGGATGTGATGTCCTTTGCTATGGATGGGGGCAAGGTCTTAAAGAACCAATCTAAGAAGATCCCACCATCAAGTTGTATTTTACGTAGGCTGCGGTGTCACTGCCACTCATGGATATGGTCAGTTATATGAGTGGCAGTGTTTTGACGGCAGGATAACAGGATCTCCACCCCCTCGTCATATCTGACGGGGAGTTGGAAATACTGTAGGAACATGAAGGCTAGGGAGTTGAAATTAGGGTACTTGCCTTGTGGTAGCTCAATGTACCATTTGGCCGCAGCACCTATGAGGGTGCGTTGGAATAGCCTCAGTATAATGGAATCATCTATGATGTTGTTGGATGAGCACCATAGATGGAATGTCATAATATGGTTTTGGGGACATTCCCCTACCTTGCCTTCAAACTTGGGGATTTCTGATGGTAGCTTAGTTGGCATGGGTGGCCAGAAAGCTTGGTGGTGGATGGGGTCGTTTGTTAACTGAGCCAAATCAAGCAGGTTAAGACAAGCCATGAATGGAATATTTGACCCCAGGTTGATGTGGGATAGAGCTGGGATGGTGGTGGGATTTGCAAGTGCATAATGCATCTGCACAGCTGGGGGCACTTGTGGTGGCATGATTGTGGATGGGCCAATGCCCCCAAGTGTTGTGGGGGGGATAGTATGGGGGGCTGGGACATTGCCCCCATGTATGAAAGTAGGGGAAATGTAAGTGGACAGTCAGTTCCCCCCTGTGTGGTAGGAGGGCAGTGTGCGTGGAAGGGCCACTGCCCCCATGTGTTGCAAGTGGGCCAGCTTGGTTGGTCACTATGGGTGGTGGCAGTTGACTGATGATAGTTTGCATGACTATGCTTGGGCCACCTGTAGGGTTGTTGGTGACAAGTTGTGGTGTGGACATGGGTCCACTTGCTATGGCTATGCCGTAAAATGGATCTGGGTTTGCACTAGCCATGGGGTTTGATGGTGCAGTATGGAGGTCTGGTTCAGACTGATATGGGTCTGAATCTGAATCAGAGGCTATGTAGCCTTCTTATGGTGTGCGAGGTTGTCGAGAATAGGCTCAATGATGTTAGTTCAATGTTCTGAATGGTGGTGGTCGCCTCTTAGGGGTGAGGAAGAGCATGGGGAATCAATTGTGTTAAATGTTTATCAAACTGATGGGAATGATGTTTGGACCCTGGTTTCAGTGGCTTCCTATTGGATGTAGGTGGTCACTCGGCCACCAAGATTACCGGAAGATAGTGCTTGGCTTTTTCCTCACAGGTGTTTCTACTCAATCGGAAGGGGTCGTTGCCCGTTTCGCTTGGCAATTCCTCTCAGTGGCCAGCTACTTTGGGGTTCCTGTGGTACTCCTCACAATGAGTTTCTAGGTAGAGCCCAAGTACTTCCCACAGTTGAAGCAGTCAGGGACTTATGTCCTCAAAGAATGCAGATTTGTTTGTACTTAGTGTAATTTGATAAATTTTAAGGCTCTCTCAACGTCATGAACTGAGTTGGGTTGATTACTTGGTATGGTGTATTTGTTTGTCTGTATTTTTGGTATTTGTAGCTGTAAATGGTTTATGAATTCATCATATTGTTGTGCATGCAATGAATAATCAAAAATTTGTAAACAAATACAGTTCTTAACCCTAAATGTTTATGGCCTAACTAGATGACTACCTCACACTGATATTCCTCTTTAACCAAGAGAAGGTGTTGGGCTCTCAAAAAAATGGGACTAATCCCATCCGTAGATCCACAGGTCACCTCCCATATGCAAGGTTGGTCAACAGGGAGGATGCTTAGCACCGTGAGAAGCCCTCCTTCTCTACCCCCTCTACCTTCCAGGTCATCTGGTTTTAATGGTTTAGAAAAATATTCAATGAAGGGCCTAGGTCTATATGAGCTTGCCCTTTGTCGTATCCCAGAATACCCTGGAGGGTGATGACTGGGTAGAGGAGAAAGGGTAAGCAAGATAATTAGTTTTAGGTTGATTTTAGTTAAGCTATATTCATTTAATTAAGCCATTAAAATTTACTTTGAATTTACACTTTATTTGTTGATGCAATTACAAGAAATTAAAGCAACAACTAAAATTAAAATAGTATGCTGGATAGAGGCGGCTGAGCCACACTGACATTCCCTATTAAACTGAAATTTAACCCCTATTAAATTGAAATTGAACCTCTGATTGACAGACTACACATTTCTAATCAAATTTGGCGAGGGGGTCGCAAAAAATTTTCAGAAACAGGTGAGGGGGTCGCACAGATTTCACAGATAGTCACGGTATATGTTTCTGAGTGAATTCACACCTTTTAGAAGATTAAGTGTGCCTTGGGTGTGCCTGTTAGGCCATTAAGTGCACCCTCATCCCCTATTCAGGCCCGATAAGTGCGACCTTCCCCGTATTTGGGGTTTTTCTGATTATGAGTCAGATCCGACCGACAGTAACCTGTACTATGGCCAAAATGACTTGGATTTTCCTAGCAGAGGCTTCAGCAACACTAATAACTGGAAATAAACTAGATCTAAACTGAATTTGACATGAAATTTTAAAAACTAGGGCAAAAATTAAAAAACTTGAAATTTTAAAAATATGGACCACGGATCCTGTGGGATCGACTTGGTATGGTCTCTAGTTCTGTAGCAAGGATTTCTCCTTGCTACAGGGGCAGGAATGGCTCCCTTCTGTCTATAGGACAGAAGGGTAGGTTCCTGCTTGGAAAATACTGAAAGGAAAAATGGAATGTAAAGAACGATAATGAAAACAAAGATGGAAGAGAAATATGGAGAACCCCTCTGCAAACAATGAGTTAGGGTTCCACCTCTAATAACATGCAAATAACTGTTAGAAACTAGAAACATGCAAAACAAGTTAGCCAATGAACTTGCAAATAAACCATGGATTAGAAAGAAAATAAAGCATTAAACAAAAATAGAAAAAAAACAATCTATACCTTCTCTTTGGGTGGAATTGGGCCACCATGCCTTGGCTTGAAGAAGCACCTCTCTCTTGGATGGGAGAGCTATGGCTCAATGGAGATGGAGGAGAGGGAGTGTGGGTGGTTTGAGAGACAAAGGGTCTCAAGGCATCCATGGGCAGCATAACAGTATGCAAAGGAGAAGTGTTTTGAGAGTGACCCCCCACCCTCCTTTTATAGCTTTTTTGGGATTTTAGGGTTTTAAGCCCTTGGTCCAGGATTTAGCCCCTTTTTGGGGAAGTGTTTTGAGAGTGACCCCCCACCCTCCTTTTATAGCTTTTTTGGGATTTTAGGGTTTTAAGCCCTTGGTCCAGGATTTAGCCCCTTTTGGGGGATTTTAGCCCCTTCTGCCCTAATTTTAGCTCATTTTAGGGTTTTAGCCCCTTTTTGGGGGCTTTATCTCCTAGGAGAGTATTTTGGGATCCTTTTTGGGGTTTTTAAGCCCTTGTATTCATCCTTAAGCATTTTTTAGGGTGTGGGGGTCTAATGGAGGGTCGTGAAGTGGTTTCCTTGGGTGGTGTAGGTCATGGAGAGCTTAGTGAGGGATTTTTTGGGTTAACAGACCCTATTCTTTCAAGCACTGCAAATGGCCCACAGTATCTAGGTAACAGCTTGGCACAACTTCCAAGATTCAAGGAAATCTTCTTTTCCCTCACTTTGAGGTAAACATGATCCCCAACACTAAACTCTATGTTCACCCTATGCTTATCTGCATAGGTTTTATTTCTATCCTAGGATTCTTTCATATTTTGTCTGATCTTTACAACATCCTGCTCCATGTCCTTGGGCAATTCTAGACCAAGCACAACCCTGTTCACTGGATTATCCCAAGTCAGTAGTGTCCTACACCTCCTACCATAAAAAGCTTCATATGGACTCATCCCCAAGGATGCCTGTTTTCCATTGTTATAAGCAAATTCTACCAAGTGTAAATAATCTTCCCAATTGGTTGGTTTGTCCATCACATACATGCGAATCATGTATTCAAGCACCTGGTTAACTCTCTTTGTCTTCCCATCAGTTTGAGGATGGTAGGAAGTGCTAAAATTCAACTTTGTACCCAAATATGCAAACAATCCCTTCCAAAAATTGGAAGTGAACTTAACATCTCTGTCAGATACTATTGCATTAGGAAATCCATGCAATTTTAAAATCTCCTTCATGAAGATATTTACAATGTCATCGATCTTATGCATAGAATTAACTGGTATAAAATGTGTTTCCTTTGTCAACTTTTTCACCACAACCATGATGGAATCATGTTGTCTCCAAGTCATTGGAAATCCTGTAATAAAATCCATGGAAATGACTTCCCATTTCCATTCTATAACTGGAAAGGGATGCAACAAACCTGCTGGGTGTTGATGGTCAACCTTAACCTGCTGACATTTCATGCACCTTGAAATATATTCAGCCATGTCCTTTTTCATTCCTGGCCAAAAGTACTACTTTCTAGCAGTAGCAATTGTCTTCTAATATCCTGGGTGCCTAGAATATGGAGCTTGGTGGATCTCATCCATAACAACCCTCCTCAAATATGCTACATTTGGAATATAAATTCTGTTCTTGTAAGTAAGGAGTCCATCTTCTTCTAATTTATATCCCTCATATTTTTTCTCAAGACTTTACAGCTGCGATTTTTCCTTTACCTGCACATACAATTCCTCTTTAGCAACATGATTAACAATCTATTTTCTCAAATTTGATTGGAAAATACTAAGAGATGCCACATGCACTTCCTACACCTTCCTGCTGAGTGCATCAACTACCTTATTCTCTTTTCCTGTTATGTGTTTGATTTCAAAATCAAACTCACATAAAAAATCCAGCCATCTAGGTTTCCTGGAATTTAGAGTAGGCTGATCAAAAAAATACTTCAGACCACAATGGTCTGTCCTTAGCTCAAATCTTCTTCCCATAAAGTAATGCATCCACATATTGAGAGCATGTACTATGGATGAAAGTTCTAGATCATGAGTGGAATAGTTCCTATCATGTTCCTTTATATTTCTTGACTCATAGCATATCACGTGGTTGCCTTGCATAAGGACTCCTCCAAGCCCTTGACCGCATGCATCGATACACACCAAAAAATATTTTTGTGGGTCTACAAACTTCAGTACTGGTGCACTTGTGAGAAGCTTCTTCAACTTCTAGAATATTTCTTCACACCTCGGTGTCCATTCAAACTTTATCCCCTTCCTTTGCAAATAAGTGATGGCATGTGCAACCTTTGATACTCCTTCAATGAATCTCTTGTAGTATCCTGCAAGTCCCATAAAATATCTTACATTAGTCACATTTGTTGGAGTAGGCCAATTCATAATGGATTCAATCTTGTCAAGGTCCACAAATATACCCTCTTCTAAGATAATGTGACCCAAATACGGAATTCTATCTTTATAGAAGTTGCACTTGCTCAACTTTGCATACAACTTATTCTCCCTGAGCAATTGCAATGTCAATCTCAAATGCTCTTCATGCTCTTCCTTGTTAGAATAATCAACCCATAGTTACCTACCTTAGACATTAAATTAATCATTTTTGTCTTGTTTGCCTAGTTTCATGTGTCCCACCTTATGCAAGTTGTCATTTGCCTATCCATAGTGGTCAAACTTGCCTACTTTGACTCATGTAGCGCATGGGAAACCTCAAGGAATCAATTCTACTTTATTCCTGGTCTCCTAGGCACCCTTCTGCTTTTTCTGCTTTATTGCCAGCTTTTTCAGTGCTTTAAGGCAATTGGGAAAGTTTGACTAGGTGAGGTGAACTAGTTTTTTGTCCTCTACATCCTCCACTCTTTTCTCCTTTGAAAAGCATGTATTAGTTTTCATTCCATCACTCTTTAGCTTGCCTAAGTGCTTTTTCCAATTCGTGAGCTCCATGACTGATTTGGAAACTACTTTATGCACCTATGGGGGAATTGCTTAATTTTAGTAAGCCTGCTTTTGACTAGATTCAAATTGCCTCCTCATGCATTCAAATATCCTATGTAATTATTTAATGCAGCAACCTATTATGTTACAGGGTTGTCTATTGTACACTGAGTTAATACAGTTTAGTGTTCAGCTCCATTTTCAGTCTCTTTGTGAGTGATTTTGCATGATCAATTGATAATTGTTGTGAGTAAAATTGTTCTATCACTGGGTTCAATTTCCACATGGTATTAGAGCCATTGTATATCAACTTCTCTCCTTCAAAATTGTTTTGCAGGTTCAACATCAGTGACTGGGAGCCTTCTACTGACAGCCGGGACAATTTCTGAGCTATGGATCAATCTCAGAAGATCATCTTGACTCCCTTCAACTTCTTTGAATGGAAATCAGAGATGGAGATAATGTTGAGAGCGAAAGGCCTCTACAGAGTGACTATGGCAACAGAAGCAGAGCCTAATGCAGCTGCAGAGAAGATAAAATGGCACAACAGGAGGGATGAGGCCTATGGTCTCCTGTGTCTGAGTATTTCCAGAGACCTCCTTTTCCATCTTGATGGATTGACATCACCGAATGAAGTATGGGAGAAGCTTACTAATCTTTTTGGAAAGATAGATGAGATGAGGGGACATCAAATTGAAAATGAACCGATCTCCCTGAGTCCCAATAGCTTTGAATCTCTGCAACTCTATTTCTCCAAGTTCAAAGCACTTGTTTTGCAGCTAAAACAATGTGGGATCGAAAAGGAGGATGATCAGCTGGTCTTGGCCATTCTCTCAAAGCTTGGCCCTGACTATTCAGTGTTTGTTTCAACCTTCTATGCCACAAAGTTGACAGCTCGAACCTGGAAGATGCCTAGCCTTGCAGATTTCATGGAATCTCTCACATAAGAATAGGACAAGCTGGTGATGATGGGCACCATCAAACCATCCAAAGACCAAGATCTGGTTGCTGGAGATTCGAAGGTGGATTCAAAAAGAAAAAAGAAAGCTAAAAAGCCACCTGAGCAAAAGAGAGACAAGAACAAGTCCCCAGAGGAGCCACAAGGTTCCAAGAAGAACTACCAGAAGAAGAAAAACAAAGGATAAATGAGCAAGTGCACATACTGCAATAAGGGAAATCACACTAAAATCTCTTATATGAAGAAGCAAATAGACATGCTAACCCAACTCCTGGAGAATAATGGCATCTCCCTTCCAGACAAGAAGAGAGAAGGAGGATCAAGTTCAGATGACAAAGAGAGAGTTCATGCATTGGTTGCTGGCACATTAAGCTCACCCAGTTTTACCATTGATTCTGGAGCTTCAAGACACATGGTTTCGACCAAGGAGGCATTCTCCTCACTTGAAATGTCGAAGGGACCACCTATAGTACTGGGAGATGACTCTCTCACTGAAAGTTTGGGCAAAGGGAGGATTGATCTTGATCATGGCCAGTTTAGCAATGTGTTGTATGTGCTTGGTCTTTCCTCCAACCTCTTATTAGTGTACCAGATGACTCACACTGGGTCTCTAAAGAAGGTCATATTCTCCCCTGATGAAGTTGAGATCACAGAGATATCAAGTGGTAAGGTCATTGTAAAAGGAGTTGCAAATCATGCTCAAAAGGTATACATGTTCTCACACTTCCTACCCTACTCAAACCCCTCTGCTCTTCTGATTCATGCTAATGAGGAAAGCAAGATTTGGCATGAAATATTTGGCCACCTAAATTACAAGTATCTTTCTGATCTTAGTGAAAAAGAGATGGTCATAGGGTTTCCCAAGATAAAATTTTCCAAAGGAGTCTGCCAAGGTTGTATCCTAGGAAAACACCCAGAGCATAAATTTGAGAGAGCTAGTCATGAGAGAACCTCTACACCCATCGAGCTGATCCACAGTGATGTTGCTGGCCCATTCCCTCATATGTCCATGAGTCAGGCCAAATATGCATTGACTTTCATAGATGACTTTTCCAGGTATTGCTGGGTTTACTTCCTGAAACACAAGTCTGAAGTTTTTGGCCTCTTCAAAGTCTTTAAGGCTTTGGTTGAAAACCAGTCTGGGAGGAAACTCAAGGTCCTCATATCTGACAATGGTGGTGAGTATGTCAAGTCTAAGTTTATTAATTATTGTGTAGATGCAGGTATTTAGATGCAGCATTCTATCCCTTACACACCACAACAGAATGGTGTTGCTGATAGGAAGAACAGATCACTGAAGGAGATGGAAACATGCATGATGGAGGCCAAAACTTTGCCACCAAAGTACTGGGCCAAAGCTATCAACTGTGCAGCCTATATCCAGAATAGGGTGCCTCACAAACAGCTTGATGGTATGACTCCTTTTGAAGCATGGAGTGGGCACAAGCCAGATGTGACCCATTTCAGGATTTTTGGCTCAAGGGCTTGGGCTAGAATTCCAACAAAAAAGAGAAAGGCTTTGCAGCCCCAAATCCAAGAGTGTCTATTTGTTGGATACTCTGAAGATTCAAAAGGGTACAAACTGATAAATGTGAGCACAAACAAAGCCTTCATCGAAAGGTGTGTCCAGTTTCAAGAAGAACCCCTTGCAGCAGTGGAAGTTGGAGAAGCCTCTTCACCACCTGAACCTCTAAAAGTAATTGAAGAGTTTGTTGAACATGCTGACCCTAACAGCCCTAGACATTAAATTAATCATTTTTTTCTTATTTGCCTAGTTTTATGTGTCCCACCTTATGCAAGTTGTCATTTGCCTATCCATAGTGGTCAAACTTGCCTACTTTGACTCATGTAGCACATGGGAAACCTAAAGGAATCAATTCTACTTTATTACTGGTCTCCTAGGCACCCTTCTACTTTTTATGCTTTATTGCCTGCTTTTTCAGTGCTTTAAGGCAATTGGGAAAGTTTACTAGGTGAGGTGAACTAGTTTTTTGTCCTCTACATCCTCCACTCTTTTCTCCTTTGAAAAGAATGTATGAGTTGTCATTCCATCACTCTTTAGCTTTCCTAAGTGCTTTTTCCAATTTGTGAGCTCCATGACTGATTTGGAAACTACTTTATGCACCTATGGGGGAATTGCTTAATTTTAGTAAGCTTGCTTTTGACTAGATTCGAATTGCCTCCTCATGCATTCAAATATCCTATGTAATTATTTAATGCAGCAACCTATTATGTTGTAGGGTTGGCTATTGTACACTGAGTTAATACAATTTAGTGTTCAGCTCCATTTTCAGCCTCTTTTGTGAGTGATTTTGCATGATCAATTGATAATTATTGTGAGTAAAATTGTTCTATCACTGGGTTCAATTTCCAAATTCCTCATTCTTAGAATAAATAATAATTTCATTAAGGAAAATAAGAACAAACTTGTCCAAATACCCGTTGAAGACATTATTCATAAGACACATAAATGTAGCTAGTGCATTTTTGAGACCAAATGGTACCACTACAAACTCATAATGTCCATACCTTGTTCTAAAGGATTTCTTATGAATGTATTCATTCTTCATTCTCACCTGATGGTAACCAGACCTCAAGTCTATCTTGGAAAATACCTTTTCTCCTCTCATTTGATCAAAGAGTTATTCAATTCTAGGAAAAGGATATTTGTTCTTCACAGTGACTTTCTTCAGATCTCTGTAATCAATACACAACCTGAGTGTACAATATTTATTCTTCACAAATAGAATTGGTGCTCCCCAAGGAGACACACTCAGCCTGATATACTTCTTCTCCAATAACTCTTACAACTGCATCTTCAGCTCTAGCATTTCTGGTGTATGCATTTTGTAGGGTGTCTTGGACACTGGTGCTTCTCTTGGGACAAGTTCAATCATGAAATCAATGTCTCTCTTTGGAGGAAGCCCGGGAATCTCATCAGGAAAAACATCCTTGAATTCCTGCAACACATGAAATTCCTCCATCCTAGGAGTTTCATTCTTTGTTTCCTCCACAATATGAGCTCCATACAACTTGAAACACTTCATACAAAACTTCTTCAACTACATTGTTGAAATATTCCTCACAGAAATCACTTTTGGAATGCCTCTTACAACTATTGGTTTCCCTTCTTCATCCACGCATTCAAAAGTTTTATTATAGCAGTGAAGATTTACTATGTGAGCTTCTAACCAATCCATTCCAATGAGAACATCATAGGAACCAAGTGGTAGAACATTCATATCTACACAAGTGACCAATCCATTCATCACTAATGGACATTTCTCTACCATTTCACTAACCCTTCTCTTAGTTCCAGTGGCTATCTAAACTAACCAAGATTTGATATGCTTTACTTTCTTAAAAGCACAAATATCCACTACTCTAGGAGTAATGTAACTGTGAGTAGAACTAGTGTTAATCAAAATACAAATAGATTGCTCAACAATCTTACCTACAACTTCAACCATAGTTGACTAGTGATCTGCCTAGCAGTCCTCTAGTGATGCATAGATCCTAGGGACGGACCTTGGTACTTGACCCACTGTTTTTGCCTCTTGAATGTTGTAAAATGGCCTTGCATTCTCATTCTCAAGTGGAAAATACCTACGCATGTGGGGTCCTCCACATTTCCAACATTGGAGTGGTGCTCTGTTCTATTATGGATCTCTTGTCTCTTCTCCCACCATTCTATCTGGATGCTTCTCAACTTGGGATGGCTGCCTCTACTAATTCCTGAAGTTAGAAGGTTTGAAACCTTTCTTCCTTTGGTTAGACTTCTCATTCTTCTTGTCCTTCCATGTATTATGATAATCATGTTTTCCTTTTCTTTGCTCATAGCAATACTTATCTTTCCTTATCACTTCTTCCAGAGTTCTAGGTTCATAAAACTCAATTTTTTCTTTCTAAGACAGAGGAAATCCACTCAAGAAACAATGGATTTTTACTTTTTCATCTTTGATGTACCTGACATACCGTAATAGCTCCAAGAACTTGTTTGCATACTCTTCCATGTTTTGCTGTCCTAATCTCAGCTCATGGAACTCTTTGATCTTATCATCATGGTACCTGTCAGAGAGGTACTTCTGCTTGAAATATTTCTGGAATTGTTTCCACGCAATATTCCTTTCATTAATCTTTTTCACTTGACTAAAGTGCTCCCACCATATGGATGCTCTTCCAATCAAATTGAAGATGGCTACCCGAGCCTTCATATTCCTAGAATAGTCTTGGAATTGGAAATATTTCCTCATCCCAAGAATCCAAGCTTCAGCTTCTTGTCCATTCTTTACCTCACCATTGAAGGTAGGAGGCCTTGCCTTCTTAAATTCATCACGTGAATGGCTCTGGTAGTTCCTCTTTCTCTAATTCTCGTGAGAAGAATAACTTGAATCACCAGTGGGATCCTTCAGATTCAGATGACCCACTAGGAGATCTCTTTCTTCTTCTGGTCATGCTCTTACTTCCTTCTGCTCTCACCGTCCAGTCCCCAGAGTTCATCCGCCTTTGAATGTTTGTCAAACTTTGTAGTGTGGTTGCATTCAACTTATTCTGCTCCTATAGCACCTTAACCATTCTTTCATTATCTACCCTGTGACTTTGCATCTCCACCCTTAGGCTTATCATGGTGGCTGTAAAATCTGGGGGAGTATCTTGAAACCTCCTCCCATTAGAATCTATCTCAGAATTTCTGATTCGGACATTTTCCGCCATAGAATATTCCTCGTATTCAGTGGGTTTTTGTGCATCATCACACATGTCGGTTCTCATGGATCATCCAAACCAACTTTATTGAACTACGCTATCTGGAATGCTTCCCTTTGAAGGTGACTACAATTCTGCAAAATGTGTTAGTAACAAAATCGTTAGATAATTTCAAAATCGAAACCACTTATCCACTACCGATGGTGGGTTTCCTTCTTATGCCACTAACAATATGTTGAAACCATTTACCAATAGCTATGTTAACTATTCAACTCGACCCTTCAAGACCCAATGCTGCAACCCGCATCTCTATTAACTGTTCAACTTAGCCCTTCAAGGCCCAATGCTGCAACCTGCGGTGCCGATACCACATTGTCACATCCCCTCCCACCCACTAAAGAGAGAACGCGACCATTTCTACCCTCTCTGACTGTCGCAGGGGCATCTAGACCGAAGTTCACTGAATCCTGCATGTATAAATTCTCCAACATTGCAATAGTAGAGAAATTGACCCTTTTAGTGATCCATTCGATGATCTACAAATCAAAATAAATCCCAGAGGAGATCGAACAATAGAGAATCAACCCGCAAAATCAATGGTGCGGAAAACCTGAGTTTGTGGAGTCAGGGAAAATTGGAATTACAATCCCACATCCCTCATGAGGAAAGGAAAATGAGGGCGAATATTTGTGGCAAACTGAAGGACGTTCCCTCATCTTGCATCCCGCATGTGGAAAATAAAATGCGGACGAAGAATTGCGGTGAACCAAAGGACGTTCCCGCATCTCGCATCCCGAATGCGGAAGGGAAAATGAGGACGAATATTTGTGGAGAATTGGAGGACATTCCCGCATCTTGTTTTCCGCAAGTTTTCGAAAGGAAGTTTTCTAGAAGGAAACTTAACCTTTTTGCAGAAGTCTTGGATCAATTTGATAATTCATGCCATCACCAATCCGACCATTTGAGCCCCATAACTTAACTTAAAAATGCATTGAAGAAAAATACATAGATGCATACAATTGCAATTATACAGATGAAGAAATTCATCAATTCAACACATTGGCATATTCATCATATTTAATTAAGCAAATATAATTGCAGCTAGTAACATAGACCAAATATACTTATCTTGGAATAATTTTTCCTACAACCAGCTACATCACTGGAATGTTCCACCGAACCATAGGCTAGCGTGCTCATCAATCTCTGAGCAATACTTCCACCCATGAGATGGGCGTGATTCCCACAAGGAATAAGTAACACTAATAGGATCACACATAGCCAAGGATACAACAAGACTCATCCAATCCAACAAAATTGGGTTTATCCGGCTACAAATAAACAAGCCAATATACTGTTGGGTTTATTAGGATAAACAACTAAGCCAACTAATAGTTGGGTGTATAATACTGTAGTTAGTTAATCCAACATTCACATTAAGGACCAGCCAAGCGAACTAACATATGGGTTTAGCAGGCTGAAAAGGAGATGGAATACTTGAACTCCTAAGCTAGTGAGATCAACCATAGAGCTAGGGACACTTGCACCAGATTTGGCTTGGATTCTAAAACATCTACATAACCAACACAAGGAATCATCCCCTTCTCTACCATACATTCCCTTGGGCTATGCCTTCCCTTCCATTTCTCTTCAGAGTGTGCAAAGAAGAAAAACAGCCCCTCTAGATCCATCTGTGAGATTCCTTCCTACACTAGGTTTATCAAGCTAGTTCAGACACAATTCCACTCCAAACTAGTTCAAATCAAGGCATAAATATGCACACACAGCAGACCACAATGTCAACACAACAAAATATGCTTCCTTTTACTCTATGATAGAGGAGACCATTGCACAACAACACTGAGGAAACCACAGATGAAAAGTCTTCTCATAACATCGAGTGATTACACTGTCAATCGTTCAACAAGCAAAGAAGACCCTGCACCTTTGCGTGGCTGAGGATGGTAACAACAGGCGAACAAAAACTAGAACAAGATATGGTTCTGCCAAAAATAAAATAGGACGAATGCACAACCTGCATGAATAGAATGGAATAGTAAATGATAAGAAATCGACCACAATGTTTCGATGAGAGCCACCTAATGATGGACTGCGCATGCACCATTCAGAAAAAAAAAAAGAGAGCGAGAGAAATGAACGCATGGGTGAATGAAGGATAAAAATCAGGAAAAATCAACTACGTGGGGAAACAACAAAGAAAGAAAAATTCCTGGGTGAAAGAAGGATGCATGATCAAAACATCCCTGCTCCACACAATGTGAGGGAAGATGGAAACATGAATACATGAGGGAATGGGCATAAGTTTCTGGGAGTTTTATTTTGACACATGGATTTTCCCCAAAGGTTAAACATTCCCCCCCTTATCCTCAGGAAATTATCCCCCATCTCATTATTTGTTTCACAGACGTAGTTGGTTGTGGGTTTTATTTAAATTTCATATTTATATGATGTCCAAAATTTAAAATATGTCATCTAGCACCGAATACTATTGTCATCGATTTTAATCACCGAAACATAAAAATGCTAAATCAATGGTGGGGATTTTTCCTTTAGCTCCAAACCATAATTATTTACAATTTTTCCATCATATATATAAATGAAAACAGGGTCAAAACTGAGGTTTTACATCCAAGTGAAGATCCCCTTATTAGAGATAGTATCCATCATGTCCCAACGAAAAATGATATCCTCCAATTATTCAATGAAGGGATCCTTATTTGTTGATCCCCCTTTACTTTTTTTACGAGAAATCATGACATTGAAGTCACCAACAATGATGAGATTATGAAGAGGGTAGTGATTAAGGAGGGATTTCAAATAATTCTAGAACTCAATTTTGTCTCTATAATGTGTAGGTCCATAGACATTACAAAGTTTAATTATTTCCTTGGTCTATCAATCCTCAAGTTCTAACCATATCCTATGCATATGAGAAAAAATAATGATAAGAGAGACCTCCTTACCATTCCAAAAGTTTGTTAATCTTCCAAATGATCCCCTCGAATTGATTGCCTTTCCTTTCCTAACTTTCTAGATCTTATGTACTAACTGCTCTACTTCTTTTTCCTCCATTTTGGTCTCTTTAATGAATAAGAGGATATCCTTTCTTTAGTGACTAATGCTTCATTTCTTCAATTTTTTTCTCCCCCCCCTACCTCGACAATTCCAAGAGACCATCTCCATTGGGAAACAAAGGTTGAGATACCAATCTATGCTCCTTATTCTTAGTTAGATTGGTTTATTAAAACTATATTATTAACTCTAGGGATGGTGTTTTCTTTTCCCAAAAAAATTTCTTTTTTTTCCCATTCAGTCCCCTTCTCTATGTTTGTTGGTCATCCAATTTTTCACTTGTGAGGCGTTTCCTCTTCTGAATCCTCTGATGTTTCACTCATGCTTTGTCTAATTTTTCTTCAAGAACTACATCTATTAGAACTTGTCCCTTTTTTACTAGGATCTCCTTCAATATCCTCATAGGGAACTAAAGGCAGAACATGCCTCTAAGCTTCCTTTCCCCCAATATCCTCCAAAACAGGAAGATATGGAGTAACTTGCGAAAAATGTAAGGATCCGAGCAATTTCCTATTTCAAAATTAGTATAATACTCATGAAAAACATTCATTTCCTCATCTTCTTAAAAGAGAATCTGAAATTGTTTTGTAGTTGGTGGAGTCGAGGGGCTTGGATCAGCCTTATCCATTCCCCATTTAGAGGGGTGTTTTTATTTATGTGCCAAGTTACCGAATGAACTAGCAGGGTAGTGTTTGATAAGCATAATGAGGAGAGTCAACCAATGTCACCTCGTTCACATTCATTGAACTAATTTGGAGTGTTGTCACCTCCAAGGGGAGATCCCTTATCTGAGTACCTGTCAATAATCACACCAATACCTTCCACAACCTAATGTATAGATCACTATCTATATGGATTCAGATCGGGAATGAAGAAGATGTATCGAAGTTACTCTTAAGTAGGTACTAATCAAACAAGTGTTGTATCATGGATTTAAGAATGCCTATGATAGAAGCACACGTAAATAATAACATCATTGTTTAAAAATATACAGTAAGTGTTTAGTAGTATTTAGAGGAGCAATAAAGTGTAACTATATATGCACCAACAGTACAACTAAACCATGCAATCATGCACAAGTTAGGCTGCAAAATGTATAGTTCTAGTTTCATTGTTTATCATTAAACATTCAAGATCAGTGTTTGAACAACATTGAATGAGTGCGCTTAAGTCAACAAACAGTCCAAATCCCATTGTTTTTTTTAACAGAAACAGAAAGGGATTTATATTAACAGGCTGTGCACAGCCATTTAGTACAGCATAGAAGGATATTATAGAGCCGACATGGCAAAATGGCTACGAACCAGACAGGATCCGATTCCCAAAAGATAGAGCTAATGAAAGTTTCTGGACTGTAAACCAAACGGGTAGTGTATACCCTTACGAACTGATTACATAGCAACAAGCAGAAATACATGACCCTTTCAAAATTGAGAATTATAAACCCATACTAAACTGGACAAAAAAGAACAGAGCTTAGAAATCAGGTGCCTTTCTGTGGCCGGGACTGGAGGACCGATTCCTCTTCCATAGGCTGAGCATCTATATCATTGACGCCATTGACCCTGCTCTCCTGGTTCATTGAGACAAGCTTTTGAAGATCTTCTTCTATGCGCTCCACTCTACCCAACAGTTCGAGCAGATTGCTTTCCAAGTTGTCAGTGCGGGCTCCATTGTTGCTGACATCCTGAGAAGTTCTACTCACAGTCTCACTCATTTCCTTTATTTCCTTAGCCATGTCCCTATTATCCTTAATCCCAATAGCTGTCAGTTCATATATCCTGCGCAAATTATTCATGATGTCCTGTAGCCCAAGGTTATTTCCCAAATGAGCCATTCTGCCTGAGTCGGACGTAATTGCAATTCCAGAAAACTGAGAGTTCAAAGAGAAATCCGCAATGTCTGAAAGCTCTAGCTGAATTTCTTGCTGGAGGACAGAATCGCCCCAAAGGTCAAGAGTATCAGACTGCAAAGCAAGACCCCAAAAATTATCTGTACTCCACCAGGTTGCCAAAGCGTCTTTCTTCCATTCGAAGCCCAGATCTTCCAGAGCCCTTGCCTGCCTGTCAATTTTGACTGAGCAATTATCCACCTGAAAAACGATTTCCCTAGATTTTGAGGGTTGACGGTATTGACAGAGAGCAAACTGGGCGTGGATTTCTTCTATCCCAGCTCCGAAGAAAGGCTGCCCATTCCGAGAGATTTGCTGCAGATTCCCCCACCCAATTTCGTCAACCACTTGCAGGGAGATATCGGAGTCGAGGTTCATACCCGCAGGAAGACCATGGGACAAGATAAGGCTAGAAATCGACATGGAAATGAAGGAAGAATTCCCCCGAACGTGTGAGTAAAAATAGCAATTAAATGTGGAAAAGGAGGGATTTATACCCTCAGCTGCCGAAGGAGGAAGGACTGACCACGCGGCCATCTCATAGGAAAGGATAGGACAGGGCCTTAAATGTCGACCGCCAAGAGGAGGGAGTAGGAGAGAGCCAGCTGGATGGAGATGGCGAGGGGAGAGAAGACGGAGAGTGGGGAGAGGGATGAAAGGGTTGAAGGGAAAAAGGAGAGGGGGGGAGAATGAATAAAGGCCGAGGCGGGAGATATAGAAAATAGATAAAAAAGGAGAAAAAAAATTATAAACCAACCAAAAGAATTCCCCTTGTGAAAGGATCTCCACTTCATGGACTTGCCTACTATAGCTTTGATTATGAATTCTTAATCCTCTCTTCATGGAATGACTTTGAAAAATGAAGGATCCTCATCCTGCCTGTAGTGGCCTTGAGGAAGACTGGCTCCTACATTGGCCATAGTGTCTGCATCTTTGTTGTTCTGGCGAAGAATGTGATAAAACTCGATGGGCTGGGACAGGAGGAGTTTCGCCTTTTTATATAATCTGCGACATTTGATGTCTCCTGAGGGATACCCTTTGATCATTTTATAGATGACGTGCCTAGAGTCGCCGAAGACCAGAACTTTCTGAAGTTTTTTATCCTGAATAAGATGAAGACCCTGGAGAAGAGCCATCCATTCTGCTTCATTATTTGTTCTTGATCCAATTCCCCAGGAAAATCTATGTTCCACTTGTCCTCCGGGATCCACTAGGACCCCACTCGCACCTGCCGCCCCTGGATTACATTTCGAAGCCCCATCAAAGAAAAAGGAATAGGAGTTTTTGTCTCTGATCCAGGATTGAAATTCATTGATGGAAAGTCTCACTTCCCACTGGAAAGGCCGGTTGGAATTGGTTGTCCTTCCTGAGCTGCGTTTGGACTGAAGGGAGATGTTCTCCTTTAAAAATTGTTTGCACCATTTATCAAAGGGGTCTGATATGGTTTCTTGCTGAGGGAAACTGATGTTATTGGAGGCAAATTTTTCAGCTATCATCCCTATTGTTTTGGTTGCAATTTGAACTGGTATGACCTTTTGTTCTTTGAAGATGGCACGATTTCTGGCGAGCCATATTTGCCAGCATAAGTTTTTTGGAATAGTTGCCCAAAGTCGACTTAGGATGGGCTTCTTACACAGGGAACCTGGAAAGAGGGACGCCCAATCTTTGAGGAGCTGAGGAGCATTGTCTGGAAGATCTCTATTTAGCACCCTAGGAAGAATGTGCTTCCATGCCATCATGGAGACATCACATTGAAAAAAGAGGTGGCTGGAGGTCTCTTCAGTTGAGCTACACAAGGGACATCGTGACGGGCCAAGGATACCTCTTTTTCTTAAATTTTCTACCGTCAAGAGCTTGTTATGCAGGAGTAGCCACATGAACACGTTGACCTTAGGGATGTTGTCCGGGTGCCACACCATTTTCCAGAATTTTTCAGCCATCGTCTGCTCCCTGGATATTATTTTATAACCTTCTTTCACGGTGTACTGCCCTGTTCTTCCCCAACCCACCCTATCCTTGACCGAAAGACATGAAGGAGTGAGACCATGCAGGGAGGAAAGAAAGAGATCGGCCGCATCTCTCAGATGATCTGGAGGAGAAATTTCCTTCCACCCCAGCCAATGACCATTCGTATCCCATAAGGACAAATCAAAAAGAGTAAGTATTTTCTGCTCAGACAACCAATCTGATATGGTACCCAAACCAGCAAGAGAGGAGCGCTTAGGTTGTCCTAAAATGTTGTTGTTCCAGATGTTTATTTTTTTCTCATTTCTGGGAATCCAATAGCAATTTTCCTTTATTATCCTGACTGTAGCTTTACACAGTTGCCAGAGAGTAGTTCCTTTCCCTTTCCATTCTCCCTCCAGCATTTTGGTCCTTGGTTTTTTGATATATTTTTTCCTTAGCACTTCCTTCCACCATTCCTTTTTCCCAGTAACCAGTTTCCAAATCAATTTGGCTCCCATGGCTTTACTGGTGAACTCCGGATCCCTGATGCCAAGCCCCCCCTGAATTTTATCACGCTTGATAATTTCCCACTTGACCAAGTGGAACTTCTTCGTTTGGGTTTTCCCTCCCTGCCAAAGAAATTTTCTGATTTCTTTGCATATGCTGGAGATGACATTCTTCGGAGCTAGAACCATTGAGCTCATGTAAATTGGGTAGGATGAGAAGATGGACTGAATGAGGACTGACTTTCCTGCTAAGTTTAGCCATCTTGTCCCTAAGGATTGCGCCTTGGATTTAATTTTCTCAATAACCGGAGTCCACATTGAAGAGGTCAAGGATTTTCTGACAATTGGGATGCCCAGATAATTGAAATGCGTCCAGTTGGGATTTGTTTTGATTTGTAGGATCTGCGAGATGCTCCAGAGACTTATTGCAGGGCAATTCCAGCTGTATATTTGACATTTGTCTTTGTTTGCTGAGCTCCCTGATGTTTGAAGAAAAAGATCAAGGGGGTTTTGGAAGTTTCTTGCAATCTGAGGGGAAGCTATTCCTAGGAAAATAGAGTCATCGGCGAACAAAGCATGATTGATAGGGGGAACACCATTCCTAAAGGAGATGCCTGGGAGGGAGCCTTCAGAGAGGAGCCTATTCAGTCTTCTACTAAGGGAGTCAGCAACCAGGATGTATAAAAAAGGGGAAAGCGGACATCCTTGTCTAACCCCTCGAGAAGCTTTAAAGAATTCAGAGGGTCTCCCATTGATGAGAGGGGCTATCCAGGGGGAAGGGATACAGGCTTGGACTTGCTTAATGAAGACATGGGGGAATCCAAATCTCTCCAAAACCATGATGATGAAGGAATGTCTCAGTCTGTCAAAGGCATTGGCCAGATCCAACTTGATGGCCATCCCGGGTTCTTTTCTTTTAGTGCTTGAATGGATCGCCTCTTGAACCAATAGGATATTGTCACTTATGTGTCTACCTGAGACGAAACTGCCTTGATTGGGGGAAACAAGGGTGGGGAGGACTTGTTTTATTCTCAGAGAAAGAACTTTCGAGAAAATTTTATAGGATGCGTTGCATAGGGAAATAGGCCGAAATCTTTTTACAGAAGAGGGTTTGACGTCTTTTGGGATAAGGGCCAAAAATGTTGAGTTTGTGGCACCTCCCATATTTCCTTTTGCCATCCATTAAATCAGACGCATAAAATATTTCTTGATTAGGGGCCAGAATGTTCTATAAAAACAAATAGGGAAGCCATCTGGGCCTGGAGCTTTGTTCGGATGAAGGCTCCAAATTGCCTTTGTGACTTCCTCTTCTAGAATGGGAGATTCAAGCTTGGCTTTTGTTTTGGAGTTGATTAAGGATGGGATATCAGAGGCCATGTCTTCCATCATACGGAGAGATACGTGTTCTTCATCATTATATAAATGAACAAAAAAATTTCTTACCTCTGCAGTAATGGCTGCTTGACCTTGAACTGCAGCGCCATCTTCATTTTTTAGCTCTCTGATAGTGTTCCATCGCTGCCTGTCCCTGCACTGGTTTTGGAAAAATTTTGTATTCTGGTCTCCCCCTTTGAGCCACAATACACGCGAGCGGAGTCTACATTCCTCCTCTATTTGTCTTAGAATCCTCTGAAGCTTTGTTTCCAACTCAATCTCTGATATGAGTTGGGCCTTAGCGACATTGCCCTTCTCCATCTCAGCTTGCAGACGTTCCATTTCGGCCAGAATGAGATCCTTTTCCTTAGCAGGATCTTGATATTGGGTTTTAACCCAAGCTTTGAGGGCGCCCTTCACTTTTTTAAGTTTTTGCTCCCAAGAGTATGCTGGAGTACCTGGAATGAAGCAGCGCCATGCTACAGCTATAATATCCTTAACTTCATCCGATTCCAACCATAAGCGATTGAACCTAAATGGGAGAGGTCCCAGATTTTCTTCTGGAGGGAAATAGAGGCAAATAGGCTTGTGATCTGATACCGCCGAGCACAAGAGTTTGACATCCGGTATAGAGTTTATCAGGTGGGTGCTTACTAAAAACCTGTCGAGACGGGAGGCAATATGCCCAGGACCTACCCGTTTGTTGCTCCAAGTGTACATGCCATTTTTGGGGACGATATCTTGCAGATTCCAATGAGAGATGAGATCTTCTAGTCGCTCCCCAAAGGGGTCCCTGACCTTGGAGCCTCCCCGGCGCTCAGCTGCCGATATGGTTGTGTTAAAATCCCCCGCTATGAAGCAGGGAAGATGTTTTTTGTCCACACATTGTTCTTCTAATGAGGACCAGAATGTGTCCTTCTGCGCGTTCAGAGTAGGGCCGTAGACGTTTCCCACCCAAAACTGATCTTTGCTTTCTTTACTCTCTAGTTTAATTAGGAGCCAATTTCTATTCTCTATAGCTAAATGAAAATCGAACTTGTTTGTGTTCCACCAACAGAGGAGACCACCTGATGCTCCATTGGCATTGGATGCTATACCGTTTCCGTTTGGCCAGATGCTTTTGATGGCTGAAATACTATCTTCAGCAGATTTCTTAGTCTCCTAGAGAAGGAGGATTGAGGCTGCTTCCATGGATTTGAATCTCTTAATTACTTCTAATTTCTGAGAACCGCCCAAACCCCTACAGTTCCAGGAGACTATTTTCATTATTTCCTGTGCTGTTTGAGGATCTTTTCTTTCTCCTTTCTTTCCTCCTCAGCACTCATGATGTATTTGCTGGCTTGAGAGGTTTTTACCAAAAAGTCTAAGTTGGATTGCTTACCAGCTGCCTTTTCTCTTGCTGCCTCTTGCTCACGAATGATTCGGTTAGTTTTTCTTCCTTTCCTGGGGATTGATTCTTGTTCTTCTATTGAGGTGTCTGTCATTTCCTCTGTGCTTGCTTTCGCTTTAGATCTAGTGACAGATCCTTCAGAGAAAGTCTCTGTTTCCGTCCTGCCTTTAGACTGCTCGACCTCTCCTACCTTGATTATTTGGGGCGGAATGTCTGTCTCAGGGCCTTCAAGAGGCTGTTGCTGCTCAGGATCTGGGATATCTTCTTGAATCTCTGGAGTCTCTGTGGGGTTTCCTTCTTCCTGCATTTCCACTTCCAGGGCCGCAAATTTGTTTCCGGAGGGGTTCTTTGTTGGAGGGTTTTGCTGTTTATGAGGCTTGGCAGCCTTCTTCCCGTTGGCTATGTTCCAACCCTCACTCTCAATGTTTTTCGAAGGGGGTTTTTCTGGCTTCTTCGGGCAGGACTTGGCAAAATGGCCATATTCGTGACAGTATTTACACTTGAACGGGATTTGCTCATAGTCAACCGATTGAAGATGGTTCCACCCGTCAATGGAGAGCATTATAGATTCTGGAAGCCCTTTTTCTAGATCAACTTCAACACAAATTCGGGCACAAGAAAACATTGGGGCCTTGGGTTCGGACTTGTCCACATATTTCCCCAAAGTATTCCCAATCGCTCGAAAGTCCTCATCATTCCAGCAATGTAGGGGAAGGTGAGGGAGCTTAACCCACACCGGAACTGCTTTTGGGATATCCTTCTCTGGATTAAAGGATAAATCCCACTTGTTCAAATACATACCTCGAGGACCCATGAAATATGGTCCATTTCTGAAGATGAGGTCCCGATCTTCCTTCTTTTCGAAAATAAAAGCGAAATATCCTTTTCCATAGAAGATTTGCTGAACTTCACCCTGGATTAGGGTTCTCCAATTCTTGTTCAGCCAGATCTCCACCGATCTCGGGGATGGCCAAAGACCTGTAAATAAACCTATGAGGCCCTTTTCAGAGAGAGTGACTGCTTTTCTCTTTGAGGCAGCAGAGCTTAGCTTGACCTCTGGTATATCTGCCAGTTTAACGAATCTTGAAGTAGGTACCGCGGCCGGCTGATTGCACGGGAGAGAAGCAACAATGTGGCGAAATAGATCTTCAAAGGAGGAAGGGTCGGGCGGGTCCATGATGGAGCCGCCGACCAGCGAGGAACACTGCGGCACAGTTAGGGTTTCAGGATGCGCGCGCAGTCCAAATCCCATTGTTATATCAACATTAATTAATCCATTTTAAGGCATGTTGTACTAGTAAATATCGACATTTAGTGAGTGAATTTTGCATAGATAATTAGGCCATATCACAGTAGTATATCAGCATTATTCTTTATGTAACAATTCTTGAAAATAAATCGCTAATGCGACAGTGAAAATAACATAATAGTGTTTGTGTTATGTATCATTTTCAAGGCATTAAACGTCAATGTATGCATCGATTAGTTCCACTACAAATAGAAGCCTATAGTGAGTCCTTCATCCATTAATCAAGAAAGTACTAAACTCTTATTTTTGTTTTTCAAGACTATTATTAGGAGCAATAGAGAGTAAGTTTGAAGAGTAACCAAGAAAGGCCCTTTAAGGCTCGTTTTAGGTCTTAGAAGGAAACTTAGAGGAAACGTGAGGCAAGGTAGGGGAGCACTAGGGAAGCTAAGGCAATGTTTGGGTGTTAAAGGAGTAGGATTAGTATTTTCTAGGGTTTGTAGATGTGAGAGGAAGGGAGGAAAAGGGGTAGGGAAAGGACTTATGAAGGTTTGGTGGAGGGTTTCCAAGGGAAAGAGTAAGGTTGCTAGGGCAAGAATAGGGGTGGAATTAGGGCTTTTAGGTTATATTTTCTAGGACTGTTTTTAGGGTCTTAGGGTTTTTATATTTTTTTTGTTTTTAGGGCTTCCTAAAAATTTTACCTAGGGTTTTTAGGGCTAAAGAAGGCAGGCCGGATTTGTAGGAGAGAGGACCGAAATTTTAGGAAAGCCCAAAATTGGGAAATTTTTTATTTTTTTATTTTCTATGGTTTTAGTCATAAAATTATAGACCTAATTCTAACCCTAATTCTACAATGAAAATGAAAATTTACACATGCACATGCAGTAAAATTTTGTAAAAGAGTGACAAATTAGGGTTTTTATGGATATTACCTTTAAACCCTAGCCTTAAAGGAAGGTGACCAAGCTTACTCTTGGAGGAATTTCTCCTTGTTAATTATATTAGGGCTTCTTGAAACAACCTATAGGGTCTGTCTCAAGCATCTAAACTAGGGAAAACCTCCTCTTGAGAGGGTTTTCCACCATGAAAATGGGACAGAAAGTAGATAAAAGACCATATTCAAAGAGAATTCAGTCCTAGGGATACCATCCAATCATTCAAGAAGAAAAATTTACCTACCATTCATCAAGCAAGACTAAAAATGGAGTAGACTTACTTGAGCGTGAGTTATTCTAACCATTCTAGCATCCAAAAAGCATGCACAAACCAAAGAGAGCATCAAAATTCATCCACAAGAGCAAGAGAAAAAAGAAAAAGGAAAAAACCCTCGAAAAGGTGTGCATAACCCCAAGAGATTATCTTGGGTAAAAAATTAACACAATGAAGTTTTGTCGCAAAAGTTGTGTTTTGAAAATAAAGTGAGGAGATATATTTATATGTTCTCACACTCGCTTTTACAAATAACTCGGGCAAACTTGCCTTAAAATGTAAATTTGTTATTATAAAATGTCAACTTAAAATTATAATATAAAACAAAATAAAATAATCAAATATGTGGGTAACTTGGGGAATATTCCCCAGAGTTTACCCAAAAATGACTAAAATAGCTAAAAATAAGAAAATTACTCCAAACTGAAGTCGTTCATGATCAATGAACGTGTTGGGTTGCTATGTAGTATGCTAATAAGAATATATTTTATTTTATTTTTCTCGAGGAGTGGGCTTAAAATCAAGAAGGATTCCATCACGAGTAGGACATGATTCAATGTATAGAAATGTGGCATTTTTACTATGTTGAGTCATCATTTTAAAATTATTATTTTGAGCGACTGGAGAATCATTTTGAAAAACGGACAGAGTTGTTTTCTCCTAACACATCATAGAAAAATAACCTCTCTCATATTTCCTAGAAGTTTCACATATTAGGAGAATCAAATCCATCTCTGAGCCCTAATTTTTGGATCTTGGAATTTCCCTATTTGACACATGTTTTTGAAATGAAGATCTAGGGAAAATGAAAATTAATCTCAAGGAATTGAGAGAGGTTTTTTCTCAAAACAAATCATTATACAATAGAATCTTTTTTTTTATACACGGGTGTCACATATTTGGAGAACCGAATCCATCTCTAAGCCCCTTTTTTCAGCAGTCTGGACAAATTTTTGTGGCAGGAAGTTTCAGAAATTGATTGTAACTGATTGTTATCTTTGGGATTTGGGAGGATTTCGACCTCACCATATATATAATGCATATTGTAAAATTTTGGAGTGGAGACACACATGGGAGTCAATCTGCTAGGAGATCATGCATACATTCAATGGTTATTTGTGTAAGAACATATTTTGCATTTTGAATGACATTTATTATACTATATGGAACTAGGCCTTTGATATATATTGTTTTAATATTATTTTTTTTCATTCTGAACTCTTCATGCATTGAATGTGATGTAGATTTTTTCTATATTCATTTCATGTATGTAAGTGAATGTTAAATACCTTTCAATGTTTGAAATGTGTTTTCAAATACCAGTACTTTTATATATGCTGCAAATGTGAACTGTTTGTTTACTATTTGAAGTTATATGTCTTGAAAGCTTATCTCCTGTACCTTAAATTTTTTGTCATCCATTCCTTTAAGATTATTGTCTTTTGCACTTGTATTTCTGATGTTTTCAGATATTGTGTCTCTTCCTTTTTATCCTTGCCTATCCGATTTACATTGTTATCCAAACAAAACCTAAAAATAGTCTTTTATTTATTGAGGTGCCTGAACACTGCTGACCCCGTAGTCTAGGTAGCAGACTTTAGGGAAAACATATTTTGGCGACCATACTGGGGAGGAAGCATACAAATTCTTCCTTAGTTCAGTATTCACAATGATTAGATACAGTCTTTGATGGTGAACAAGGGGTGGTTGCATGCTTTATACTACAGTTTTTTTACCGTTGACTTCATAGAGGAAGGATCTGTTGCCGACTCCACCAGTTCAAAATGTCAAAATCCATGGAAGCCATTTTGGCTGCAAGGTTTGCACCTTTCAATTTTTCAGATGTTCTGGATTTTCCAAGTAACGTGCCTACTATGGATGAATGGGGAGACTTCCTTCCAAGATTTAGAGGAGATGATCATGACGATCCGGCACAACACTTGATTGAATTTCATCAATACATGAACCATCTCGGTATTCATCATGAGGATGTATTGTTGAAAATGTTTATGTATTCATTGGAAGGAAATGCCGGACAGTGGTACCGATATTTTCCTATCTCTATTATTTTGTCAATAAAATATTTCCATGATGTCTTTTATGTTTATTGCAAGAGGATTTATTCTGTTGATCTCCTTTTAAAGGAATTTTGTGAGCACTTTAAGTTCAATAAATCTCTTGGTAATAATGAAAGACCTTGTGAAGCTCAACACTCTATTGAAGAAAACATTGAAAATCACATTGTTTATGAATATTTGCAGGACAATGTTAAAGTCCGTGTTGATGACAATATGATTGTAGATTCAGTGAACATTTTTAAAAATTGTTCTCACAACAAAATAACTGTCCCAATTTTTTACGGAGATCAACAACAATCAATTATATTTGAAGTGTGTGCTGATTCTTCTATTTAAAAGAGAAAATTTCAGGATTGCTGTGATGCTCAGGGTGTTGATAGTTATGTTTTAGATGCAAAGGATAATATATCAGTTGTATCCGCTACTCCAAATATTTATGAAAATCAGCCTTGTACTAAAGGAATTATTGTAGAAGCATTTGGTTCAACCGACTTTAGTTGTTTTCATGATGATATGATGTCAGAAAATACTTTTCAAGATTTTCTAAATGAAGAAAAACATGAACCTTCAGCATCATCATTGAAATTTTATCACGCTGCTCCAATTTTTTATGAATATGGTGATGATTTAAAAATCCAAGATCCATATAGGTGTGATATAGCTAAATCTAATCATCAGATCCATGAAGGAATTCATTTTATCCATGAACAACCTGAGATGGTATATGAAAGCTATACATCTAATGCAAACATGGAAGAGGAAAATCATCTTGTTAATTATCAGGATGACATTGTTGTAGATACTGTTGAAGGAACTTGTGAGCACATTTAGGATAAATTTGATGCCTCTTATTTTCAATTCCTGGAAAATATTCATTCTCTATTTTCAAGAGAACAAATGAAATATCATTTTATAAATGGAGCAAAGGAACAATGTCACTTTTTGTATCAGTTGGAAACGTAGAACAATTGGGAGGACCCATTGGTCATTTACATGAATTCATGGTTTTCAGAAAGTTTTAGCTCTTTGGAATTCAGAATCCAAGAAGAATATAGTATTAAGTATGTGTTACAAATTAAATTGCCTCTACAAATGTTAAAGTCTTCTTTGATTTGTTTCTGCATGCAAGAAGTTGTTACAATCGTTTGGATGCTATCATGGCTTCACCGGAAGTAAGATTACACATGATTGGGTTGTTTCTACTGATTAGAAGTAGGAGTAAGCAGGAGAATAAGCTCTCCATACGAGCATGTAGATTATTTTCAGTATGTTGGCTTGCAACAATATTTTGTTATTTCAGAGGTGTGTGTGCTCAGAGCTTGAGCAAGTTTCAAATTTTTCGTATACGACTCCATAGCCCAATGGATCAGTAATTGTTGACAGAGAATAAGGCACTTGGTCTACAGTTCTTGGAAAATCACAGCAAAATTCCATCCCCCAGTTGGAGCCAATCTTTGACCTAGGTATGTTAGCCATGCTTGTTAGGATAAGTTATTACCTTAAAAATTTAGAAATTGAAAATCCCTTTCCCATTAATAGAGCTAATGAAGAATTATTCCTTCAAATCATCTATATTGAAATCCCTTCAACCGAAGATTCCCATAGATATTGACTTTGTCAATCTGCAAGATGATAAACCCATGGTAACCCTAGGCCCTATGATTGAAGAGTTAGATGAGGCATGTCCACCCTTCTACATATCCTTGAATATAAATAACAAGATCCTTCACAACTACTTTCTTGACTTGGGAGCATCCCATAACCTAATTCCAAAAGCAGTATTTCATGAGCTTGGCCTCAGCATTACAAAACCCTACCATGACCTGTTCTCTTTTGACTCTAGGAAGGGTAAATTCCTAGGCCTCATCAAAGACCTTGTTGTAAACCTATCCTAGCTGCCCTCAAAAAGCATAGTGATGGACATAGTAGTGGTTGACATCCCTCCTAAGTTTGGTCTCCTATTGTCTCGCTCATGGAGTAAAAGGCTGGGTGGTACCTTCAGATGGATCTTACATATGCTACAATCCCAATGTTTGGGGGGGAGACCAAGAGGCTTTACAGAGAGAATTAGCTAGCCTACATCATAAGCAATGAAAATAATTCTATGAACCATCCTATTTATGTAGTGGACACGGAATTTGGGTCATGTATTCTGCAGATAGATGATTCCCAGCAAATGCCAATCTAACTTACAAATCCCATCTATCAAAATCCTAAAGAAGTAACCACCTCAGTTTGGAGCATGTTTTTTGATGGGGCCAGTACTCAAGCCTCAGTAGGTGTAGGTGTAGTTTTGATTTCTCCATCAAAAGAGACTATTCATCTGTCTTACAAAATTGATTTTAAGACTACTAACAATATAGTCGAATATGAAGCATTGTTGTTAGGAGTGAAGGCTACCAAGGAAATGGGGATCATGTTCCTGAAGATCTATGGAGATACAGATATTATCATATAGCAGGTCAACAACACTTTTCAAGTAAAGAATGTCATATTGAAGGCTTACAGAGATGAGGTATGGAAACTTAGGGACTCTTTCATGTTTTTTGAACTCTCATATATACCTAGGGCTATGAACCATCTAGCCAATTCCCTTGTTGTCTCTGCAAGCATGTTCATTCACCCTTTTCCTCCCAAACTAAGCTATGATGTCCAGGTCAAGTACAGACCATCCCTACCTGATAAAGTGAGATTTGGAAGGTTTTTTAGAATGATGATGAGATTAGTAAATTCCTTCATGTAGTGGATGAATTCTCTGATATGCATATAGATCAAGAAAACCTAAATATGGAAGAATCTCAGAAGCTCGAGTTAAAAGATAAAGTAGGTGATCAAAACATTGTTTAGTTTCCTAGTAATCATATAAATCAGGGTCTGATACCCCTGGAGGAGCTATTTAATCATAATGATGTCCCTTTTAAACCTACCAAAAAGGAGAAAGATCCTGCTATCCAAGTACAAAACATAGAAAGATCCTGCTGTCCAAGTACAAAACATAGTTAGCCAAAGTCATCCAAAATCCATAAACCTGTCCACTGAGTTTACTACTGATCAGAGGTCCAAATTTTGTAGCCTGATAAAAGAGTTTGTTGATATCTTTTCCCCGGAATACAGTGACTTGAAAACCTATGACACTAATATCATCCAACACGGGATTCCCCTAGAGAAGGACACCATCCATTTCAAATAGAAGCTAAGATCCATCATTCCCCTCCTACTTCCTGTAATTGAAAAAGAGATCCAAAAGCTCCTTAAAGCCAAAATCATAATTCCCCTTGGGTATTCCAAATGTATTGCAAATTTAGTGGTGGTAAGGAAGAAGAACGGGGAGATTAGGTTATGTGTGGATTTCAGAAACCTGAACAAATGCTCCAAGAAAGATAACTATCCACTACCCAAGATAGAACATCTGTTGCAAAGATTCTTAGGGGATAGTGTCATGTCATTCATAGATGGTTTCTCTAGATACAACCAAGTTGATGTGCACCCTGATGACCAAGAAAAAACTGCGTTTACCACTCCCTGGGGCACCTTCATGTATGCCAAAATGCCATTTGGGCTGATGAATGTTGCGGCCACTTTTCAAAGAGCCATGGATCTAGATTTTGTAGGATTGAAAGACAAATTTGTTCTCGTATACCTTGATGACCTCACTGTTTACTCCCACAGCCATGAAGAACATCTGCAGCACTTGAGGAGGGTATTTCTGAAATGTAGAAAATTTGCAATATCACTGAACCCGAAGAAGTCTCAATTTCCACTTAGTGAGGGAAAACTCCTAGGTCACATAGTCTCAGTTGAAGGTGTGAAGATTGATCCTGTTCGAGTTGAAGCAATCCAGAAATTGTCCATACCTAGGTCAAAAAGGGATATTCAGTCATTTTTGGGTAAGATAAATTTTGTCAGGAGGTTTATCCCAAACTTTTCTGAGCTAGTAAAACACATAACCTCTATGTTAAGAAAGGAGGTTGAAATCAAATGGACAAAGCAAGCAAGAATCTTTTTTGAAGACATCAAGAAGGCTATCATGGAATCTCCCACTCTGATTAGTCCAGACTACACCAAGGGTTTCTGCATTTTCTCCTTTGCATCCTATGACACATTGGCAGCTGTGATATTACAAAAAGATGATGAATGCCTTGATCACCCTATTGCCTTTTTCAGCAAGAAATTGAGGGATGCTGAATTAAAATATGATCCCATTGAAAAGAAGGCTTATGCTCTCATTAAGTCATTGAAATCCTTCAGGGTTTACAGTCTACATGCCAAGGTCCTTGCCTATGTCCCTTCAGCTGCTGTAAAGGATGTATTGACCTGGCCTGACATTGATGGAAAGAGAGCTAAATGGATTTCCAAGCTTATTGAGTTCGATATAGAAGTAAAACCCACCAAGATAGTGAAAGGACAAGGTCTAGATAAACTCGTGGCTAAAGAAAATTGTGATCTTTTGGGAATTAATTTTATTTGTATAACTTCATCTAACCTACAGACAGAGATAGAAGTAGAAACAGTTGGGGAGAAGTAGCATGACAGTCAATAGTAGCTGAGAATTTGTCCTCATGTGAGTGGTACTCAGGTATTATTCATTTCCTGCAAAAGTTAGAAGTTCCTCTTGGACTCACTCCAAATCAGGCATGGGCTCTTAAACTTAAATTAGTTAAATTTTGTGTAATTAATAAACTGTTGTATTGGAAAGATCAGTCTGGTGTTTTGTTGAGATGCTTAGATAAAGAAGAGTCAATTCAGGTCATGTATCAGTTTCATTCAAGCACATGTGGAGGCCATCATTACTGGAAGACCACAGCCCACAAGATTCTGAGGTCTGGGTACTATTAGCATGTTCTTTTCTCTGATGTGTGTAACTGTGAGAGTCTGTGACAAGTGCCAAAGATTCATAGGGAAGCAGCAGCTCAGATCCTTGCCCCTTAGACCTATTGTAGTGAATGGTCCTTTCCAGCAGTGGGGGCTAGATTTCATAGGTGAAATTAACCCTTCATCAAGTGGTCAACAAAAATGGATCCTAGTGGCCATAGACTATTTCACCAAGTGGATAGAGGCAGTCCCTATAAGGAATGCCACTCACCAAGTCATCATGAGGTTTTTATAGGAGAACATCTTTATTAGGTTTGGCTTCCCAGTAAGGCTAGTGACTGATAATGCGCCAGCTTTCAAATCCATGGCATTGGTTAACATGTGTGATTCAATGGGCATTCAGTTGGTGCATTCCACTTCCTATTAACCCCAAGGCAATGGCCTTGCTGAGTCATCCAACAAAAGCCTAGTTAGTATCATCAGAAAACTATTGGAGAATAATCAGAAAAGCTAGGATTCTAAGCTGAAATTTTCTCTATGGGCTGATAGAGTGACTGACAAGAGATCCATAGGGACTTCTCCTTTCAAGTTGGTTTATGGTACTGAGGCCATTTTTCCCATTCAGCTGATCCTACTAGTTGCAAAATTATTTCAGGAGGAATAGGATGAACCAAATGACATGGTGAGGAGGATGCTTGATTTGGTGGAGCTGCAGCAAGTCAAGGAATAGGTGATGGAAAAGTCAGAAACTCATTAAAAGAAGATCAAGGTTATTTTTTATAAAAGGGAAAAGGTGGACAAATTTTAGGTTGGAGATTAGGTCCTCAAGTGGGATACTGTCAGGACCTCAAGTGGGATACTGTCAGGAAAGACAAGGGAAAGCATAGAAAGTTTGACTCTCTATGGATAGGCCCTTTTGTGATAGCTCAAGTGCAGCAGAACAACACCTTCAAATTGCAAAATCTGGAAGGAGAGGAGGTGTTTGATCACCCAATAAATGGGCGAATTTTGAAACTCTATTTCATCTGACGCTTTAAGTCCTGGTCATTGTAAAATATTACTTAGTAGATTTTTTTTCTTACAAAATAAACTCCATGCCCAATGGAACAGTAGAAGATAGTTTAATTTTTTTTTCTTCAGGAAAGGCATTATGGTCTGGGGTTCTTGGGACCTCATATGGAGGTTCCCATCCTCGAGTAGGAGCCACATGTTGTCTCCTAATTAAAACAATTTTTAATAAGTCCGGTCAGACAAATTATTTATTGATAGTGATGAATATTTTAGATCATATTATGAAAGATGTTTGGGTGACTAACAAAGTTGGAATATATGGTGTTCTGTTTTTCAAGAAATTTGAAAGTTTTAGCTTTCAATGGCTTAGGAAAAATTTCCAACAGTTCATTAGCCACCGAAAAGCCTGACTTTTGGCATCTAACAGTTTTGGCTCAGGACCACGTTAACCACCGAAATCCTGTTGATCACGTTTTTTATCAATCTTGGAAAGGGAACTTTCGATGGCTTAGGTGAACTCTCCAATAGTTCATTAGCCACCGAAAATCCTTGGTTTCAGTAGCTTAGCAATGCGTCTAAGTAGACATTAAACCACCAAAAGCGCATTAACTTCTTTTTAAATAAATTCTGGAAAGGAGACTTTTAGTGGCTTAGGAAAACGGACCAACGGTTCATTAGCCACCGAAAGGCCCAGCTTTTGGTAGCTTGTGAATTAAACCCTAGATTATCCTAATCACCAAAAAGGGAAAAAAAAGAAAACGGTTATCTGTCCATCAAAATAAAACTCGTCAGCATGAGGCATGTCATAATATACCACGTAAACCACCGAAAAGACTGGGGGACTGTAGTAAATCACAAATTGGTGGCTTAAAGGCCGTTATTGATCTAAAATGATTGATGGAAATCAAAACCCTAATATGCCCTCCATTTGTCCCACGACCGCAGTAAAACCTCTATGAAGCATCAAGTCCGAGTTGGAAATGATTACTAGGCTGGCTATCTCGTGGTTATCACAAGAATCCACCATCAGCTTACTCAAGTACCAATCGAGTGGTTAACCCTTGAAAATCAGCACCATATCTTCAGTACACTCCCCAGTCTCTGCATGCATTATTGCTGCTCAAGGACATCCCTGAAACCAACGCGCTACATTCCTTCACAGAGTTTGAATTTTGTTTTTTTGCAGGTACAAAGAATAATAGCCGAGAGATGAACACTACTACATTTCGACCAAAAATCTGATGGCCGTATTGTCGGATTTTCGACACTTCACTGTCGCATGTACGACACAATGATTTTTTTTTAAGCATCGGTAGCCTTGCGTCGATTATGCAACATCTTTCTAAGCGTCAGTGAAGCGACATGAAGAACCTTCTATTACGCGACGAAGATAAAGATTCCGCATCGGTTAAGCGACATGGAGAACCATCAGTTAAGCGACGGAAATAAAGACTAATCGTCGATTCACCGACATGGAGAACTATCGGTTAAGTGATAGGAATAAAGCCTAAACGTCGGTTAAGCGACATGGAGAACCGTCAGTTAAGCGACGAAAATAAATACTAAACGTCAGATAACCGACATGGAGAACCGTCGCTTAAGCGACGGCAGTGAATTTTTTTTTTTTTAAAATACCTGCAAATTGGGTATAGACCAGTTTCAAAGTGCAGGCTTTTGAAATTAGATATTTAGTATTTACAAATTGAGGGGCAATAACAAATAATGAATAAACACTGTAATGATATAAAAAAAGGAAGGAATCATGATAACTCTGGATTGTTTTGATTGCTAAGACACAATTTCAAACAAGAAGTGCTTAATGTTTGGATATCCAAAAACCCTTCACTTTGCCTTTAGAAAATACTAAATCTCGTTCATGAAAAATGAAAGCAATAAGAAATAATCAAAAAGCATCTTAACAAATGTTAACTTTGATTCAAATCATAGATTAGCTTCTCATCTTTGAAAAATGAAGCATTTCCAAATTCTACTTGAACCACAATGGTATAAGGAAGATGCCTTTACAGCAAACAAAAAGGTAAAATTGTACTTACTCTTCATATCTTTTCTTAGAACGAGTAATTGTCATTGCTTCAAGATATGTATCTACCACCAACCCTGCTCGCATTGCTCGAAAACCTGTATAAGGAATAGGAAGAAATATTCCAAAGATTTGCACTAGGTCACCCGACCCAACCTGAGCAACCCAGACTCAGTTGTAAGCCTGTAAATGCTTTTGTAATGATTTTAATTGTGACAAAAGCCAAATCTTATGCAACCAACAGAACAAATGTAAAAACTTCACAAAAAAAACAAACCTTCCTCGTAAGTTCTCCTCTTATATGTACTGTCACCGATCTAGGTATATGCCCTTTGGGCACGTGCTCTGACAACTTCTGAATTTGAGCCTGCAACGAGAACAATCAAATTAGATGAACACGTCCTTCAAATTGATCTTTGTTGCTGGAAAATATCTAGTATTATACATAGTTTCACCAAAAAAATAATCTATTTGCATCAACAAAATTTAACAACTAACAACAATTCTAGAACACACAATGCTCATGTGGCCTTAGTTCAGGAGGCCATAAGACAAAGCAAGTTGGCACCCACTAAGGGAGCCTTAAAGAGAAACCAAGGGTAAGTTGGTGAGAGTCTGAGAAAAGCAATTAATGCCTACAAGTGAAGTGTGGCCCTAGTGTGTGTTTATGCGTGTGTAGAAGGGGGAATGTGTGTGTTTATGCGTGTGTAGAAGGGGGAAGTGTGGCCCTAGTGTATTTGCTCTCTGCCTGCACATGCAACTGTATATTTATTGCTCACATTTCTATTCTACTTGCAAATAAGAGGTGACTTGCATGTCTGTTTGATGGGAGATCCTAGAGTTGCAAAGAGTCAGCTGTTGAAACACATGATCAGTGTGGCACCTCGAGGAGTTTACAACACAGGTAGGAGAAGCAGGGAAGGTATAATTCTTTTAGTCTTATGAAGGTTCATATTTTCGAGGTCTTATATAGCAACAGGAAGAAGGATATAACCTTCTTACACCACTGCCAGAACAATTCTAAGCATTCTTCGCATCTCAAACGAGTATGGTAATTGACCTAATAAATCATTGCCTTTTTCTGCACCATCTCAAAGAAATTTTGTGACTTTTTACCATCCATTCAGAGGTGTTTTGAAAAACCCATTGAATTGGGTGGGTCAAAAAAAATATCACCTTTGAAGCCCTTTCTCTGAACCAGTGTAATCAGGCTAATAATTTTGAAGTTCAAATTCAATCAAATCCAAAATTAGGTAGTCTAAATATTTTAATTTTATATTTTGGACCTTTTTTTTATAAGAGTAATCCACCTAATAATTTTGAATTTCAGATTCAATCAAATCCAAAATTATGTAATCTAAATATTTTAATTTTATATTTTGGACTTTTTTTTAAGAGACATCTCACCTCGTCAGTTTTCCAAGGGGAAAACTCAGTTTTTAGTTTTGTATCAGTTAAGCAAAGCTCTTTTTGCTGAGAATATTTGTTTACAACTATATGGTACACTATTGGCATGTTCTACATGTTTAAACATCAAAAGAATGAATATCAAATGTATTGGGATCAATTTGCCACACATTCAATGGTGCATACTCTTCCAAGCACTCCTTTAGTTGAGCTTCAGTGTAAGACTGCATGCGGGAAACCCAATTAAGATGCGTTTAAACCAACTTTGATTAGGAAATTTGAACTAATGATACTGTTTATACTTCATACAGTTTGTGGAGAGTACCTTTCGGGAAATCTAGTTCAGGGAATTTGCATAGCAGACATCCATTGTATTCATCCCTTATGATTGAATAAATGTCAGATATGGCATCCGACGGTAAATAGAAAAGTAAAACTAAAAAGCAAAATGAAAATAAAATTGATTGTTATACAAATTTACAAACAAACCACAACCTATGAAAGACATTTGAGTCTAAAAACAAGAACCTTTTGGTTATGTGAATATAACATAAGCTCTTTGGATATTTAGAAAATATTTGGCAGAGCATACTCAGAGCAGTTAAGGCACGTTCTTTCATTGAATCTGAATAAACATTGTTTGGATCTAAGGAATTGACATCCTTCAGAACCAGTTCATGAAAATGAGCTGCATATGATTCTCTCTCTTGTAACAAATCATATTTGGAGCTATGTTCTGCAATCTGTTCATTCAAGTTTATGTCTGACTTACTTGAAGGCCAAGCCATAACATGTGTGTCTCTGTCCATTCTCAAGAATCCTTCATCAAATGTGTTTAGACGTTTGATCTGTATATTTATACCATCTTTGCTGACCCTTTTCTTCCTGACAGGAGAGACCCTTTCTGCTGCCAAGTCACTCAAGGATGGCTCAGCTTCTTTGGCACCATTAGTTTCAACTTGACCTCCTACAGCCTGAGGACCCAATATTTCCACACAACGACTTGAATACAATTCACAAGCTGGAAACAAGGTCCAGGGTAGTGCAAAAGGTCAACAAGCATGTCTAAGTTCCAGATATGTGGTGGACATGTATTAACTATCCGAACATAAGCACTGCACATGGCCACCTGAGACAAGAACATGAAGAGAAAATGCTTATTCAACTTTCAGGCAAAAAGATCTATATAGGAGTTCTAAATCATGGCTGAGACACAACTTACCTTCAGTCCCTGGCTGCTTGTATTCTGAAAAGTCTGAGCAAACACACTTAGCAACTCTTTAGCTGTACATTCAACAATGTGTTTGGGACATATGGTATATAAAGTATGAAGGCAAGCACCCATGGCTGAATCATAAATAGCAGTCCTGAGAGCACAATTTTGTCAATGTACCTTGAATTTCATGATCTCTCCTAGTAGGTTGCATATAAAAAAATTAAAAGTACCATGAAAATTCGAGAATGTGGATAAAACAATAACATTAGCACAGCAGACTAAGTAATGTAGCAAAAACAATTGGGTAAATAGAAAGAAACAGAAACAACTAGACAAACAGTAATAATAAAGACACCCAGTAAAAAGCATATCTGTGTAACGACGTTATGTATGAACATGAAAAACAACGAGAAAATGTGAGGAAACACTGGATGAATATTGAAGGTATACTGTATGTAGCAGCTCCACAACCTAGCACTTCTAATTTTCTAAAACACTGCAATGTTTCCGTACCCAAAATGGAACTACTACTGCTACCATTAGTGTAACTGAAACAGAAAACTAAGAGTAACAGAAATAAAGAGCCAAAGACAAAAACAACAGCAATGAAGGAGGACTACTCCCATAAACTGACTGATTGTATATAAGGGCAGGAAACCCCTAATAAAAGCAATAAGGCCCTTATTACATAAAAGTCATATTTTACAAACATTAAATTATGATACTGTAATAACCTAGGACTAGAATATTATTACAAAATCGTGAGCATACATACTGATTTCATAGTCATTTAGGTGATTTTTGTCCAGTGTTCTAAAATATTGTTTTAGTTTAGACATCATTTACAAAGCAACCTTGGTAAATATGGAATAGCTATGCAAAAGACACATATTGACTCTTCCAAGCTCCCTTCGAGTCATTTCAACTTTTTGTATTAAAAAAGCTAGTCGCATTAGCCTATAAACAAGACCCACGTGCAAACCTTTGTTAGCCTATAGACATTGTTGTTGTATGATAAGACAAAGTAACTTAGTTCTATGCTAGAGAAGTTATGACTAGGGAACTCCTTTAAATGTGCATATATCAATACCTCTGTTAGTTAGAAATTTATTCTGAAACAGGAGATGTTAACAGTATGTGTTATATTTGCTTCTTTATAGAATGTAAAATAAAAATTTGAGCCTGAATATTTCAGGATTAGGTTTGAAGGGATGAAAGCGGGTACCTTTCCCCAAGATTCAAAATTTTGCATGATCTAAGAACTTACTTGTGCCCAACGCTCCCTCCTGTTCAGATTTCCAGCGGCTGGTTCTTGGAAAAGAAGACTAAGACCTTCCACAATGCACTGCAAACAGGAAGTCACACATTCAATAAATAGCCTTAAGATATGGAGGACATTGTTTTTAAGTGCAAAGCAGAAACATCACTAATGATGAATCACTAACAAATAACCATGAGGAATTAAAAACAGGTAAAAGACCGATCCATATGGTGTCTCACAGACACAGAACTTTGGAGAATGATAGGTTTACCATTTCTTTCAGATTATCAATAGCATTCAATGATTTTTTAGCATCCTCAGACAACCTCTGTTCACCACTTTTTGACTGCCCTGAAGTACTTGTAATGGGCATGTCATCTTCCTTAGGTGCACCAGCAAACACTATAGAGCTCGAAGTTTCTCTTAAACCTTCATCATCGCCCCAAGATTGAAGATTTAAATCTGTGAGCCCACACCCAAGTGCCACTGCTACTGTTCCAGGTTGTGACATATATTGGCCTACATAAAAATGGAAGTTGGAACATGATATGTAAATGTAAACTGGTACAACAAAAAAATGAATGGTGAACAGGAGAATTAAAAATGAAACAATTGAAAACTAATATCCACTTACTGCTGAGAGATTGCATGGTCACACATTCCAATAGTCTATGGGCTTCCTTGGGTTAATACCAAAAACGATTCTTATACTAATTGAAAATTCATAAAATATATTTCGACAAATTATCTCATCACTATCAAAATATCAGTTGTATGCCCAAGGGCATCTGGTTTAAGTGGCAAGCAGTAAGGTGATATGGACTGTAATAACACAGACAGGTTCAAAACCCCCAAGAGGACTCATATGAGCACCAGTGCAAAAGTGACAGGTGATTTTGACAGCATTGAAACACCACTCGGTCCACTCCTAGTGCACACTTGGCCAAAGGATGGGCTGTAAGTTTCTACAATAAGCAACATTTCCCCCAAGAAAAAAATTGCTGTATAGATGATTTAAGAAAATATTAAATAATACTACTCTACCAAAAATGATTGTAGTGCTCGTGCTATATTGATTTGCTTGAAGATATTATAATTGGACTAAATTCAAGATATATACAAAGAACATACCATACATTCCAACACCGTAAAAGGATCAGATGCATAGATTTAAGAAAGTACTGCAGCTCTAGAAGGAGATGATCTTAGTGCTATTATTATGTCAATTTCTTTGAATGTGGGTTATTTATTAAAAAATCCATAAGATGTCCTAACAACCTGTTACCCCTCTTTTGGCAAGGGGTAAATGATGATCAATTTTCGATCTGTGGTTAAACTATAGATCAGTGATCTGAGATTTGTGCAGCAGTATCAGATGGTCCAAAGTCCATGATATGCCTGGCCAGAAACAGAGGATCGTCCCTTGCTGTTTTGGTATCACTAACCTTCATCTTTACTTAGCATGTTTTCAAACATGATGGTATGTAGCATGAAATATCACAGTCGCACTTTCATAATAATTACACACACTTTGATCATTTCCCTGTCTTAGTCTAAACTTGTTGTTTCTCTTTTAACTAAAGCAAAGTAGGAAATTGTGATTGTCAAGCTTGAAGGAAAAGTTGAACAAAAGATCAAAGATTTATAAGCCAAAATCAAGAATTTCTTGAATTTTTCCTTAAAAAAATAAATTTGACATCAATGCTTTAAACAATTCAGAGTCTCTAGGTAATTTGCCAACAAGAGTCTCTAATTCAGTAAGAGATTCAGCTATTGCTTTCATCAATGCTCACCCTGATAAATCTGTACTAAATTCAAACTTTTAACTAATTTTATGGTATTAAGAAGAAAATAGTAATTATATATAGATAAGAATAGTCTTATTGTAACAAAACATGAAAAACTGCATTACAATTCCTGGCATTATTCCAAGGAAGTTTATTGCTTCTGGAGCATTGCACAGTGACAAAACAATAAGCAGAAAAATGCATGAAAAATTATTCTCAATTGTACTAAAAAACATCTCAAGTAAGAACTTGCAGTTGCTCGCACTAGAAATTTGTCTAGAGTTTTCTTAAAGTTTCTGTAGTATAAAAACAACAGTTTGAAGAGCAAGTAAAATTCATCAAAACAGAAATTCAACAAATAATAGACTGTACAACGGCCCAGTAATACGAATTGTATTTATGCTAAACACCCCAACATAAAAGATTTGAGGAGAATCCACTTGAAATCATTTTTCCCCATTTCTACCATGAATGCCATGTTTCTGGGAAATTCATAATTTCATACTACTTATACTTACAGTGCTTGTATGAAAAGACAACAGTGTGAAATGCTTGCATTGTACTATTCTACACTGATGCTTTTACTGTTTCTTAAGCTTTCAGTTTTTGAGTGTGTGGGATGCATTTTTGGCTTGTTCCTGTTGCAATTCAGATCTCAAACGAAGCTGTGAAAGCAATGGTTATGCCCAATGAGAAGGCAGTAAAGGAACTGAAGGAGAAAGTTTGCTATTTGGAAATATCTTTGGTCCAGGAAGGAAAGACTGATGCCGCAAGATTTATGTTGATAATTGGTGGGATTCTTGACCATACAGTGAGATAATTTTAAATGCCCAAATGGTTAAAGGATTCCCCTTTCCTTGGATTATATGTACAGGTCATGTTTGATTATGAAAGCTATTGCTTTGGTCTTCTTTTGACACTTTAAGCTAGGTTTCTTGTGAAAATGTTTTCTTAACTAACCAAAAGCCCTTGTTTTTCCTATGCATCACCATTTGAGTTTAAGGAACAGCTAATGATAGGCCATACTAAGTTTGATATTATTTTGTTGAAACTTCAGGTTCCCGCTGAAAATGACAAGCTCAATCATGTCTATAAGGCTGCTTTTATAAATATATGGAATATTGTTGAGGATTCAGGATGGCCTCTCAAATTCGAAAATCAAGGAACACTGCAAGAGATGGTATGTTCTTTAAGGTCCTCAATTGTTTCCAACATTTATGATTCTTTCACCTATTCCTTAGTGATCGAGGAAATAGATGGATGTCTAATACGATGTATGTAATCTCCATGGTGTTCTTAGCTTGATAAGGAGTCATTTTCTTCTGGCTTTTCTAGAAAAAAGATTGTTTTATTTCTTAGTACCTAGCATGATTTGAAAAAGGATCTGTACCCCTTGCAACCTAATCTTTTTTGGTTCTTGATGCAAGGAGGCAGAGCTAATGCTCAGGTGGTCAAGATTTTTATTATGTTTGTGCAGTTCCATACCAACCTGTACTAAGATTGCTAGTTGTTGCTTGTAGTAGTTCGTGAAAGTTTAGTTTTGGTTAAAGTAGTGCTTTAGAAACAATGATCATCCAATACAATGCTCTTAAAGATGGCATAGTCTATAATTTAAAAGTCTGTTATTGTATGGATTTTATTGTTTTGTCAATAAGCTGATTTTTATAATCTGCTTTGAATTGTAATCTTGAGTCTTGAATGGACCTCCACTAGGCATCGTCAGTTTTACTTGTGACAACCTCCTCAAGCCAATAACATAAATTCTAACTTTATCAGGAGAACAAATTTACAATAAATAGGGATTTCACCATTCAATTGTTGCATGCGGCAACTATAATCAATTGCTGTCATTATGAGCATATACACTACTATCTGTTCATAGAACATGAGAAATTGTGTTTATCATTGTTGTTTACACTTCACGAGGCTTAAAAGTTGAAGCCAAATTCGCCATTCACAGCTGCTTGATTTGGCAGCTAAGAAGGTGAATTTTGGTGGCCATAGTATATTCCAAAGTTCAAACAAGACAAGGATGAAGACAGTCCAGAAGGGTAAGCACATATTATACCCAAAAATAGGTAATTATTTTAATATGTATAATATCACTGATAATTAATATTATAATAATAGTTAAGTTGTACATGGGCATCGCCTAACTCATTATGAATAACATATTTTCTCCCTTGACTCGTAACAGTCATCTTAGGTAGATTAATGAGTCCTGAGAAATGATTCTAGATGACGTTAATATGCCCTGTACAGGAATAAAAAATGTGAGGTGTGATAATGTCTAGGCTAGGTGTAAGGGTATATGTGAGAGAAGATGTAAGAGGTGTAAGAGAACATTGCAACTCAACAAGCAATCAAAATCCACATTTTCTTTCCTTTTGCAACTCAACAAGATATCAAATTCCATTGGACTGTAATTTAGTGAACCGTATTAACGTGGAAACCCGTAGTTTTACGGATAAATGTGTTGGGAAATATTAAATACTTTGCTTTCCAGGTTAATGTTGACAAATAGAGTACTAAAAATGAAAAAAATCAACAATCTATCCGCACTGCTTTCTAAGTTTTGGGATTATCCTATGTTAAATTCGTAATGCCATTGATCTTGTTTAGGTTCAAATCTAGTTTTAATAAAAATTGGAGTTGGAATTTATAATATCATATGGACAAATCAAAAGCAAAAGTACTGATAATAAAAATTACTAAACCCCAAAGCCCTGTGGGTGAAAGTGTTAGCCAAATTTGACTGTTGTGTTTTTCATCTTAATGTGGGCAGAGAGCGTTTTGCCAAAAAGACTCAACAAGCTATCAACATTGCTTTTAGGATTACCCTATGCTTTGGAGGTACAAGGTTCAATTCTATCTCCCCTGTTAAAATAGGTTTATACCATCTTAGTGCAAAGTGGAGTTGGGATTCACTTCTCTACACAAGAAAAATTACTAATGGCATTGTTTTCCCTATCAAAAGTATAAGAAAGATAAATAGTTGTAAAATGTCATCAAAATCTTCTCTGTATCATTTTCTGCAATGCCTATCAAAAGTATAAGAAAGATAAACAGTTGTAAAATGTCATCAAAATCTTCTCTGTGTCATTTTCTGCAAACTTACTTTGGACTGGTCGAAGAAGCATCTACCACTCCTGATTGTTCATCTGCCAGAGAAGAATGTTGAGGAGGCTTACTGCTGGACTGCTGTTCTGCGATTCCAAGTGAGTGAGTGGGTCCGCACATTTGGAGCTTAAGGATCCCTTTACTCTCCTGCTTCTCACCCATGTTGCCAAACGCTTGGTTGAAGCCTCTCTTGCTTCCGGTTGCCATGACCAACCCATACTCACATTTAATACCATCATCCATGACCTGTGCCTGATTTTGCAATGTTTTGGCATGCAAAGTTTCAAAATTTGTCTCTGGACCTACAAACCCCATCAAACAAACCCTTTCCATTAAGGCACCTTCTACAACATCCCAGGTTAAAGGTCAGGGATTGGCATGGATTTATGCTACCACATATTCAAAAAAAAAACCCTGACACCGAATTGCCGAGTGGGTTGCGCGTTGATCTTAATGGGGCTTCTCTTCCTTCCACAAATCGACTTGGTGAACCCATATAAAGGTATACATTGTTGTTGTCTTATTATACAAGAAAAAAGCAGATGGATTGGTCGCCCAAGCATGCAAAGATAACGCAGATGGTTGTGGTTCTAGGTAGATGCCCATAGATTATTGATAGAGAATACAGATGGGTATGGAGACAGGGTTGCATGAATGATAGGAGAAACCCTCGACTTGCCTCTTTTACACAACAAAAATACCAAATTGATTTTCTATTTTTGGTTTAAAACATACACTCATGCCGTAATCGATTTCCACCATATATTTGGATCCAAGGGATGACAACGCTTGGTGGGTAGAGTGCTATAGTTACCA
>LPNX010945621.1:8073-42372 GCA_001517045.1 Pseudotsuga menziesii
GGGGGTTGTTGGAATATAATCCGTCAGGATTATACGTTAGTGTAAATAATAGGAATCTGAAGAGACTCTCAGATGTGTAATCCCAAGAGTCATTGTAAATGTATAAATAAATGCTTTGGCTATGAAATAAATTGAATCGGGAGTTATTTACCTAACAATTATGTTGGAACTTGAAGCTCATTTCCCTACTAAAATATATTTTTAGACTGAATTTACTCCAGATGCATAAGTTTCCAATATGATGGCTTCAAAGGAATCTATGCTAAGGAATTTGTGCACAAGTAAAGCACCTTTGTCAGGACCTATGAATTTTGATTTCTAGTAATCCTATTTTTCATTCATAGGTGAGATTTTATATGTTGTAACAGCACTTCTCACCCCCCTCCTCAACCTTTCATCTATTTTCATCCCTCTTGGTTTCCTTTATTGAATCCATTTGCCAAACTTGGATAGGCACTAGTGTTGGTCCTCCATCACTTTATTTTCCTATGCTACAATTTCTATTTTGCTAAAGCTAACTCTTAATATCACTGTGAGCCTCCAGTGTATTTAGTGATCCTATCCTAAGGATAACCCCCTTGTGCCGGAGGAGAGATGGCCTAAAGTGTGAGAGGGAATTGTTGTGGTAAACAATGGACAACCCCTCTTAGTTCCCTCAACGTTGCACTTGTGCTTCCGGGATTCATTAGTTGAGTGCTGCTTTGGGTGGTAACACCTACTTGATGAGATATTTCACCTTTAGAATGCAATACCTCCAATCTCTTGCTCTTTAATCCTTACTCATACAGCTGGTAACTTTATACAACCAGACTCTAGATATAGGTAGTAGGGTTAATCTCATCTCTGCTATGTACTTGATCTAGCATTCCTCATAGCCAAGATTTCTTGTATGATTGTCTCTCATCATTGTGCCACCTTCTCATTTGATTTAAAATTCCCAGCTGCCACCTTCTGCTTATTTTACTCTGATATGAAACAACTCTCCAAATGAAAATTTCCTACAAAGCTCTTTCCCTTTCTTCCCAAGTCATTGATCTTCCTGGTACAACTACTTTGCTTATTTGCAAACTGTTTGTTTAAAATATTGATCTAGAGGCATTCTCATCTTCACAAGCACATGGTCTGCCAATATTTTATAAAACTGCTCTTCTATCTCACAATGTTATACTTGTGTGTTCAATATGCATGGCATTTCTTGGCAATCCACTAGGTTCTCTGTCAAAATATTTTACTATCCTTCCTGAAATGTCAATTCATGTTGCGCCAAATTTCCTGAATGCCATTCTTGAACCCTCCTAGTATCATTCAGAATTTCACACTCCCATGTCCCTGTTTAACTGAATTTAGACTTTGCAAGTTTGCACCAAAAGCATGAAACTGACATACCTACCCGCACAAATTCATTATTGTCCTCATAATTCTTTCAGATACTTTGAACTTTGAATAGTAAATGGAATACATCAGTGATTTTTCTAATTTAGCAATATAAAGCAATTATCATAATTGGCCAAACTGCTGGAATTTATTACACCAGCAGTTAGATAGGCAGAGTTTTCATGTCTATAGTATATACTCTTTCTTGTAGGAAAAGCCACACGATTTCCCCTCTCCCCTCGTACAAACCTCCTGTTAAGAATATGTTTCTAGGATCATGTTAAATGTCCAAAGCACGGTGTAATTTACTTAGAATGTTGTCATGGATATTTTGGGTCAAACAACTTTCTTCCAAAATTATAAAAAATGCACCAAGTTGAGGACTTCCACTCTGCAGAGTAGAAATGCATTCCAAAGTATTCTGCTCTGATGAATGATTTGAGCAGTTCAAATGTTCACGGACAAACAGAGTTGGCTTTTTCTGAAACTTGACATTGTTCCAACGAGTAGCAAGTCTAATTTTCTCAATCCAGTGACATATCTAGCTAGATGCATAAAACTTATGAAAATTATCTCAGGTTTCAACCCCGATGAAAAACCTTACCCAAAGTTTACAAAGGAATTCCCCATCAGGTTCCTGTACTAATCCTTGACATCCCATTCATAGGTAGATCGTAGGCAACATGGATTCATCTAAAGAACTGTTCCTTGAATTCTTTTACCATGCATCCTTTCCGGACTTTGATTCTCACTCTTGCATTCCAATAACCACTAGAATATTTTCAGCTTTATGCACTACGATTTGTTACCTCAGAAGGATATTTGGTTCAGAGCGGTATATCATCCTTTCAGTGAATGAATGTGTGGCAGAAGGACCCATGGACGACCTATGTGTGTGGCAGAAGGACCGAACTGAATTTCGAGTTAGATGACCTACTGCAAATTGGAATTGCAAACGCACTGATAATGATGCTGTGCAGAGATTTGTAAATACCATTACACATCAAACTGGAGAGAAGAGGCAGAGGCAGGGGAGATCGTCGCGCGGGATCGAGGTTTGAATTTGAGATCGTCGGGTGGATGACTAATTAAATGAATGGACGGCAGCGGACGGAGGGAGACGGGGATGGAAGTTGACGGAAACGAAAATGAAACGAACGGGGCAGCGAGGACGACAGTACGTTAACGGGGACCGGCGACAGAGAGAAAAGCCCGGATGGGGTTGGAGAGCCGGTGCAATGATTGCCGTTCGGAAAAATCGTCGCGTCCTTAGCTTACTTTTTATATGGTCCTTCGTGCTTTTTTATTGAAAATGTGCATCATTTTATTTATTACTTAATTGTTTTTCTTTAACTTTATTTTGATTATTTATTATTATTATTATTATTTTATATATTTGATTTTCTTTTATTTTTAAAATATTATAAAGATTTTTGGCAGTCCTAATGGTTTATCGGAGTGATATTTCCACAAATATGAACCTTTCAATTCTTGTGTGAGAGGGAGTCCTCCCATGGTAACTTCTTGGCCTCATTGAACATTTTTTTCCTCAAAAATTATTATTTTATATTATTGTTATGAAAACCCTTGATTTTCACCTCCTCCTCCACCTCTATTGTCTATCTTTGTTACAGATCACGTTGTCTTCATCACAGAGCCAACAAAGGTTGGGGAACTAAGAGTATAATGGGTGGGGATATAAATGGAGTAGTAAAGGTAGCTTATGTTTTGCGATGGAGCTAAAGGTGAAATGTTATATGGGGAAAACAATGTATTCTATAAAGACCCTAATCCCCCTTTTCCTATTTAGCTTCTTCATTATTATTGGTTTTTATGATTAAAATATTCTTTACAAAAAGAATGTAATGAAGATGAGCACCAGATTCACAAAACCATGCCCAATCCAAATTATTGATCTACATTCCAATGTTTGAAGGGAAATTTCTCCCACCAAATAGGGCTCAAGTATGCATCAGTATATCTCCTAAATAACAGCTTATGAAATTGCTTGCAGGATGTCATTGGACCCATGATCTCTATGGTCCTCTTATACCCATTGTGAAGCGTGGTGCAAAATGATAGGAGGGATCCTATCTGCTAGAATACTACACCAACATAAGACCCACACATTCTAACCTACATAAAGCCTTCTTTCAACAACATATAACCTTTTAATAAAAAAATAAAAAATAACGGAGAACCACTCTTTCAACCTCATATAACTCTTTAATTAAAAAAATAATAAATAAAAAAGTAATGGAGAAGTTAGAGAGGAAACTATGTTTTGTCTCAATTAAATGTCTTCAACAACCCATCATTTAGTCGTGTGTGAATAGATTTTTCCAGGCATACCCGAAATCATTGAGAATACTATTGGAATAGGGGCCAAAAATATATGTATACGAGCTATCGAAAAGGGCATTGTCGCGGGAGGCAGTAATCATGCATTTTGAGGAGCGGCGTGAAAATTATGTGATATTGAGGGGTTCATTGCAGGCGGATCTGTTATTTACCCTTACTTAACATCCTTTTGTGTTGTTAAATTTTCTTAACACTATCATCTTTCCATAATATGGTTTGGGTTGTTTGTTTTTTGTTTTGTTTTTTTAAATAGTTGTTGATCTACTCAGATTCGAGAATTTTCTAGTATTTTTTCTTGGAATATGCACATTTTTATGGGACATCAGCTTGGCATAAGGATTATATGTACGATAGGTAGACTTTCTTTTTGGTTTTATGCATTGTAAATTTTCACTTTGATTTATTATTAATGAATATAAAGAAAGAAAGTCATTAACAAAAAAACACAACTAAAGGTTTGAGTTTTTCACTAAGAGTAGGCAGGTGCTACAGATTAATATAGGGGAGATCTTGTAAGGTTTACTATAAATAAATAAAAAAAATTAAAAAGAATTATGATAGGCTTATATAATAAAAAATGAACTTGTTATCACTCCAGGAAACTCCTCTTTGCCTATGACTGCTTTTGAACCATCGAATGAGAGGGAAAATGCTTCAGCCACCTGCTGATGGAAGCCTTGTATGTTTTCACAGAACTTGTAGCAGCCAACCTCTTGGAAGAGTCTGTAGACCTCTGGATGTGCTTCTAAATAACTGATATCACGAAGCTCCTGCCTGAGAGCAGGTCCACTCTTCTTCATTTTGATGGGTGTCTCTCCTGGGTACTTGCAAAACAGTTCTTAGTTTTGTATACAGTATGCTTAGCAGGCTGCTCTTTCAGGGCTAGTTTTTCTGGTGGAGACAAAAAGATAATCTCGAAGATGAAATTAGATGGAGTCTCTTGGCACTGATTATGAGGGTGTTTTCTGTCATTATGGAGGCTGAGATCATAAGATGATGGAAGCAACTAATCCTCTAGACCTCCTTTCCCAAGTAATCATAACCTACATCAGCCAGAGTACTCGGTGGGATTTTTGATGATCTTTTGGACATGTGGAAGGAGACTGAGGGATTCTAGTCAGATCAGTGCTTTGCCAGTTTCCTAACGACCCTTTTTACTCATTTACCCACACGGTTATGCAAGCCCAGATCTTTTCGGCGGTTACTCACGCCCTCCACTGATTGTTTATCTTGCTTACGGGCTTGGATGTGACTGTTTTCTAACTCTTTTCTTATTTTTCCCTTTTGGTGATTAATAGCCTCCGGGAGTTTGTCAGCTAGCCATCGAAAAGCCAGCTTTCAGTGGATAATGAAGTGTCGTCTTTCCTGCTTAAGCCACCAAAACTTTTACCTCGTTGCCATGGTGAAATCCTTATTTCGGCAGATAATGTCCTCGCTGGAAAACCTGTTTTACTGCCGAAAACTTGTCTTTTTGGTGGTTAATGAAATGCCCTAGCTTTCGCCTAAACCACCGAAAGTACTTTTCACCCGATGCTTATTTTCCTGCTTTCGGTGGTTAGCCTATGCATTGAATCTCTCTCTAAGTTGCCGAAAGCAACCCTTTTCGGTGGCTAATGAGCTATTCCGAGCCTTGCCTAAGCCACCGAATGTACTTTTCCCAATGTTGCTCGCTGCCTTCTTTCGGCGGTTAAAATCCTTCTCGTTCCTCGCTCCAAGCCGTCGAAAGTGACCCTTTTTGGTCACTAATGAGTCTTCTGGAGTCTTGCCTAAGCCCTCGAAAGTGTTATTTTAACTTTGCTTGCTCGACCCGCTTTCGGTGGTTCACTTTTACCCTGCGTTCAACTGTTTAGCCACTGAAACATAGCTTTTTGGTGGCTAATGAGTTATAATAAGCCTCGCCTAAGCCACCGAAAGCTATAACTTTTAAAATTTTCAACCGAATAAAAAACAGTGGCTTTCAAATTGTCAGTCATACTCATATCTTTCATTACATGAATTCAATTCTTCATACTATCAAAATAAATTTATTTTGGGAGATAACATTTGGCTCCTACTTGGGGATGGGAACCTCCCAGTGAGGTCCCAAGAATCCCAGACCAAAATGTCTTTCCCTAAAAGCAACTAAATAACTTAACACTATCATTTACTGTTCCATTGGGTATGGAGTTTATTCTATAAGCAAAAACAACCTACTATCTACTAATTTACAATAATAAGGCCTCAAAGCCTCAAATAAAGTAGAGTTTCAGAAAACACCCATTCACTGGGCCATCAAATACCTGTTCCCCTTCCAGATTCTGCAATTTTAAGGTGTTATTCTTATGTACCTGGGCTATCACAAAAGGGCCAATCCAAAAAGAGTCAAATTTTCCATGTTTGGCCTTGTCCTGTCTGACAGTATCCCACTTGAGGATCCAATCTCCAACCTGGAAGTTGTCTACTTTTGCTCTTTTGTCAAACATTCCATTTATCCTCTGTTGATGGGCTTCTAATTTTCCTATAACTTGCTCTCTGATTTGCTATAACTCCACTAAGTCCATCATCCTCCTCACCATATCATTTGGTTCATCTTCCTCTTCCTGAAATAATTTTTCCATTGGAAGAATGAGCTGGATAGGAAAAATGGCCTCAGTACCATAAACTAACTTGAATGGAGAAGTCCCTATGGATATTTTGTTTGTTACCCTATCAGCCCATAAAGCAAACTTAAGCTTTGAATCCCAGCTTTTCTGATTTGTCTCCAGCAGTTTCCTGATGATCCTAACTAAGCTTTTGTTGGGTGACTCAGCCAGGCCATTGCCTTGAGGATAATAGGATGTGGAATGTACCAGTTGAATGCCCATTGACTCACACATTTTAACTAATGCCCCAGCTTTAAAAGCTGGTGCATTATCAGTTACCAACCTTACTGGGCAACCAAACCTGCTATGTTCTCATATAAAAATCTCAAGATGACTTGATGAGTGGCATTCCTAGTGGGTATTGCCTCTATCCATTTGGTGAAGTAATCAGTGGCTACTAAGATCCATTTATGTTGTCCACTGGAAGATGGAATTATTTCACCTATGAAATCCAGACCCCATTGCTGGAAAGGCCCATTCACCACAATAGGCCTAAGGAGCAAGGATTTGAGTTGCTTCTTCCCTATAAATCTTTGGCATTGGTCACAGGCCCTTACGAAAGTGCATAGATCAGCAAAAAGGACTGGCCAATAGTATCCTGCTCTTAAGATCTTGTGGGTTGTGGTTTTCCAATAGTGGTGGCCCCCACATGTGTTGGAATGAAAGTGATGCATGACCTACTCTGCTTCTTCTTTATCTAGACACCTTAGCAAAATTCCAAACTGATATTTCCAGTACAGCAGTTTGTCAATTATGCAAAACTTAACAGATTTCAGCTTAAGAGCTCGTGCTTGGTTCGGAGTGAGATCAGGAGGAACTTCTAATTTTTGCAAAAATTGAATAATACATAAGTACCACTCACACGAAGATAGGTTTTCAGCTACTGATGGAATGTCATTTTGATCTTGATCTACTCCTGCTGCTACCACAGTCTACACTTTTGCTGATTTGACACATGTGAAGTTTATTCCCATCAGTTCACAGTTTTCTTTAGCCATGAGTTTGGCCAGACCTAGTCCCTTTACTAGCTTAGTGGGTTTCACCTCTATATCAAACTCAATGAGCTTGGCAATCCACTTAGCTCTCTTCCCATCAATGTTAGGCTGAGTCAAAACATCCTTCACAGCAGCTGAAGGGACATATGCAAGGACCTTTGCATGGAAAATGTAAATTCTGAAAGTCTTCAAAGATTTTATGAGAGCATAAGCTTGTTTTTCAATTGGATCATACTTCAGCTCAGCATCTCTCAAGGTTTTGCTGAAAAATGCAATTGGATGATCAAGACTCTCATCATTTTTCTGTAATAGTACAACGGCCACTATGTCATAGGATGCAAAAGAGAAAATGTAAAAACTCCTGGTGTAATCAGGACTAATCAGGGTTGGGGCCCCCATGATAGCCTTCTTAATGTCTTCAAAAGAGTTTCTTGCCTGGTCAGTCCATTTTATTTTTGCATCTTTTTTCAGCATGACTGCTATGTGCTTTACCAGCTCGGAGAAATTAGGGATGAATCTCCTGACAAAGTTTATCTTGCCTAAAAAAGACTGAATATCCCTTTTTGACCTCGGTATTGACAGCTTCTGGATTGCTTCCACCCTTAGCAGATCGATCTTTACACCTTCAGCTAAGACTATGTGGCCTAGGAGTTTTCCTTCACTGAGTGCAAACTGGGATTTCTTAGGGTTGAGTGATATTCCATACCTTCTGCACTTCAGAAATACCTTCCTTAAATGATGTAAGTGGTCATGATGGCTGTGAGAGTAAACTGTTAGGTCATCCAAATATATGAGCACAAATTTATCTTTCAACCTACAAAAGCTAGGTCCATGGCTCTCTGAAAAGTAGCCACAACATTCATTAGCCCAAATGGAATTTTAGCATACATGAAGGTGCCCCAGGGGGTGGTAAAGGCAGTCTTCTCTTGGTCATCAGGGTGCACAACAACTTGGTTGTATCTAGAGAAGCCATCTAGGAAGGACATAACACTAGCCCCTGAGACTTTCTGCAATAGGTGTTCCATCTTGGGCAGTGGATAGTTGTCTTTCTTGGAACACTTGTTCAGGTTTCTAAAATCCACACACAACCTGATTTCCCCATTCTTCTTTCTTACCACTACTAGGTTTGCAATCCACTTGGAATACCTGAGGGGGATTATGATCTTGGCTTTGAGGAGCTTATGGATTTCTTTTTCAATTACTGGTAATAGGAGAGGACTGATGGATCTCAGCTTCTGCTCGAAAGGAATGGTGTCCTTCTCTAAAGGAATCATGTGCTGGATGATATTGGTTTCATAGGTTTCCAGGTCACTGTACTCCCAGAAAAAGACATCAGCAAGCTCTTTTATCAGGCTGCAAAACTTTGACCTCTGATCAGCAGTCAATTTAGTGGACCGATTTATTAGTTTTGGATGGATTTGGATACCTATGTTTTGCTCTTGGACAACAGGATCTAGCGCCTTTTTGGCAGGCTTGAAAGGGATGTCATTGTGATCAAACAACTCTTCCAGTGGTACTAGGCCTCGAGGTATGTAGTTGCTGGGTAACTGGACAATGTTCTGATCAGCCACTTTATCTTTCAACTTGAGTTGCTTAGATTCCTCCATGTTTAGGTTTTCCTGGTCTATGTGCATATAAGAGAATTCATCTGCTAGTTGAAGGAATTTACTAAGCTCATCATCATTCTCAAACACCTTCCAAAATTTGAGATTGTCTGGCAGGGAAGGTCTGTACTTAACCTGAACATCATATCTGAGCTTAGGAGGTAAAGGAGGAATAAACACACTTGCAGAGATAGCCAGGGAATCAGCCAGGTGATTCAAATCCCTAGGTATATATGACTGTTCAAAAACATAAAGGAGTCTCTAAGTTTCCATACCTCATCCCTGTAGGCCTTTAGTCTGATGTTTTTTGTCTGAAAAGTGCTGTTGACCTGCTGTATAATGAGGTCTGCATCTCCAAAAATCCTCATACACATGATCCCCATCTCCTTAGCAGCTTTAACTCCAAGTAGCAAGGCTTCATATCCTGCTATATTGTTAGTGGTTTTAAAATCAAGCTTGTAAGACATATGAATGTTTTCCTTGGATGGGGAGATCAATACTACACCTGCACCTAGTGAGCTTTGAGTGCTAGCCCCATCAAAATACATTCTCCAGAATGCTGTGGTCACTTCTTCAAGCTGTTGACATGTGGGCTTAGTGAGCTAGACTGATGTTTGCTGAGAATCATCTATTTGCAGAATGCATGGCCCAAAATTAGTGTCCACTGCATGGATGGGGTGATTCACTAAATTGATCTCCTTGCTTATGATGTAGGCCAACTGATTTTCTTGGTACATCCTCTTAGTCTCTCCTCCAAACATGGGGATGGTGGCATATGTAAGATCCATCTGAAGGGTGCCACCTAGTCTTTTGCTCCATGATCGAGACAACAAGAGACCAAATTTTGGAGGGATATCGGCCACTACAATGTCCATCATGATGCTTTTTGAAGGTAGCTGAGTTAGGTTCACAACAAGGTCTTTGATGAGGCCCAAGCACTTGGCCTTTCTGGAGTCAAAGGAGAATAAATCATGGTAGGGCTTTGTGATGCTGAGACCAAGCTCATCCATCACAGCCTTTGGCATTAGGTTATGGGAGGCTCTTGAATTCAGTAGACAGTTATGGAGGATTTTATCATGGATATTCAAGGATATGTAGAAAGGTGGGCATGAGTCCTTTAGGTCTTCAATCATGGGGCCTAGGGTTACAATAGGCTTGTCATCTTGCAGGTTCACAAAGTCAGTGTCAATATGTACCTTTGGATAAAGGGAATTCAAAATGGAAGACTTGAATGCATCATTTTTCATTAGCTCAATTAATAGGAAAGGGATCTTCAATTTTTGAATTTCTGACTCAAGGTTGAAAGAATAATGCAGCCTATCTGGAAACATCACCTCATGCACTAGAGATTTGATTTGGACCTGATCAGGAATGGCTGAAGGTGCTGGTTTTTGCAATGCTTTGGATATGACAACCCATTTCTTTGGTAAAACAACAACCTTTTTAGCTGGTGCAGCAGGATGTTTGACAGGCACAGCATTCTTCTTGAGAGAAGCAACTAGCCTAGACCTTAGATTGTACCCTCCCTAACCATCAGCCTGATATACAGCCTCTTCAGTGATTTCCTCATTAATTAGGGCTTCCTCATATTCTGCCTATGTCAAAAAAGAATAGTCCACCTCATCCTCCATGCAGTGGATGTTGTCTTTAGCTTCTCCTTCTTCTTCAATGAATTCTGGCTCTTCTTCTAATACAACATTTTGAAATGGAGCTCTTGTTCTCTAATATTCCCCTTGAATCCTTTTCCTTCTAAGAATCTGAACTGGGGGGTTTCCTGTTCTATAAGGGACAAAACTAGGGTTTCGAGAAGCAAAGCCACTTGGCCCTTTACCCCTCACAGGTATCTGTCCTTGGTCCTTTAGTTTAGACATTTCAGCAGTCAGGTTATCTAATAGTTTTGTCATTTTGTAAATATTTTTCTCTGATGAAGAAGCCCCAATAGGATCTCCTGGCTACTTCTTCCTATCTATTTTTCCTTTGACCTTCTGAGATGACAAAATGTTTGATTCTACCTCTAGGGCAGCATCTTGCATGAGTGATAAGGAGGCAGACCTCCTTTCTCTGAGAAGCAGGCAGAAATTAGAGTTAAAGGCATTTGCATAAGTTATCCTAGCTAAGGTATCAGTGGGCTTGATTTAAGTGGGGATCTTGCTATACATATTGTTGAACCTCTTGGTGAAGTTGGAGACAGACTCCCCATTTTCTCTCTTCAAATTGCTGAACTCTGTGATATAGTAGAGGTGGTCTATCCTCTCTCCCCAATGCTTTAGAAAGATGTCATCTAGGGCCTCAACGCCTGCCACTGATCCAACAGGCAGTTCTTTAAACCATTTCCTAGGCTAACCGTCTAGGCTTTGTAAAAAAACCCTAGTCCATACATCTTCTTGCTCTATGTTAATGTTCTCAACATAGCTATAAAATGCCTCGAGATGTTCTTCAGCTGTGAAATCCCCTTCTCCTGTGAACTTAGGCATATACTTGAGGTAATCTCTAGTAGGCATGGCAGAGAGGGGATTTGGAAAATTTAGGGGGGCATACCTAGCTACCAGGATCCTTTCCATTTTGGTCAATTGAGGGGTAGTGATTCTGGAAATGGGTATGGATAGGGTTGAGGAAGGAAGCACTGATGACGGTACTTGTTGAGAAGGTGGTGGTGGTATACTTATCCCAGTGGAGTCACCAGGGATTGGATCTTCACAAGAAACAGTGCTTGAAGATGCCCAAACCCTAGAATTTTCTGATGTATTTATAAATTACTGAGAATTGAGTGTTTCAGCTGAAGAAATAATAGCAGAAAAATTTCTTGAAATACCTAATGTAGCTTCCTGTGCATCACTGCTCAAAATTTCTTCTGGATCTGAAACCGATGTTGTTGGTGGCCCTGTAGGGTTTGCTCTAGTACTTGTTCTTCTTGAAGCCACCTTATTTCAATGGAGTCGGCAGATAGATTATTACAAGCAGAATAATGTCCAAGCTTTGTTTATCATCAAAGTAAGGATCTATGTCATCTCCCAGGGAAGCCGAGCTTCAGTCTCCTCTCCCCAACAACGACACCAATTTGTTATCACTCCAGGAAACTCCTCTTTTCCTATGAATACTTTTGAACCATCGAATGAGAGGGAAAATGCTTCAGCCACTTGCTGATGGAAGCCTTGTATCTTTTCACAGAACTTGTAGCATCCAACCTCTTGGAAGAGTCTACAAACCTTTGGATGTGCTTCCAAATAAATGATATCACCTAGCTCTTGCCTGAGAGCAGGTCCATTCTTCTTCATTTTGATGGGTGTCTCTCCTAGGTACCTGTAAAACAGTTCTTAGTTCTATATACAGTATGCTTAGCATGCTACTCTTTCAGGGCTAGTTCTTCTGGTGGAGACAAAATGATAATCTCGAAGATGAAATCAGATGGAGTCTCTTGGCACTAATTATGAGGGTGTTTTCTGTCATTATGGAGGCTGAGATCATAAGATGATGGTAGCAGCTGATCCTCTAGATCTACTTTTCCAAGTAATCATAACCTACATTAGCTAGAGTACTCGATGGGATTTTTGATGATCTTTTGGATAGGTGGAAGGAGACTGAGGGTTTCTAGTCAGATCAGTCCTTTTCCAGTTTCCTAACGACCCTTTTTACTCATTTACCCATGCGGTTATGCAGGCCCAGATATTTTTGGCGGAATCACGCCCTCCACTGATCATTTATCTTACTTACGGGGTCGGATGTGACTGTTTTCTAACTGTTTTTTTATTTTTCCCTTTCGGTGGTTAATAGCCTCCGGGAGTTTGTCAGCTAGCTGCTGAAAAGCCGTATTTCGATGGATAATGAAGTGTTGTCTTTCCTGCTTAAGCCACCAAAACTTTTACCCTGTTTCCATGGTGAAATCCTACTTTCGACAGATAATGTCCTCGCTAGGAAACATGTTTTACTGCTGAAAACCTGTCCTTTTGGTGGTTAATGAAATGCCCTAGCTTTGGCCTAAACCACCGAAAGTACTTTTCACCCGATGTTTATTTTCCTGCTTTCGGTGGTTAGCCTATGCGTTGAATCTCTCTCTAAGTTGTCGAAAGCAACCCTTTTCAGTGGCTAATGAGCTATTTTGAGCCTCGCCTAAGCCACCGAATGTAATTTTCCCAATGTTGCTCGCTGCCTACTGTTGGTGGATAAAATCCTTCCTGTTCCTCTTTCTAAGCGGTCGAAAGCGACCCTTTTTGGTGGCTAATGACTCTTCTAGAGTCTTGCCTAAGCCATCGAAAGTGTTATTTTAACTTTTCTTGCTCGACCTGCTTTTGGTGGTTCACTTTTACCCCGCATTCAACTGTTTAGCCACCGAAACATATCTTTTCGGTGGCTAATGAGTTATAATAAGCCTCGCCTAAGCCACCGAAAGCTATAACTTTTAAAATTTTCAACCAAATAAAAAAATTGGCTTTCAAATTGTCATTCATATTTAGATATTTCATTACATGAATTTAATTCTTCATACTATCAAAATAAATTTATTTTGGGAGATAACAGAACCAAATCAAAAGTTATTAAAAAATTAAAAAAGTTTACACCTAAAGAAATTTGGATTCCTCTCCATAGATCTCGGTTTAAGATGGATCTATATTGCATCATAATTAAATGGCCTCTCCAATGGCAACTCAAAAATAAAGACAAGCTAATTACACTGTTAATATTTTAGAATTTGGGGTGGACTAGTATACTCTCCAAATTGATTTTATAGTCATCATTCCAAATTCCAAATAAACAATAATAAAAAAAATCAAGTTAGTGGCACACAACTCTTTTAACTAGAGTTAGTTGATACATAGACAATAGGTGATTGCAATTACATATGGAGAAAAATGACACTTAACTTACTTAGCACCAACCACAAGTTAAGTAGTTCTACTAGTTTATATGTTTACATGGTGAAATTTTTTAATAATGCATACTTATGGCATAAGTATTAATTTTAAAAGAATAAATGTTCTAAAGTGAGATTGAATTAGCATGGATAATGCCTACAGATAAGCATTCGTCTTTTTGGTGAAAATCCCTTTGAAACTAAGAAACTATAATTACAACCCAAATTGTTGTTCGCTAATTGAAAGTTTGACCCATGTTTTATCTACGAGTAAGAACTTTGTTACAAATAAATATATATATCCTCAATATGTAATAAGATTTGATAAACAGAAAATTGCATGAAGACCATTGATGGCTTCTTAATGCATTTTAGGTATACATTGTTTCATCCCAAAAAGTGAAACTTGCAAGCATATGTTTCATCAAGCAAAGCAAAACAAAACATTTGAGGGATGTTGAAAGATTTATGTACCACATCAATGAATAAAAGTTTTCTTTTCTTGGTAGTGGTAGACTTGACCTGTTGATGTATTTGTAACTTCGGAATGTATTCATCTATGTATCTTATGTTTTGTAACCCGATGTTTATTCCGGGATGTATCTATAATGTAATTGAGTCATATTGTCATGCCCCAATGTTCCGATCGGGAGGATCAATTATGTAAACAAGTCATGTCAAGTCATAGTGGGTAACCCTCCGATTGTTTAAGGGTTAAAGTCCCCACAGTTTTGGGGCACTAGGGTTATTAGAATCTCCTAGTAGAGGTTGGCCTTGGTAGGGTTTTAGTCATGTTGGGATTAGTATAAATAGAGAACTGGAGTCTCTATTTATCACACAAGTCATCCACACTCAAGTGTAACGCATAGTTGAGGAAGGAGAAGACACTGGGGCTATACAAGAAGAAGATTACTGCTGTTGGGAGATCACTTACTATTTTGGGGCTTTTACTGTTTTGGTGTTGATTCTATCTATGAGGAATTTGCAGGGTTTTCTCCTTTATGGTTTCCCCGAGGAAAAACACTGTGTTCATCATCTCTTGTGTTTGATTGCTGTACTTGTTATTCTCTCAGTTAAAAATCCTAATAATGCTAGCTTAATGTTGAAAAACTAACATGGTATCATAGCTAACCTGCGAAGAAGACACTGTGCAGCTGTGGGAACTAGGGCTTCCTAGTTTGTGGATCTTCCTCCATAGATTTTCAGCAAACATAAGGTGGAATAAATCTCCTCCTTAGGGCGCATCTTTCTGTCGAAGCAGAATTCAATTCTGTGGTTTTTCAGTTTTGGACCTGTCACTACTACCGAAAATTAGGGCTTTTCATAGAAGAGGAATTTTTCAGTGAGCCCAGGCTTGGATTGATATCCTCCCTAAAATCAAAGTTAGGGACAAATTTCAAAGCATTTGGTAGAAAAACCCTAATTTTCTCTTGAACCAGCTCTGTAGGATTTCAACTCAAGTTTCAGATCCGACATCTTGAACCTGGTAAGATCTAAAATATTTTTTATTTCCATTTGAGGTTCTCAGATAAGATGTCTTATCATACCAAGCTTGATGAAAAGCTTGAGAGAGATGATAACTTCCAAGCCTGGAAGTATAGGATCTCCCTATTCCTGGAAGAGAATGAATTAGACTCCTACATCCATGAGGAGGTTCCAGTTCCAGAGGGAGATGAGGCAAAAGCCTCACATAAGAAGAAGATGGTTATGGAAAAGAGGATCATTGCTGATTCTATCAAGGATCACCTTATCCCACAGGTGTCCTCTCTCAAGACACCTAAATCTATATTTGATGCCCTAACCAATTTGTTTGAAGGGAAGAACATAAACCAGAAGATGACTCTGAGGAATCAACTGAAGAATGTGAATATTTAGAATGCAAAGACTATCCAGTCCTACTTCACAAGAGTTTCCTAGATCAAGGAGCAATTAGAAGCTGTTGATGAAGAAGTGGAAAATGCAGATATTGTGATGACTACTTTGAATGGCCTCCCTAGGTCATAGGATTCTTTCATCCAAGGAATCTGTGCAAGAAAGAAGTTAGTCAAGTTCAATAGACTATGGGAAGAATGCTCTCAAGAAGAAGCTTGGATAGCAGCCTGAGAAGAGAAGATGGGAAGTGAAGATCAAGCCCTCATAGTTCACTCCAAGAAGGGAAGAAGAAATCCTCATTACTCCAAAGGTAAGAACTCTCATTCTAAGGATAACAATAGAAAGGACCTATCTAGAGTGAGATGTTATACATGTGATGAAAAAGGACACTATGCAAAATACTATCCTAAGAATAGGTTTCACTCTCATAAGAAGAAGGGGAACAAAAGAAGACATCATGCTCATGCTGTAGAGGATTATGAACCATCCAGGAAGAGATCCAGATATGAAAGTAAAGATTCTTCAAGCGAGGATGAATATGTTTTGATTTCCATTCTCACAGGTAACATTACTCATGGAAGTGATGATTGGCTTATAGACAGTGGGGCTTCCAAACATATGACTGGATTCAAGGAATCCTTTGTAAGACTATCAGAACATGAATCACCTCACAAGGTGAAGCTAGGAGATTACTACCAATATCCAATAAAAGGTAGTGGGTAATCTTCATATAAACTAGACTCTAGTAAGTCTCTAGCAATGAAGGAAGTATTGTTTGTACCAGGACTCAAGAAGAACCTTCTCTCCATATCAGCATTGGATGCAAAATGAATGCGGGTTGCATTCATAGATGGTCAAGTCATTATGTGGCCTAGAGGAAAGACTATCGATGATGCAGTAGTAATTGGAGAAAAAGAAGGAGGATTGTACAAATTGAAGGGCCATCCAGAACAAGCCTTGTTCCATGATACAGTAGAGCCAAGTGAACTTTGGCATAGAAGGCTTGCACATGTGCATTACAGAGCACTGCCTATTGCAAGCAAAGTTGCTGAAGGTCTTCAAGAAATCCAAGCAAAACATGATGGGGTCTGCAAAGGATGTGCGAAGGGAAAGATCACAAAGAAGACATTTCCAAGTAGCGAAAGCAAAGCAAAAGGAATCTTGGAAATCATCCACTCCTATGTATGAGGTCCTATGTCATCAAGCTCACTAAGCAGGTATGCATATTATGTTTCTCTTATTAATGATTTTTCTAGGAATACATGGGTTTACTTCATGAAGAACAAAGACGAAGTATTCAGCAAATTCATGGAATTCAAAGCCTTGATCAAGAACCATACTGAAAAGAAGATCAAGAATTTTTTATTAGACAATGGTAGAGAATTCACTTCAAATGAATTCAAGAGGTTGTGCAAAGACTTAGGGATTAAGAGGGAGTTGTCCACTCCTTACAATCCACAACAGAATGGGATTGCAGAATGAAAGAATAGAACTATCATGGAAGCTTCAAGAGCCATGCTTCATGATCAATATCTTCTTATGCATATTTGGGTTGAAGCTACCAGAACAGCGGTGTATGTATAGAACCGTACTCCACATAGAGTACTCGAGAACAAGACTCCTGAAGAAGTCTTCTCCGGCAAGAAACCAAAAGTCATCCATCTTAGAATATTCGGTTGTCCTATGTACATACACATCCCAAAGGAGAAAAGGAAAAAATTAGATCCTTCAGGAAAGAAGGGTATATTCGTGGGATACTCTGAAAGCTCAAAGGCCTACAGAATATATTTCCCAAGATACAAGAAGATTGACATCAACAGGGATGTGATATTTGATGAAGACACAGCTTACAACAAATCTAAAAAGATACCTACTGAAGAACCTGAAGAAGCAGAAGCAAAAGAATCTAGAATTCATGATACAACCATGAATGAAGAAGCTCAAGAAGAAGATCGAGAATTTGAAGAACCACAAATACCTATAGATCCACCTTTGGAGAAGAATTCTCATAAGAGTAAAACTTCTTGGGTATGAGAACTTATCCAAGGTGCGGAAAGATATGGCGCTCCAGAACAGAATCATATTAATTCTTGCACATGATCTAGGAACTAGGAATCAAAATCATCAAGGAATAATTAACAAATACTCATGAATTGGTATTAATCGGAATCGGAATTGGTTTCCTCTCTGAATATTTAATAAACAATGAATGGTTACAATACCAATGTCAAGCAATAGCTTAACTCCATGAAGAATTTGAATACCTATGGAGACAATTCAAATTCAGTGAGTGAGTCTGGATTAACTGACTCTTATCCATTCAATCACACTCAGTTAACCACATGACCAAAACCCTAATTGACTCACCAAACCCTAACTGAAGTCAGAGTGCAATAAATGACTGAATCTCAACTGAAGGAGATCAAACACATGTCATAGCAATCCAACCATCAAGTTCTAGTGCTCCATGACTTCAATGAACCCCGATGAGATTTACTGAAGTTGAACTGACCATCAGAAGTAGGTGGAGGATCCTTATTGACTCCAAATCATTAAATAATAATAAATAATCATTAAATAATATATTTAATGACTGGAAGCACCTTAACTAACTAGTTGGACTGATTGTAACCACCAGTTAGCAATTAGGTGCATTAATGTCACTTAGATCACCCCTGGAGTGCTCCAGTTAGCCTCCTTGATTGTAGGAGAAGGATAAGTTAGCCACCTTGACTGTAGGTAGGTGTGGGTGTGACTGGATGATGGAAATTAATGCTCCAATGATGTCAATTAATGTCAATTATACTTAGGATAGTGGTTTAACTAGGACAATTTGACCAAAAAGAGTGTGTATGATGGTAAATGTCTCTAACACTCCCCCTTAAGCTATACTCAGGAAGAGTTAGAAAACATAGATGCATAAAAATTATAGGGCCTCGGCAACTAAGGCCATAGGTCACCCTGTACAATGCTGAAACTGAAACAATGCTCAAAACAAACTAAGTGAGGAAAAGAGGGAAAACACAGTGGGAAACCCCCCCCCCCCCTCAAGCTAACCACTGAAAGTAATCTGGATCACCCTAATGAACTCACCCCCAACAGTGAATGGAGGTAAGTGAACTTCTTTTTTGAAAATCTCTTGGTGAAGATGTCTGCAATCTGCTCATCAGTCGGGCAGTATTGCAGAATGATGGTCCTGTCATGCACTAGCTCCCTGATGTAGTGCATGTGAATCTCTACATGCTTGGTCCTCTACTTGGTAAATGGATCTGTGGATATCTTAATAGCATGCTGGTTGTCACAAAATAGGACAGTGGACAAAGTACTACCAATATCAAACTCTGAAAGAATGCCTTTCAACCAAACTGCTTGGATGCAAGCATTCACCGCTCCTCGATACTCGGCCTCTGCTGAAGATAGTGCTATGGAAGCCTTATTTTTTATTGACCAGAAAATAGGGCCACCACCAAACATGAATACATATCCATAAGTTGACTTTCGATCAATAGAATCACCTGCCCAATCGGAATCTGTGTATCCAACCAGCTCTAGCTCGGAGTCTGCTGCATAGTGAATGCCATAGGTCCTAGTTCCCTGAATGTACTGGAGGATCCTCTTGGCTGCCTTCCAATGAATATCATGAGGCTACTGCATGTATCTTGATACAGCATTCATGGCATAACAAATATCAGGCCTAGAATGTGTCAAGTACAACAAGCTACCAATCAGCTGTCGATAGATAGTGCAGTCCATGGGAGGTGTGTTTTTTCCTTCTTCAAGGCCGATCCCTGAAAGGAAAGGGAATGGTGCAGGACTACATTCAACCATGTTAAACTTGAATAACAGGTCTGAAATGTATTTGGACTGAGTGACCATAATCCCATCAGAATTTTGCTCGATTTCGAGCCCCAAAAATTGTTTTAGAAGCCCCAAATAACTCATTTCAGAGGCATTGTGGAGAGCAATTTTGATGGCTGAAATGGAGGCAATTGTGATACCTATGATCAGTAAGTCATCAAAATATAAAACAATGATAATTATATGACCATAATGCTTCTGTAAATACATATTTGGATCTGATCTACATCTCTGAAAATTTTGCGAGAGAAGGAAGGCATCCATCTTGGAATACCACTCTCTTGGGGCCTGTTTTAACCCGTATAGTGACTTCTTTAGCTTGAAAAAAAAAGATGGATCAGTGATGTAGCCCTCAGGATGCTTCATGTATATCTCCTCATGAATATCTCCATGCAGAAAGTCTGACTTAACATCCATGTGATGCACCTCCCAGTGCTTGGATGCGGAAATAGCCAAAACAAGACGGATGGAGTCCATTTTTGCAACCGGTGCAAAGGTCTCATGGTAGTCCACTCCTTGGACCTGAGAGAAACCTTTTGCTACTAGCCTTGCCTTATATTGGTAGGTTCTTCCATCAGCATCAACCTTTTTTCGAAACACCCACTTGCATTGAACCAATTTCCTTCCTAGAGGAAGAGAAACTAGCTCCCAAGTAGTGTTTTTTTGAAGAGAATTCATCTCTTCATCCATGGAAACTTGCCATATCGGATCATTATAATCACGGTAGTAGGATTTTGGATCTGAGATAATCATCAAATAGCAAGTTTTGGACAGAAAATTATCAGAACAAGAGAGCACAATACCTGCTCTTTGGAAATCAGACCGGGTTCTCCTTGGATCATCCGGATTTCCAGTGTTGTCTCCTATGGAGGAGAGTGTCTTTTGGGCCCATGTAGGAAGATGATTTTGCACTTCAGGTTCTAATTCAGTATCTAATTATTGATGCACATTGATATCATAAATCAGAGGATCCAAATCAGGGTCATCACCTCCAATTTCATCATCCAAATATTCATTGGAATAGGAAGGAAATTCAACAATTTTCTCCTTCACTAGTTCCACCTCTTGAAGAGGCTCATCGAACTTGACACTTATCTCGATGATGATCTGTTTGGTATTGATATCCAGCAGCTTGAATCCTTTATATTCATCAGCATACCCAATAAACAGACATTCTATGTTCTGCGGTTGCAAAGCCCTTCTTTTATCAAGCGGAATCTAGTCCCATGCAGTAGACCCAAACACTCGTAGGTTCAACACATCTGGCATGTGTCCGAAGTATGCTTCGAAAGGAGTCTTTCCTTTCACTGATGAATGTGGCACCCTGTTCTAAATGTATGCTGCAGCATGCATGGATTCAGCCCACAAATTTGCAGCAAGCTTCTTTGACCCAACATACAGGTGGTCATCTCTTTGAGAGACTGGTTCTTCCTTTCCGCTACTCCGTTCTGCTAGGGAGTGTAGGGAATTGAATGTTGGACCTGAATACCAATTTGGGAGAAAATGTACAGAAACTCATTACTGACATACTCCCCTCCATTATCAGATATCAATATCTTGATATTAAGCCCAGAGGCATTTTCGATCAAGGCCTTCAATTCAGAAAAATTTTCACATACCTCTGATTTCTTTTTGAGAAAGAAAACCCATGTATACCTTGAAAAATCATCAATAAAGGTAAGGAGGTATGTTGATCCATTCATGGATGTGATAGGCATTGGACCACTGATATTAGAATGTATCATCCCCAATATGCTTGTAGCTCGGTTTGCATTCCCCCGATAGAACTTGTGCTCAGGGTGTTTTCCAATCACACAGCCCTTGCAGACTCCCATGGTTGCCTTGATGACCGGGAGGCCTTCAACCATGGATTTTTTTTGTAATTGCTGCAAATATTTGAAATTAAGATGGCCAAACCTCTCATTCCACAGCCTACTAACCTCATTTCCATGAGTTAGCAGAGCAGTGGGATTTGCATCCGCAACAAAGTGAGAGAACTCATAGGCTTTTGCGTGATGATTTGCAAAGCCTTTGGCAATGAGTTTCCCGGATGCAATTTATGTTATCTCAACATCATTTGGGATGAAAGAGACTCTCTTAGGCATTCCTGTATGTGTCATCTGATAGACACTAAGGATATTTTCTGCTAGAGATGGTACATACAAAACATTAGAAAAAAAACCATTTTCTAGATCTATAGTACCTTGTCCTTCAGAAATGATGGTGGAGTCATCTCCCATGTGGATGGGGATGTATTTTCCAGTCTCCAAGGATGAAAAGGAGTCTTTTTCAGCCATCATGTGATTTGAAGCTCCACTATCAATCAAAAGTGCTTTCGAATTTGAAGTGCTTTCCATGAGGGCATGACCTTTCTCATACTATGGTTCCCGATCTTGGTGATATCTCCTCCGAAATCTCTCCAGAAGATTGATGTGATTCCTCTCAAGGAGAGAGGTTTCTTCATCAATATTTTTCTTCATGCATGCATGTTCAGGGTGAAAACCCTTCCTGCAGTAAGAACACCTGATTTTTTCTTTCCCATTGTGCCCTTTTCCTTTATTCTTCCTTGAGCCGGAAGATTCATCATGCTACTGATTTTCAACTCTAGGCTTGGGAGCATCAAATTTAGTTTTCTGATTTTTCTGCTGCTTTCCTTTACCCTTCACATCTTTGGGCCCCGAGACATGGAGGGCTTGATCACGGGAAGATTGGATGATCCCCATCTGGACAAGCTTGTCATGTTCATTAGTTAGGGACTCAATGAAGGCATTGAGTGTAGGAATCTTCCATCCGGGGGTTGTGAGCTTCCCCGCACGGAATGTAGAAACAAAAACTGAATAATCAGCCCTGATTTTGGAGAGGATGGGTAGGATGAGCTGATCATCCACCTTCTCCACTTTGCATTGCTTCAAAAGGAAAACAATATTCTTGAACTTTGTAAAGAAATCATTCAGAGTCTCGAAATTGGAAGGTTGGAGAGACATGAGTTCATTTTCAAGTTGGTAAACTCTCAAGTCATCATGCTTTCCGTATAGAGATTCCAATTTGTCCCAAGTTTCTTTCAGTGTCTTCAAATCCGTAAGATGGAAGAGGAGGTCTTCGGAAATAGAGAGGCACAAGAAACCGAAGGCTTCATCCTTCTTGTTCAAGAATCTTTATTTTTCTATGGTGGATCTAGGCTCAACTTTAGTGTCCATGGCAACTCTATGGAGTCCTTTGGAGCGCAATTGAACCTCCATTTTATTTTTCCATGTGTGGAAAATGTATGGAGTCAAGAGAGGTACTGAGGAGGCCATCTGGATATGCTGTAGCGAATGCTTCACCTGTAGAAACCTGAAAATCAAAACAGAAAGGGAAAAATAAGGTCAGACAGCTTGCACATTCTAGGATTTCATCACACCTAGCATAGTCAATCAAGCAAGCTTGATCAACAAGTTCTTTACTTGGGATATTGAGTGGTAAGCCTTGGCTTTTAGTGCATTGCTGGAATTTTGAGCTATTGCTCACTTTCCATGGAGAAATCTGTCAAAAATCTTGTTTTTGAGAGATTGATCTTCATCCCACCATATGCTCTGATACCATATTAATTCTTGCACATGATCTAGGAACTAGGAATCAAAATCATCAAGGAATAATTAACAAATACTCATGAATTGGTATTAATCGAAACCGAAATTGGTTTCCTCTCTGTATATTTAATAAACAATGAATGGTTACAATACCAATGTCAAGCAATAGCTTAACTCCATGAAGAATTCGAATACCTAAGGAGACAATTCGAATTCAGTGAGTGAGTCTAGCTTAATTGACTCTTAGCCATTCAATCAAACTCAGTTAACCACATGACCAAAACCCTAATTGACTCACCAAACCCTAACTGAAGTTGGAGTGCAATAAATGACTGAATCTCAACTGAAGGAGATCAAACACATGTCATAGCAAGCCAACCATCAAGTGCTAGTGCTCCATGACTTCAATGAACCCCGATGAGGTTAACTGAAGCTGAACTGACCATCAGAAGGAGGCGCCTTGTTGACTCCAGATCATTAAATAATAATAAATAATCATTAAATAATATATTTAATGACTGGAGGCACCTTAACTGACTGGTTGGACTGATTGTAACCACCAGTTAGCAATTAGGTGCATTAATGTCACTCAGATCACCCCCGGAGTGCTCCAGTTAGCCTCCTTGATTGTAGGAGAAGGCTAAGTTAGCCTCCTTGACTGTAGGTAGGCGTGGGTGTGACTGGATGATGGAAATTAATGCTCCACTGATGTCAATTAATGTCAATTATACTTAGGATAGTGGTTTAACTGGGCCAATTTGACCAAAAAGAGTGTGTATGATGGTAAATGTCTCATATGATGTGTTCTCATATGATCAGATATGAGTGCATGGCCATTCTAATGTGATAGTGGGATGTGTTCCCACTTGATCAGATGTAAGGGCTGAAGCCATTCTATCATGGCTAAAGGATTAGGTTCCTCCCATGTCAGATATGAGTGCTTAGCCATTCTGACTTAGTGTCAGATATAAGGGCTACCTCCATTCTTTGAATGGAGCTACCTGGTGAGGTACCAGGGATCCTTAGTCTAGGACTGAGAGACATTCTGATGCAACTGAGGGATGTGTTCCCACATAATCAGATGTAAGTGCAGTGGCCTTTCCATAGATGATAGTAGGTGTGTCCTATCATGTTGGTGGATGTGAGTGTTGTGACTTTTCACAGATGATAGTAGGTGTGTCCTATCATGCTAGTGATTATAAGTGTAGTTCCTTTTCACAGATGATAGTAGGTGTGTCCTATGATGCTGGTGATTGTAAGTGAAGTGCCTTTCCACAGATGGTAGTAGGTGTGTCCTACCATGCTGGTGGATGTGAGTGCAGTGCCTTTCTACAGATGGTAGTAGGTGTGTCCTACCATGCTGGTGGATGTGAGTGCAGAGCCATTTCACAGATGATAGTAGTTTGTGTCCTATCATGCTAGTGAATGTGAGTGTTGGGCATTTCTGATATGATTATAGGATTGGTTCCTACATGATCAGATGTGAGTGTTGGGTGTGCCTTTCTGATGAGTAGGTCAGATGTAAGTGCTTGGCGGGCCATTCTGATTTAGTGTTAGATATAAGCGCTGAAGAAAGACCTACATGGAGGATAGGCCTACAGCCAGCATGAAAAAGGGCTGGCTATGTAGAACTTCCTGTGACGAGAAGAATCATGAGATAGCACCAGTGATGATGATCTAGATCGAGTAATGATCCAGATCCAGTGATGATGATCCAGCAGTGATGATCTAGATCAAGCGATGATCCATATTTAAAGATTGATGATGAGTTGAAGATGAAGATGACTTGAAGACTCAGAAGACTTGAGATGCAAATGACAAGATGATCCAGTTGATGCAGAGAAGAAGACCAGTGTTGAAAATTATGTCGAAAGAATACCTTCATAGTTAAGAGGGATTTTTGATGTATTTGTAACTTCGGAATTTATTCATTTATGTATCTTATGTATTGTAACCCGATGTTTATTCTGGGATGTATCTATAATGTAATTGAGTCATATTGTCATGCCCCGATGTTCCGATCGGGAGGATCAATTATGTAAACAAGTCATGTCAAGTCATAGTGGGTAACCCTCTGATTGTCTAAGGTTTAAAGTCCCCGCAATTCCAGGGCACTAGGGTTATTAGACTCTCCTAGTAGAGGTCGGCCTTGGTAGTTTTTTAGTCATGTCGGGATTAGTATAAATAGAGAACTGGAGTCTCTATTTATCACACAAGTCATCCACACTCAAGTGTAGCTCATAGTTGAGGAAGGAGAAGACACTGGGGCTAGACAAGAAGAAGATTACTACTGTTGGGAGATCACTTACTATTTTGGGGCTTGTATTGTTTTGGTGCTGATTCTATCTCTGAGGAAGTTGCGCGGTTTTCTCCTTTATGGTTTCCCTAAGGAAAAGCACTGTGTTCATTGTCTCTTGTGTTTGATTGTTGTACTTTCTATTCTCTCAGTTAAATATCCTGATAATGCTAGCTTAATGTTGAAAAACTAACATGACCTAGGATTGACTTTGCATCAACAAGAACATATTCTTTATATTTTTAAACAAAAATACAATTTAATGTTAGTAAAAATCAAAATTCATTTATGTGTGAAAAAATTCAATTTATATAAAAATTATATATATTCTAAAATGTTCTTCAATTTTGTACATTTCATCTTCATATCCGAAATCAAGTCTCATTATGAATGTATCTCAAAATATCCATGCAAACCAATGGATGTTTGTTTCTTCAAAACTCTATGACATGTAATGCGTCAAAAGAAACCATCATTAGCTTGCACTCACCCATAAACCATATTCAATTTCCATAGGTGGGTGAATAGGAAAAACCTACAAGAAAACAAACTCTTCATCCTAGACCCCAAGACTACAATTACAAAGACAAGGAGAACAATGAGTGCATAGTTATTCTTCCAACAATGATTCAAATCCAACTATAGCTACTCTAAGAAACCAGAAGAAATAAGTTTTCAAAAGAAAATTATGAACAACTTAATGATGGGCTAGCACATTTTGATTTGTTTTTGTGTCAATTGCTATATTTTGAAGAAGCAATGAAGGAATAACAACGGGTTCAAGCAATAATGCTAGCAATAAAAATGTGCTTCTTGTAGATCTTCCAACAAAAAAGACTAGTGTTGGATTTAAATGGGTATATAATAAAAAATTCAATAAGGCGCAATAGAGAATCACAAATCCATACTTGTAGCAAAAGGTTTTGCTCAACACCTAGTGTGGTTTATGGATAAACACTTTCTATAATAGCATGTTTGAATACTGTCATAATAGTTTTGGAAATTACATCCCAAAACAAGTGTCCAATCTATCATATCGATGTTAAATCAGTCTTCTTGAATGACATCCTTTATGAGGAAGTTTATGTAGATCATCCTCCAAGATTTGAAATCAAATGACAAGAGCACAAAGTGTATAAGTTGGAGAAATCATTGTATGGTTTGAAGCAAGCTCCAAGATCTTGGTATAGTTGGATTAATTCCTATTTTCTTAGTCATGGGTTCAACAAGAACAACAATGAGCCCACACTCTACACCAAAAGAAATCAACAAGGTAATATCCTAATAGTTTGTCTTTATGTTGATGATATGGTATATACTAGTAACTTATTCTTGTTGAATGAATTCCAAACAACCATGAAAACGCGTTTGAGATGGTTGATCTTGGTTTAATGAAGTATTTTATCTAGATTAGAGTAGATAAATCATGTAAGGATATGGACTTACATGATGATCATAATAGATAATATATATATTTTTAATAATGAATTAGTGACCTTTACAATAAATTCATGCTGCTTATATATATATGTGAAGACACACCTTTAAACAATGTGTCCTTCTAATGCCGACATTTACATAAATAATTAATAACTAAACTAACGAATAATATAATATGATTTTGGTATATTACAAGTCATCATGCTCTAAAAATACTCATCCACAAATCTTCTGTAAGCATTCTTCAACTAGAAGTATTACCACGAATAATGGTACCGTGGTTTAGAAGTTCTTGAAATATTTGATCGCATTTCCATTCAAATCTTTTCATGCATATGATTATGTAGATAAACACATAAAAACTATATGGAGTATTCTTCTGAGCTTCTAATCTGATGGCATTATTTTGATCTTCTAATTTGATATACATTTCTGATATTTCTGCAAGCTTTTATATGGTTTTATTATATATAGCGGAAACTACTAATAATGTACTTACTTCCTTGTCTAACGAGCTTATCTTTAGTTGTTAACTGGGAACCTTTTGATATTGAGATTCCATAACATCTTGAGTTGCGGCCTGATCCAGGTCGTACCCAGGTGCATGCTGGGGAAAACAGTTAACTGAATGAGTCGAGCACTATTGTGGCATAAGCATGGAAAAAGAACAAGTAAAGCATGAAATACACTATATCGACATTAAGTATGCATACAGACAATATGCAAAAACTCAAAACAATTCCTATTATTACCTCTTCTCCATGAAGGTTGGTTGATTGCTACAATAGTGTACATGTTTATATAGAATGCTGAGATGCTTGGGTGACTACCCATTACGTTCAGTTACAAAAGAAGTTATAACAATTCAAAATTTCAACCGTCACACACGACTGGAAGATAGAGACATTCTGTCGATGTTCGGCAGTCGTTGGTGCCGCCAAGGCATGTCAAGATGTTGTATGTCGAGCACAAAACCTGTTGAGGTTGTCAAATTTGGTTGTGTTGAGGTTCAGACTTTCTGAATCCAATGTTGAACCTGTCGAAGCAATCGAAGTAGTTGAAGTACTAGACTTTGTCGAAGTTTAAAAACATGCCAACTATTGGCTGGATCATTCCTCCTTCCTTAATGAACAATGGTCTCCATTTTGTATTTATTCAAGTGTAGAAATGTGTTGGATACTTTAGTAGCAGAGTTCAATTTTCCTTGCACGGGGAGCTATCTAGCTTTATCCACTTGAAACAAGGGAATGGAGTTCATCCTTGTATGGCGTATGCGTCACCCCACAATGGTGTCACAAAGAAGAGGTTCCTAAACATATGGATGGATGTCTTTGGGTTCTGATGTCTACAATTGGTTTTGTTCCAACAATGGTGCATGTTATCATTGAAGTATATCTACATTGAATACTGGATGCAAGCCAAGGCATGCAGGAATGTAAGGTTAAAAATAATTTTCTACAATCTGTTTAAGGATACTATATGGACCATATCACAAAGGTTTCGGCTTTCTGTATGGACTAGTGAAGTGCTCCTTATTTAGATGTAACTAGCCATGATCCCCAATTTGGAATGAATGAGGAAGACAATGCTTATCGTGTCGGGCCTTAGCTTTTGCATTAGCTCTTTGCAAAATTTCTTGTGATTTATTTTATATGTTGTAGATTTGATCTCTGAACTTTAATGCTTTCTCAACTTCTTGTCCTTCGAAGTCAGTGTCATTCAACCATGTCAAGGAATTGATCAAGTCAATAGGCGCTAGGGGTTGAAATCCATAACAGATCTCAAATGGACTCTTTCCTGTAGAAATGTGTTGAGCACGATTGTAGTTGTGATGTATGTATGGAAGGTTGTCATCCCATGTTTGATGATGCTTGTGGTTGTACATGTGAAGCAGTTGTACTACCAAATGATGTACAACTTCTATCCTTCCATCTGTCGACAAAGAAAGTCTCATCTTGAGCTGTTTCCAGATATTTTTCCAAAAGGTGCTAAAAAATATAGCATCTCTATCGGAAATAATGGTCGTTGGGAGGCCATAGTGATTCCAAACATGTTCAAAGAAGATGTGAGCAGTATGGTGTGCTGTCGTAGTCTTCTTGCATGGTATAAGTATAGCCATATTGGAAAATCCTTCGACTACTACTAATATTGCATCATGCTGATGTTTGGTAGTAGGATATCCCGTGAAGTAGTCCACAGAAATATATTCCCATGGTCGACTAGGAACTGGTAAGGGTGTGTACATTCCTTGTTGTTGATTCGGTGGTTTAGCGATAGCACAAAATACACACGATTGAATGTACTTGTTGATGTCAGATTTAAGTGAAGGTCGGTAAAATTAGTTTTGGAGGATAACAAGTGTTTTTGCAACTCCAAAATGTCATGCAGTCTTATTGTAGTGCATGCCCCAAATGATCCTCTGTTGGTGCTCACCGATTGGTACAAAAAATGTCCAAGCCTGTATAGCAAGGGTTCACTCAGGAAATAGTCGGTAGTAGACAACGTGTCATCCTAAAGCTGTTGATAAATTGTAGTGAATTCGCAGTCTACCAAATACAATTGTGGCCAAGTAGTGGTGTTGTAACCTTTCATACTCATCATTGTAGACAGTAGATTAATGGGTGGTTAGATACGACATTGGATTTTCCTTTCTGATATTTAATTACCAACTAAAATTGTTGTAGGTAATTAATTCACTTGAGTTGTTGAGTTCTCTGTAGTTTCGACTGGGACGGGGTGAATTGTAGAGGATTATGGTCAGTAAGAATGATGGTTTCCTTACTCAAAATGTAGTGTCTCCATTGATTAAGTGCTTGCACAATGAAATAGAGTTCTTTTTCATATGTTGAATACTTCCTAACAGTGTTGTTGAAAATTTTGAAATGAAACAAAACTAGGTGACCTGAATTAGTGATCACTGCACTGAGAGCATAGTCTGATGCATCTGTCTCAATCTCAAAAAGCTGATGAAAAACAGGTAACACAAGTCCTGGTACAGTACAAATCTTGTTTTGAGTTGTTCAAAAGCTTGTTTTTGTGCTGGTGTCCATTTGAAGATAGTTTTCCTATTTTCTTTAGTCAACAGATTCAAAGGCCATGCGATGTGACTAAAGCCAAGTATGAAACATCGATAGAAATTCACCAAACCAATAAAACTTCTTACTTCATGAATGTTTTGAGGAATATGCCAATATTTGAGGATATGTACTTTTTTGGGTCGATATGAATTCCTATGGAGTCAATTATATACCCCAAATATTTGATGCTGGTCATCGCAAATGAGCATTTTTCCATGTCCAAATAGAGTCGATGTTGCTGGAGAGTCTCGAAGCCTTGTCGAAGTTGTCTGACATGTTCTTGCAATGATCGACTGAAAATCAAGATATGGTTGATATGACAATGACACACTTGTTGATGAAGGGTCATAGAAGGTCATCCATATATCTCATGAAGGTTGTAGGTGCATTGGTTAAACCGAAAGGCATGACTAACTATTCAAACAATCCTTCCTTGGTCTTGAAATTTGTTCACCATACATCAGTGAAATCAATCAGAATTTGATGATATCCAGACTTAAGGTCAAGCTTCATAAATAACTTAGTACCTTTGACACATTTGATGAGTTCATCTATCCTTGGAAGTGGGTATGAGTTCTTTACTGAAATTGTTTTGAGAGCTTGATAGTCAATGTACATGTGCCAAGTCCCGTCTTTCTTTGGAACTAGGATGATTGGAATTCCATAAGGAGAGGAGTTGGGCAGATATGACCTTTATTGATCAAATCCTAGATTTGTCTGCTAATTTATTTGTTCTTGAGAATGGATCTTTTGTAAACATTTGCATTAGGTAATGAAGAACCAGGAACAAGTTCAATGGAGTGTTTTACCTAAAAATCTAGAGGTACTCAGTTCGGATCTTGAAATACATTCCGGTATTCCTCAAGAATGTGTTCAATCTATTGTTGTTTTCGGGAGCTGCGCTAGTCGGTCATTTGACTTGTTGTTGTATTCTTCTTGGAATGCTGAGGCTTTATCATAATTGATGAGAACTTCTGAGCATGATTAATAAGCTTCTTTGTTTGTTTGGCAGTTATCATAGAAACCATTGATGTGGGTTATCTCTCTGGTATGTCGTACCATTGATTCCAAATTTTGACAATCACTTTATGTGGTCGTGACTGATATGTACATTGACAATCCCATAGGTAAGGTTTTTCAAACAGGGCGTTGGCTATGGAAAGTTGTGCCACTTCACAAAGTACTTCATCTTCAAAAGGCTTGATAAAGTAGGTGAGTCTGCATTGGCCTGTGATCCTTAAATTCCTTCCATCATTCATCCAACCGATGTTGTAAGGTTGTGGATGTGGAGTGGTGACAAGACCAAGTTTCTTTACAAGATCTTTAGAAATAAAGTTCTTTTGGATACCGTTATCCACAATAAGATGTAATGGATTTCTCTAAACCCATATTTGTGTATGGAACAAGCGCTCTCGCTCCTCCTCATCGATGATAGTCGGGGATGTCGGAGTGGTCAAAGTTGAAGCTAAGAGGGTTGATGCATCTATATCAGATTCTACCAAGGTTCTATCAGACAAGTTGGATGTTGACAATTTTGCAAAAAAATTCTTCTATGCTTTGCATTCTGACATATCATTCCATGCTGAATTGTGGTAATCACACCATTTCCCAGAAGGATCTTTTTTTTTGCAATCCTTCTTGTCTTTCTAAAAGTTATTCTTGTGATGATTGGGATTTAGTGGAGTCAGTTGAGAAGGGTGCTTAAACTTGTTGTATTCAGATAGTGACTTCTTGTCGAATGTTCGACCTGTTGGCTTGTTTGTGAAACATGTTTTTCTTTCTTTGCAAAGGAAACAACAAGAAGCCTATTCGCTAGAACGGGACACATCCAACTCAGCTTCATATTTTTGTGGAATGCATGGATAAGTTGTTTGGTTCACCTTTCGTCAGAACCTTTATAACTCACAAGACTTAAGCTTTGATCTCCACCCTAAATGTGGAAGCAAGAGTTGCCGTCCAGGGATTGAAGTTGCTACCCATAGCCGCCATTATTTAATAGAAGGCTCTACTGCATATTAAGAAGGAGCCGCCAATATGAAAGAGCCACCACAACACTTTTCATTGAGGAGCCACTACCACCTTTTGGGAATTAGACTAGCTCTCGGCTAACCGGCTGGGAATGGACTGTTCTTATTGGCAATGACCTTCCTGACGATGAACTCCTGTCGGCTGGCTTTCATCAATGAGAGCACCCCTCTCATGTGGCTATAACCTCTCATGGATGGGTATATACTACTACTGTCCTTGCTTATTATAGATATGATTACCTTGTTACTAGTGGTTCTTCAACTAGCTGGATCTACCAATGCTTCAACTGGAAAAGATAGTGGGTAAGCTGCTGGTCCAATCTGTACCGATAGCTGCTCCTGCATCTTGGTCTCAAATCAGTCTCAAAATGATTTGGAATGGGTTATTCAGCTGAATCAACCGGATCAACTCACATCAGAGTTGGTTAACACTCAGTTACTTTTAATTTTAGTAAAGGTGCTACGCTCTTTCTCGATAAAGGAGGGGAAGGCTCTCACACGCATTTTTTATTCCCTCCCTCAACTGCGAGTTATTTCTTTTTGGCCTATTGTGTTTACCTACTTTTGGGAACTATTTCCTTAAATAATTTCTCCCAAGTCTCAATACTTCCTTTGCTTTACCAAGAAGGAGCATATAAATAAGCTGGAATAGTTCCATCTTGACCAATATCCCTTCTCATCGTAGATCTTCCTATCATAGATTCCCTTCGTCCAGTTTAAGATACAGATCCATAAGCAAAGGTAGTAGCATATATAGTCGAAGCGTTTAATCCGGTTGACCCACCACCTGCACTAGTCCTAGCAGCTGTTGTTTACCCATGAGCAAGGGCATGACTCTGCATTGTCTCTGCAGTATGTCAATACAGAACATAAACCCCAAGGCTACCCTTTGACTAGTATCAAATTCACAATGTCTATGTTCAGAGTCCCTTTGGCCTCAACTGGCAATATCTCAACAAAGAGGTTTCACCCTGATGTTTTGGCTCTGGTAATGAGGGTGGGTTGCTTCCAAATGGCGATGTGAAAATTGCCAACCTAAGTGCATCCACTATATAAGTTAAGGAGTAAATCCAAGAGGGTAGTTCCGATCCGACGATTCACCAACTGAGCATCGGTCTAAAATAAAGATAAAGCAAGTGAGTAATTAACATGTTAAACATACTTGAACTTAGGAGTAATCACTGGTACTATGTTAGAATAATCAACCCATAGTATTTACCCACTTAGACATTATTTCATTTATTTTGTCTTATTTGCCTAGTCCATGAGTCCCACCATGTGCAAGTTGTCAATTGCCTATCCATAGAGGTCAAACTTGCCATTATTGACTCATGGAGCACTTTGGAAAGTCCTGGGAATCAAATATGCTTTATTCCTGGCCTCCTAGGCGCCCTTCTTCTTTTTCTTCTTTGTTGACTTCTTTTCCAGTTTTTAAAGCACATAAGGAAAGCTAGACTAGGTGAGGTGAACCTGTTTTATTCCCCTTTCATCCTCCACTCTTTCCTCCATGAAAAAGCATGTATGAGATTCAATTTGACCACTCTTTATCTTGCCCATGTGCCCTTGCTAATTCGTGGGGTCCTTGATAGATTTGGGATCAGCTTTTTACACCTATGGGGGATTTGCCTATTTTGGGTAAGCCTGCTTTATGCTAGATTTGGATGCTTCCTTATGCATTCGATTTGCTCATGTATTCTATATATTCAGAAGCCTATGTTATTACAGGGTTGGCTATTGTACACTCAGTTAATATAATTTTGTGTTACAGCTCCATATTCAGTCTCCATTGTTGATAATTTGCATGATCAATTGTTAATTGCTGTGAGTGAAATTAATCTACTGCAGGCCTGAATTTCTACATGGTATCAGAGCCATTGTAGGTTGTTACTCTCCTCCAAAAATTGTTTTTCAGGTTCGACATCAAGACTGGGAGCCTTCTACCGCAGCCGAGACAGATTTTCTAAAGCTATGGATTCACAGAAAACTATCCTCACTCCCTTCAACTATTTTGAATGGAAATAAGAGATGGAGATCTTGTTCAGAGCGAAAGGCCTCTACAGGGTGACTATGGCTACAGAAGCAGAGCCCAATGCTGCTGCAGAGAAGATCAAATGGCACAATCGGAGAGATGAGGCCTATGGCCTCCTATGTCTCAGTATTTCCCGAGACCTCCTTTTCCATCTCGATGGATTGACTTCACCGGATCAAGTATGGGAGAAAATTTCTGAACTCTTTGGAAAGACAGATGAGATGAGTGGACACCAAATCGAAAATGAATTGATTTCCCTGAGTCCCAGTAATTTTGAATCCCTGCAGCTATATTTCTCCAAGTTCAAAGCACTAGTTTTGCAGCTGA
>LPNX010945621.1:52291-72376 GCA_001517045.1 Pseudotsuga menziesii
TGAGATTGTGAGACGCCCCAGAATCCAACATAGCATTATGGACCACTTTGTCATGCACATTTAGACTTAAATAGAAAGGAGGAACTTCTTCATCTTCTAAATTTTCAACTTTGGGTCCAAATGAAATAGCAGGATTATCATCATTCAATTCTAAAATGCCTGACTGCCATTCTCCTTGGTTCTTGATCATTTTGGTGATGGTATCTCTGTATTTCGTGTTTCTCAATAGCTCATTAAATGGAACAGAGATCTTTAGTTTTGAAATCTCATTTTGTAGGTTAAAACCAGCACCAATCTTTTCCACATCAATCGGAGTCGCCTTCTTTATTATTTTATCCCTTTGTACCTCATTTTCAACCTCCTTACTCACAGAGGGTTCCTTTTGTAGTCCTTTCCCCTTTTCTCCATTCAAAGAACTAGAGGAAGGCTGATTTGCGTTTGCCTTCCCTTTATTTATGGGGACATCCCTATTCCTTAGTCTCATTTTCCTTTGCACATCATCCATTGCATGCAAATAACCTCTCTGATATAGCTCATTTTCAAATTCTTCATTTGGACCTTCCTGCGCAAACATATTATGTTCTTCTTTAGTAAGATATATTTCTGAATCATGTTCCCCAAACAGATGAATCTCATTTTCAGGTGGGTCTTCTTCATCCCCAACATAATTTTTAGGGAAAGGCGGACGAATAGGCTGTTCTTCTTAGTTTCTTGGATTTCTTTGCCTATTCTGGGGAGGAACAGGGGGATTGGGTCTCCTGAAATTTGGATTCCTGATTTGGGGATCCCCCTGCTCCCTGTTGAAGGGCCTAGTATCCATGGTTAACCTATCCATAAGATTTTCCATGGTCTTCAACATTGTCTCAAATTTAACATCAGCGGAAGAAGATGAAGTAGAAGGCCCATTGTCTTCTTTTCTCCTCCTGTCCATGTCTCTATGTTTTATCTTTACACTAGCCATCATGTTAGCTTCCACTTCTAGGGCATCAGTAAACATGGCAGCAAGAGTTGCCGATCTCCTTTCCCATAATGAAAATGCAAAATCATTATCAAAAGCTCCAGCATAATGCAGTTGAGCAGCTGCAGGGGAAGGTTTTATATCTTTAGGAATAGAGTTGTAAGCCCTCATGAATCTGCTTGAAAATTCATGAACAAACTCAAAACACCCCTTCTTAAGACTATTGTACTGAGATAAAAGCTGCAGAGGGTTCCGTTTATCGTCCCACCTGTCCAGAAAGGCATTTTGAAAGGCCTGAAAATTTGCTATAGATCCATTAGGCAAGTCCTTAAACCACTTCTTTGCCTCCCTAGACAAACTTTGGGCAAATAACTGCAGTTTGACATCAGGATAGTCAACTTCTTCCAAGTCAATGAAATCTTCAAACTTGGCAACATGCTGTTTTGTGGTTATATCACCTTCCCCATCGAATAAAGAAATCCTCTGAGAATAATTTTGGGGGAGATCATGTAATACAACCGGCAAACGCAAGGGAGCAAATCTAGCGGCCATTGGTCTGGGTGGGTTCACAGGAACTGCAGTACTTTGAGAATTCTCGGAGGCTGTTGTTTCAACTTTAGAGGTTTGTTTCAAGTCCTTCCAGAGGGAATCTAAAAGATATGACTCTAACCTACTAGGATTGGACTCAGTATTTTTGAGGTCGGATTTAGACCTAGCTCTCAACCTACAAGGAATGAACTCAGTATTTTTTAGGTCAGGTTCAGATCTAGTTCTCAACAGGGTCTGCGCAGTATTGACTTCCCATGATGGATTAATATGAGAATCTGGTGATGATGATGGGCCGAACAAATGAAAATCTAACTTCTCTTTATTTTTTCTCTTAAACAACTTTTCTGGATCTTCAAAGCTTTTCAGAATTTCGGTATCAGATTTACCTCGTGTATGTCTTCTTGAAGCCAGAATGTCGTTCTTGAATTCTGAAAACAATTTCACAATGAATTCACCAGGGCAAATACACAACCTTCTTTTCTTTTTGAAATTCCTGTTTGCCCACAGAAATCTCTCTTAATCTTTGTCGTTCTCCCGGGGCAGATAAGCACTTTCGTCCCCGGCAACGGTGCCAGTTTGTTAGCACTCATAATGTACCCAGGTTGTAAAAGGTATACTCCAAGGTAACAGCAGAACCACTTTAGGAAGAAATTGGTATTTTCTTCTAGAGAGGGATCTCTCAATAAAGATTCAACAAGACCAGATTTAAAATAACATTCAAAGATTTATGTATTTGGCTGAAACAATCACATAACCATTGGGCATGGAGTCATATACAAATATAAAAATACCACAAATACATATACATGATATTCATTAAAGGAAAGATAATCATATCATCACAGTCATTCAAATTGATTCAGGTGGAACAGAAGAGATGAAGGAACAACCCATTAATACAGAGCATCAACAAGGATGAGTTCTATACCAACTTTAGCAGAAAAATTCATATAATATCTGAAATGATGATCAGAGCATAAACACATGAATTCCAATCATCTAACGCTATATTCCAGATACGAGGAAGAAACAAAACGGAGTGTTACACAAAGGAAATACAATCACATAAAAAAAGAAGCACAGACTGTAATATCAACGACACATGAATCTCTGACAAAAATCTCATGCATTCACTTTGTCATTCCAAAAATAGATATGTTCTCCAAAATTATTCACTACCCAATGGGTTCCAACCCCCATCTCTTAAAAAAGATGCATATTTATACATAAAATGATCGGTGCTCCAACAAGAAGATCAATAACAGAATGATCGGCTTAATTTAGAGTTTGTAACTGAATTCCTAACCCCTAGGAAGTTTGTTACAACTCCAATCCTAACAGACCACAAAGTACAAATAAACTTGACAACAAATTTTCGCCCATCATCTCCACGTCTTTGTCCCATCAGCTCCATATCTTTGCCCCATCAGCTCCACGTCTTTGCCCCATCAGCTCCACGTCTTTGCCCCATTAGCTCTTCAGTGCATGACACCTGTTCTTAGGGATGGAGAATATACTTTTTCTTTCCAAACCGCTCCACAGCTTTCCACTGCTCCGAACTTGGGGTGTCACACTCCATCATTTCCCGAATAGCTACCTCGAGCTCCATATATGCTTCATAGGACTTTCTGGGCAATCTGCTCCTGATGATGGCGAACTTCTGCAGAATCTCGAAATCTTCTGTGAGCATATCCACAATGGTCTTCCCTATCAGGTTTTTCTCCAGATCATTGAATTTGGTGTGATCCATGTGGCACTGAACAAGCAGGTTATGATAATGTTCCTGTGAGAACATCCGCCCTTCTCCATCCCAGAAAGAAGGAAATCCGTCCTTGAACAGTTCTTTAAACTCCTGTTTAAAATTATTAACCTGTAGGAGCAATCCTTCTGATTTATCATGGACCGTTTTGATTAAGTGATGCTTATGGATGATTTTCTTTGCCCACATCACTATTGATACTCTGTCCTTTATGCCCAATTCCTGCAACTTCTGATATGATAGTGAATTTAGAAAATTTAATGTGTTTTGAGCCGTAACAAGGGGTATTTTCTCCATATGTTCGTTTACCAGTTTCAGCCTCTGGTGGGCCAGATTTATCATTATATTCAAATCATCAATAAAATTTAAATAGTGCCTGAACTTGGTAATCTCTATACACAAGGTATCCCAAATGATGTGTTTCGCCCCCTGAAGAGGGCCTTTCCCAATGCATTTTTCCTTTAGTTCATTAAATTTCTTCTGTAATTGATTCCTGTCCTGCAGTATTTGGTTTTTGGTTTCATTAACTTTGGTCAGTTCAGCTTTCATCTTTTCATTCTCTGCTTTCAAATCTTTGATTGCTTCTTCTTTCAAACTCACCTGGGACATTGGCACCAACAAATCATCAGTAGAGAAATCATCTAATGGCTTCTGGATGTTTACAATAGACAGGTCTTCGCCGGTGGGAGTCTGGCTCATCAACTCTTCCATAATATCCTTCTCTTCATTCTGATCTGTTTTCATCAAGGAGATTTGGGATAACAGTTCCTCCCTTTCGGCTTCCCACTTCTCTTTTTCTTCTTGTAGCTCTCCGTCTCTTCCTTTGTATTCCATCATCTCCTGATGGAATTTATCCTCTTTGATAAATAATGGTGTTAACATACGCAATGCAAGTTGTTTCTTCATCCATGTTTCGAGTAGTCCAGTTCCCATTCCAAGGGAATATTGTCACAATAAATCAATTAGATTTTTTTTCACCAGATGCGAGTTCCAATTCTGCAAGCAACGTTCCACTCCTGACCTCCTCAATCTCACAATATTAAAACATACAAGTAGGTCTTCTTAAAGTCTCTTTGCTCATGGGGGTTTTCTATTGAATAAACCTCCTCCTACATTGTAGATTACATTTGCAAACATGATCTCAACTTCGAGCTACGACACCCTGGATAAAGAAAAATCAATCGTTGATTTGAAATCTTTGAGTCATTTGGAATAAATATATCGGTCTATTCATTCCACTAGTGACCCCACCATCAACAATCATTTCTTGCTGGCATCAGACCCATATCACCCACTGTATTAGTTAGAGACGCCCCCCCCATCTTTGGACTATCTTTTGCATACCCTTCCCTCTGATGAGTCCATCATGGAAGTCATGTCTTTAAACGAGACGTCTTGGAAATATCATCATCATCAATCATCTTTCCTTCCTAATTACTATATGGTAGAAGACCATTTTGGAACAAGGGTTTCATTTCATATCGTAACTAATCCTTAGCAACTAATACTCATCCATGATGTTGAGTCCGAGGATAATCTAAGAAACATTACTAAGACCATCTCGGTCAATATATTAGTGAATCCTGGAGTTGTAGAAAACATCAACATAGGGAAAAATTATTTCGTTTCAGAGCTAAAGTCATATACGACCCTTTTCAAAGAATTCAAAGATATTTTTTCTTGGATGTATAAAGAAATAATCGGGATGTATCCTTCAATCGTTGTTCATGAGATTAGTACATACCCTAATGCCAAATTGATCAGTCAGAAATTAAAACAAGTTCATCCATGAAAAGCAACACGTATTAAGGAATAAATTGAGAAACTTCTTAAGGATGGTTTCATTTACCCTGTACCTTTGACTGAATGGGTGTCTAATATTGTCCCTGTAAACAAGAAACATGGAACCATTAGGGTTTGTATCGATTTCTGGGACCTTGATAGGGCTTGTACTAAGGACAATTTCCATACCCCTTACATCAATCAGATCATCGATAACTGCGCTGGAATTGTTATCTTTTCATTTATGGATGGATTTTTTGGCTGCAATCAGATAGCGAAACTCACATCTGATAAAAAAAAAGTGGATTTTAATTTCCCATGGGGGACCTTCTCCTATAAGAAGTTACCTTTTGATTTCAAGAATGTTGACATTACCTTTCAATGCACTATTTCTTATGCTTTCCATGACATCAAACACATCGTGGAATTATATCTTGATGAATTTCCTACTCATTCACAACAGCAAGATCACCATGTTGATCATGTGAGAGCCATTTTTATTAGGTTCCACCATTACAACATACAGTTGAATCCACATAAGTTTTTTTTTGTGTCGAGCCTGGAAGACTACTTGGTTTCATCGTGTCCAAGGATGGAAACCATATAGGCCCATTGAAAATTGAAGCCATCTTGGCCTTACCCCTGCCTACAAACATTATAGAGCTCTAAAGTTTGCAAGGGAAGCAAATTTTTTTATATCGACTCGTTTGTAGCTATGCCGAGAAAACCCATATTTTCATACGCTTATGAAATAAGGATACACCCTTTGTTTAGGATGACCTGGCACATCACGGGTTCAACAATCTCAAACATGCCATTACACATGCACATGTCCTGCAACCACCCAATTATGACAAAGACTATTCCATGTATGTGGTTGCATCCTTATCCACCATCAGCATGGTATTGGTTCAAATAGTAGAACACAAACATGAACATGTGATTTACTACCTTAGTAAAAGTCTTTTAGACTCTAAATCCCAGTACTCACATGTGGAGAAATTATCTATGGTCATGGTCATCATGGTCAATAAATTTCGTCATTACATCTTGCTCTGAACAACCACGGTATATGCATATTCCAACCCCATGTATTATATCTTGACTCGCCAAGTGCTTGGGGGGAAATACTCTTGCTGGATTGTTATCCTCTAGTAATTTGACTTAGAATTTGTGAAATCTAGTTCAAAGAAGTCTCTCATCTTCACATAGCTTATGTGTGACCTTCCCTGTATTACTTAGGATATGCAACCCTTTGATTCATTTCAAAATGAATGAATATTATGGAGACTTGATTCTCTATCTCCAAACGCAATGAGTCCATCCCATTGAAACCCAAGACAAACATCATCATATTTTTCATCAAGATAAATACTACCTTATTATTAATGATACATTGTATCGTCATGGGTTGATGCAATTTTGAGTCATTACTTAACTCATGAAGAGGCTGAAGTAGTTTTAAATGACTGTCACTCTGGAGATTGTGGTGGTCATCTTTATGGGATGGCTACTGCCTAGAAAATATTACATGTTGGGTACTTTTGGCCCTCGATATTTAAAAATTGTAACGATGTCATCATAAAATTCTCTCCTTGTCAACTTTTCACATCTAAAAGGTGCACCCACCCTTCTCTATTGTGTCCCATCATAGTTGTTGGTCCATTCATGAAATGGGGCATAGATTTCATGAAGTGTAATCCTACCTTAGCAAGCGGCACGATTACATCATTTTAGTTGTGGATTACTTTACAAAATGGGTTGAGGCTATGCCTACATATGCTGAAGACATAAAAAATGACTGCCCTATTTTTTTTCAACCATATTATCACTAGATTCAGATTTCCTTGAGCCACTATGACCGATCATGGTTCACATTTTCAGAATAATATGATGTCAAAATTAAGTGCTAAGCTATGTTTCTGCCATGACAAATATACACCCTTCTACACGTAGGCTAATGGACATGTTGAAGCTATTAATAAAGTACTAAAAACTATGCTTCAATGGATGGTAGGAGGATCCAAATCCAGCTGGAATTTACAACTATTTTTCACATTATGGGCCTACAGGAATATCGTCAATACATCCACCTCCTTCACACATTTTTATTTAGCGTATGGGATAGAGGAAGCTCTTTCAATAGAATGTGAGATCCCTTCCCTAAAACTGGTATGGAATTGCTACTCAACACAATTCCATAGGAAGAATGGTTCTTATAGTTAAATAATCTTGCTGAGACCCATTGAGATGCCACCTTAGCAAATGAGGTGCATAAAAAATGGATCAAATCTCAATACGACATATTCGTTCAACCTTGCCTCTTCAACGAAGGTGATCTAGTCTTGAAATATGACCATAAACATGACAAGTTAGGGGGTGGAAAGTTGGAGTCCATGTGGAATCAACCCTTCATTGTCAGTAGTGTCTTGGAGAAAGGAGAATATGAATTAATGGATTATTATGGAATACCCTTGGGAGAGCCTTGGAATGGGATATAAATTAAAAAATATTATGCCTAGGTCATCTAGCATAGGTTTTTTGTATATAGTGTTTATAGATTGTTGTGTGTATTTTGAAGTGTCGATTTGGTTTGAATGTAATATGTGTCTTAGACAAACCTTCTTACATAGAGTAATGTTTAAAATGAATAGGTGACCACCTATTTCGGCTTTGCAGACAGTGCTAGTCATTACACCTTGAATCTCGCATCAACAACCTAGGTATTGTACTCTCCTACCCATGATCTAGTGAGCTCGGGAGGAACTTGTTTGGGTCCCACGACAAACAATCTTGCAGAGTACCATGTAGTGATTGGTTTGTTGACTGAAGCTCTAGCTAACGATGTGAGTCAGATTAGGGTTTACCTAGATTTGGAGTTATTTTTACACTAGTTAAACTAAGCCTACACTATCCGAAACCCCCTACTTATTCGTACATCCTGAGGAGTTCAAATTTTAGAAAGGTATTTTGAATGGGTTTCCTACCATCACATCCCAAGACATTTAAATACAGTAGTAGATTCACTGGAAAATTTTATCTTGGATTGGTATCTTGCTCATATTTGAAGTTCATTTTAAATACTATTTTCATGCATTGAATCACATAAATACATAAGTAGTCATTCATACACATAACACATCACACACACATACATCTGTAAATAAGATTTTTTCATATATAAACTAGTGCTGAGATACAAACAGAAGCCATAAGCTTTAAATTCACCCAAAATATGGAGCCATCAAATCTCTAGTACATATAAAAGGGACAAACCGAAGCTTAGAATCTTTTAGTATAAATACAATACTAAAATGAGGAAGCCACTCTAGGCTAATCCTCGTGCTTTTGGTAGCACATCATAGCATGAGCCACTCGGCAGAGTAGCCTCCCAAAGCGTCTAGATAATCCTGCAATATGGTGCTGGTAGTGCCTAGGAAGATCATCTATCGAAATGTCTAGTACTACCACAGTCATCCACTGAAGACTTCCCTCAATTTCTTGAAGCTCTTCTTCAACCTCCACATTTATGATAGCCATCTCCCTCACTGCTCCTGATCTCTCTATGGGTGAGATTCCCTCTGGATGGGAAGGTCCTATGTATGCACAAACAATATTGTGGGTATCAGTATATCATTCAAGATGAACAAGAAAAACACATGGAATGGTATTCTTCTTACCTCGATCATCCCACTGATCCACCTCAGGAAATGGGGGTTAGGGTCACCCTTGACTTCTTCTCTAGAGTAGGTGTATTCCTCCACTATTAGTAGTTGGCCTCAGATTCAATGAAATAAGACTGCACCATATGTGATGGTGGGCCCTCCACCACCACCATGTCAGGTCATGGCCTCGACCCATCTCAATATCCTGGGATCATCCATGTCTAACCTATTCATAGGAACCTATGGTCACATCAATGGCACCCAATCAAGGAAGAAGGACACCACTACTACCCTGTAGCCAAGTTGTTTCAGTTCCCCCCTTTGACACTTCATCAACTGATATTTCAGACTGACTAGAAGACCCTCACAGCATTTGAATATGGTGGGAGCCATACAATCCACCGCATACAACATGTGATCATGAGTGGTCTAGTGGGAAGCCTTGTTTCTTGCTACCTTTCCTATCATGAAGGATTTATTCTTCAAAGGTTGATCTATAATGTGCTTGATAGGGATTTTTTCTCCATGATATATAGTCCCCACCACACAATATTCATCAATGAGATCATCTAGCAACATCTCTCCACCCCTGGGGCATCCTGTAAGTACCACTAGACTCCCCCTCCGAGATAATACACTCAAGAAGTAGATTTCATCGACATCTATGGTCAATATATGTGTCCTAACCTGAAAATGTTATTGGTCGGGATGCCACATACGGATCAACTACTCCATCAATTGCACATATTCCCTCATTCCTAGAACCCTAAAGTATTGCAGGATCCCACATTCTCTTAAATCCCTCACGTTCATGGGATTGTTTGCCTCTTGGATTTCATCAATCTCATGTTCATGTTCTTTCCATAACTCTATTTTGGGAGAAAATTTCCTCTAAAGAACCATTGGAACATCCATTAGACACTTTCTAGACTCTAAATCAAGAGGCAAAATCACAAAAATGTGCTCAGTTTTTGGTTTTTGTGAAGGCCATTTCCGTCGATGCCTTTCCTCCAAGGGAATAGAGTGACGAATATTTTCCTCCTAAGGGACAGAGTGCCTTCGATGCTTTTCCTCCTTTCGAGGGGTGCACCGATGCACCTCCCAAAAGGGAGAAAAGTGTCAAGCTGCAAGCGCTTTTCCCCTTTGGGAATCAACCTCAAAAAACAATCTTAAAGAAAAAATAAACAAACCATGGAAATGAATATCTAGGGCTTAGTTATTACCTGGTTCAAACAGTTCGGTCATAGCTGGCTTATAAATCCCAAAATATCCACCACAAAATCCCTTCCTATGCACAAGTTTTACCCAAATGTCAATAGTAAAAACACAATCGTGAAAAAATTGTTATTATTCCGCTATTTATAGTTTATTTTCAAATTTTTATTGAAAATAATTAGTGGGATAATAAAATATTTAGGATTTTTTCTCATGTTTTGCTATAGTTTCCAAGGTAAACATTTTCTAACATCATTTTTTGGAGATTTTAGGGTATTTTTGTACTTTCTTGCCTACAAGTGAGTTTATTTTTGTATTTTTCACACTCTGGTTTAAGTTGAAAAAGTACCAAGCACTTTTTATACCTTCGGCGTGCTCGTTAAAAACCTAGTGAAGAGGTATCAAGTGTGCTTTTACTATTTTTTCAGACTTGTTAAAATGGATTATGAAAAAAAGAACCCCTTACAAATTCAACTTTAATCTCTTTTTGAGACTTTTTAAACATGAAACTATTGCCAAGCGAGCTTGATGCTTTCACGCTTGTAAAATTATTTGAAAGATCATCTAGTTGGTGATAGTTTACCCCTTTTTGGATCAATTGGAATCATTTACGAAAAAAGGTACACTCTAGTTTATCACAAATAGAAGAGTTCTCCTAGGCATCAGTTTATACTTTTTCGGGCCTCAAGGACTAAATTTACGAAAAATTCCACCCTGGAGTCTTCTTAGTCATTTCAGACTCTCTACACATGAAACAATGATTGAGTTTACCTTCCTCAGACTCATAAAATCAAACAATGAAGGACCCTTTCTAGGAATAAACCCCTCCTTTCATAGGTTCATAAAACGTATGAGAATGGAATCATCACTTGATGAGCTACATCGAGCATTTGTTACCCTTTTCATGCTCGTTAAAAAGAAAAGAGGTACTCATCCTTCACTATGGGTAAATTAAGGGAATGGTGAACACCTTGCATTTGTATTAGTGGCAGCCCATATTCCACCCTAGAACATGGCACCTATCTACATTTTCATTTCAAACAGATGAGTATTCAGCTTGTCACTGAGTTGATCCACTTTCATGATTCATTCAACTCCTTTGAGCCAATTCAAAGAATGCATCGTCCTTTCCTTGCATTACTTTTGGTTTCTGCCTCATTGAGTCAATGATGCCAAGTCATTTGTTGTGTTTTTCAATGTTTAGGGGAAACCTACTCTGTAGTCTACCTCTACAGTTTCCTTACCTTCCTTCAATTTGGGCAAATCTGAATCAATCCTATGCTTTTTTTCATCACTTCAACATCATCTTTTGTTCCATGTTTCGTGTTGATGATGGGGGAGAATCATGGCCCTCCTTCGATGAGTCTATTCCTATCAACGTCAACACATAATATAGGAATTAGACTTAGAAACCAATTCAAAGTACCTTCAATCTTGCATGCCTCAATGGCAGGTTTCCTCGCTTTCAACAATGGGATTTCATCAATGGCCTCTAATTGAAGGATTTTGTCGAGTATCCAACTACAAGTCCTCTATTGATATTTGGAGGAATGTATTGAGATACCTTGGGAATAATTGACATCAATGATGATATCCATCGCACTTGTTAAGGGTATACATCAATGATCAGTAATCAAGTGGTTTCTACCATGTTCAACATCAAGAAATATATTCACATGGATATAATCGTATCATTTGGGATTCGAATGAAGACCCTGAGTGGTTAGGTATTCAATTGAATATGTTCCTATCCTTAGGTTACAATGGAGTATTTTTTAGAGTCATGACATGGATCCACATTGTACATTTGGTGGTTGTAAGTCCCAACGCACTTATCCTATTAACAAGGAGCATTAGAAGTCCCAAAAAACAAAAAAGAGAGAAGATTCGAGAAGCTTCTAGGAGAAATCTCTCATGGAGGATGATCCTAACTACTTGGGAGAGCTGGATTTTGACCTCCTAACTGCTAGGGATCATTCCCTACCTTCCTCCCAAAATATCTCAACCCATTTGGGCTTCCCTTGGTCTATAAAAGAAAACTACATGGACCACATGGGGGGGAGACCAAGAGAGAATCCTTATGTTGTAGGATTTAAGTCTGGTATAGGAGGCAAAGAGAGAGTATTTGTGAGTGAGATGTTGCATTGTTTGTAGTAAGTGTGAGTGAGTCAAATATCTTGTAAAAGAAAAGCTTTGACATCAAGGATTTGGTTGTAGTTTTCTTTTCTCATCTTTAATACAATTTTTTTCCCTTTCCCATAAATGATTCTTGTTAGTATTGATTGTTTATTGCTAGTTTCCTTGATCATTAGTATAGATCATTGATTTATATTGTTGATCTCATTTCTTGTATTGGTTTTTGTGCTCTTTGCACGTACAGTTGATCGCACGAGGATCTATGAAACAAGGAAAACCTTCCACACTCAAGGTAAAGAGAGCTTGGCATTCAAGTAGATGAGTCATCTAGGGAGACGATACATTGTTGTGTCCTTTTGTTCTAGACTTGCACCATGCAGGATAGGGAAACAAACTGTGTTCGCACTGATTGAAATATTCTCAGTAATAGCATGTGGGGGGAGGGGTATGGGTTTGTGGAGGATTAGGGAAGTTAGAGAGAAGGGGGGTAGAGAGAGAGAGAGAGAGAGAGAGAGAGAGAGAGAGAGAGAGTGGTAAGTGGTATGGGGAGAGATATTAGGAGACAAAGAGAGAGGGGTTTAGGGGTAGGAATAATATGGGAGAGAGATAGAGCGATGAGGGGGTGTTTATGGGTAGGGATAGTAAGAGGGTGATAAGGGGTTGTGAGAGTGTGTGAGAGACAAATGTTGTTAGGGGGTCAGGAGAGGAGAGAGAGGTGGGGGTTAGGTGTAGGTGGTGTATGTGAGAGACATAACAATATATGGGGTTAATAAGGGTTAGGGGAAGAGGGGAATAAGGGGGGTTGTTGGGGGGTCATAGGAGAGAGAGATAGGTGGGGGTTAGTTATACATGCAGTAGGGGAGAGAGAGAGCGAGAGAGGGGGTTAGTGAGGGTTAGAGGAAGAGGGGGGAGATAGATAGGAGTGGGGGGGATAAAGAGTGATATATGGGATTAGTAATGGTGTGTGTGTGTTTGTGTGTGAAAGAGAGAGAGGAGTAGGGGGATAAAGAGTGATATAGGAGATTAGTAATGGTGAGAGAGAGAGAGAAAGAGGGGTTTAGTTGCAGAGAGAGCATTAGCGGTCTATTTGTGTGTGAGAGAGAGAGGGGGGAGAAGGGGAGTGTTAGGGTGTTGCGGTAGAGATAGGGTGGTGGGGTTAGGGGTGGGTGGAAGAGAGAGAGAGAGAGAGAGAGAGAGAGAGAGGGAGAAGGGTTTGGGTGATTAGGCTAGGGGGATGAGGGGGGTTGGGGTAGAGAAAGAGATAGATCAAGGTGGGGGAAGAGAGAGAGGGGGGGTAGGGGAGGTCAAGTATGAGAGAAAGAGAGAGGGTCTTAAATGGTTTAATTGGAAGGGGAATCATGAGTGGGGTTAGGGAGAGAGAGGGAGGTTAGGGGTAGTGTGATGTGTCTGAGCGAGGGGGGATGTTAGGTGGTTGGGGGAGTGAGAGAGGAGTGATGGTTAGGTGTATGTGGAGGGGTTGTAGTAGGGCTTTCACCCTAGATATGACCAAAAAATGGCTACCTTCTGTCTATAGGATGTGCTAGAGCTGATTTTACCACACATGGTAGATCACACATTTATGGCCTCCCCTATCCTTCTGTAGACTCTTTGGACCCCATGGACTATTTTGGTACCTTTGATGTTTCCAAGATCATCCCTAAAAACACCTACTATTTTCCATACATGACTTTCAAACCCTTTCTCGCGTATATACATGGATATAACCCTTAAACCCACGTACATCAGGATGTGTGCAAAAGGCCAAAGATTTTTGGAGTCCTTGATTTGGATCTGAGTCACTTATCTCTTGGCCTTCCATATGCCTTGAGATCGCTCGGATTTGACCTTCCATTACCCCATTGAAGCACTATATAAGGAACCCTTTGGATACATTGAAAGGAGAGGAATTGAAGAGCAAGAAAACTATAGTCCATTGTTGCCATAGCTTATACTTGAGTCTACATCCCTTTGTCCCTTGGAGCACTTGGTGTTCTTCCAAAGCTTGTCTTTGCTTGTGATATTGCTATCGAGATATGGAGGATTGAGGTGGTGGAGGCCCAGGTGGAGGACTCAGTTTCTCTAGTTCGCAGATGTGCTGACAGAGGTTGTCATTCTTGTAATCTCTGATTTATATTAATACAAATATATTTTCCTGTCCAATGATGTGCATTTAAATGAATATTGAATCCATGGATGCTTTTAATTGCTCATACATTATTGATTATATGTGCTAGAGTAGCTCTAACACCATTATATAGCATGCTTGTCTTGTTTGTTGATTGTTGAGAGAGCCAATTGATAACACAAGCGGGATTGGCGACTTTGCTGGGGACGTTCCTTGTTTTTCATTGGGTTTTGGGGGCACAATGTGCTTGATATTCTTGACTTGCTCTTTGTTTCTTATTTTTTCTATGTTGCATTTTATAGTATGTTCATCCATTGACACTCCCCTTTATTGGTTTGACCCTTGGCTTGCTTTTTACCATTGTCTTCTCTGTATATGCAGGTTTTTGGCCAAAATTCACGTATATACGTGGAGTTTTGGCCAAAAGTCATGTATACATGCAGGTTTTTGGCCAAAATCTACATATACATGCATCTTTTTGGCCAAAAATCGTGTATATATGCAACTGTTCTTTAAACAGTCATGTACATCCTCCATTTTGGCAAGTTTGATGTTGTGGAAAGTTGTTGGGTGGGTTGTGAGTGTGGTTGGGTCTTCCTTGGGTATGATGTTGTCTGTTGGATGCTTCTTTTGTGACCAGAGACAACATTTTCATTGATTTTTCTTTGAAAGTAGTTTTAGTCATTTATGCTTTTTGCTTTTCCATTAGTGCATTACTCTTTTTTGTCTCAGTGTCTTGTTGGGCTTGTGTTTTATACTTCCTGCAGAGACTGAGAGTTTTAGATGAATTTTATTGCATTTTTCATTCTTTTATATTGGAAATTACAATGTAGTTGAATATTAGATATGGATTTGAGGAGGTACTTGCATTGGATTGCTTGGATGAGAGTTGTGTTTAGGATTTCATATAGGAACGATTGCATTAGCATTTGGAAAGGAATATATATTTATGCATCTCATGTAGTGGCATATCTTATTTTTCATTCTACAAGATTGCACTTGGAATTGCTTGTTAGGTGTGCACTTTTATTTCACTGCTGAGTCTTCATATCATTAGTTGCAAGACCATTTCCCTTTGAGTAATTACAACCAATTAAAATCAACGCTTAATAAAATGAATTAAACTCTTTTCTTTTCTAGGGTGCATCAACAAGATTAGGTTTTAGGGTCTTTAGGGTAGGGAGATGAGGGGGGTTGGGGTAGAGAAAGAGATAGATCAAGGTGGGGGGAGAGAGAGAGGGGCAGCGTAGGGGAGGAGAAGTATGAGAGAAAGAGAGAGGGGCTTAGGTGGTTTAATTAGAAGGGGAATCATGAGTGGGGTAGGGATAGTGTGATGTGTCTGACCGAGGGGGGATGCTAGGTGGTTGGTGGATTGAGCTAGGGGTGAGGGTTAGGTGTATGTGGAGTGGTTGTAGTAGGGCTTTCACCCTAGCTACAATAAGAAACAGTTACCTTCCGTCTATAGGATGGAAGGATAGGGTCTCTATGGATGGAAGAGAAAACCTGCAAGGAAGAGTTAACTTTGAGCCATGGAAACCCTGCAGCATACTATTAGCAATAAACTACATGCATGTAAAACAACCTACAAAACAAAAACTAACAGCATAAATTCATGGTATACCTTCTAGTTTTGATCAAATGGGCCACCATGCCCTATCTCAAGATTCTACCTCTCAATGGAATGGGGTTTTGGCTAATGGAGCAAATGGAGCAAATGGAGGAGAGGGGTGAATGGCTTGAGAGACGTGGGTCTCAAGGCACTCACGTGGGTAGAGTAATGGTAGGTAGAAAAGGAATGTTTTGAGAGTGACCCCTACCCCTGTATTTAAATATATTTTTTTAGTTTTAGGGATTTAAGCCCTTGGTCAAGGCTTTAGCCCCTTTTTAGGGATTTAATCCCCTTTTGCCCGTTTCTTATCTCCTTTGAGGGGTTCTAGCCCCTTTTTGGAGATTTAGCCCCTATGAGAGCTATTTTGGCTCTTTTTAGGGGTTTTTAAGCCCTTTTTGTGTTTTTTAAGCCTTTGCAAGGGTGTGGAGGTCAAATGAGGGAAATGACATGGATGCCTCTATGATGCAGGTCATGTAGAGAAAATAGGGTGATTTTTTGGGTTAACAAATTTCCCCCTGATGTGTGAGGCTAGGATCTCATCGTATGGCTGACGCACATCATAGGATTTTATGGGGAGAGGTGGTGCTTCCTGGGATGGGGAATGGTGGCTTTTGGTTATTGTATTAATATGGTTCCCATAAATGGGTGAGATAAAAATAATGTGTGACATGTATGTGGACGAGGCGGGCATCCCCAATCTCGTAATGATGGAAAAAGAATAATGTGATCTAAGCTCTAGAATGCAAGAGCCGATCATGTACAAATGTTGTTATATAGTGGTTGCCTCAATAAGAGGTTGAATACAATACTGATATGAAGAAATGCTACATTGGACCCATGGAATTCTTAGGGAATGCTATATCTTCATGACTGATGGTCTACTAGATATGAAATGGTACATAGCTGTAGGGACTCACTTACGAAGAGTTAGAGTCTCTATGGTACAATGTGCTACATCAATCATGAATTTATACCGAAGCACTACTCTAGGGATTATGAACAATGTCTCCAACGCAACCTAGAAATCACCAGGGACATGAACCTGTTTGGGTCCCTCAATGGACTCATTAATGTGCTAGAGTCAGGTGACATTCGGGGTCTTCGACCAAATACTCCATGAACCAATACCCGTTACGAATATCAATGGTGCGATGATGTAGCTGGAGTCGAGCACGTGACACACAACCATCCCAAGAGGCACTAAGGACTCCTCTCAAGTGGTCCAAGGAACTGATCAATGAGGTTAATGAAACCAGGATACAGGGACCTCTGGGTCTATCCTCTAGAATATATGTGTTGTCGTCAATAGAAGGAGACTTGCAACTGACCAAGGCAATGGTGTTTCCTTGACCAGAAGCATGAGGGAGATAACCAAAGGTGTGAGACAATATGAGGATTGGACCACTGAATAGGGGAGGTGGTGGAAAAGGGGTAGGGGGAGTGTAGTGGACTCAAAATTCATTTGTTTAGAGTACAATGGTAGGGTGAACCAGGAAGCACATGAAACTGACTTATGGGAAGGGATCATAGTTGTAATACCAGGGATGTAACTGCAGATGGGAAATACTTGGGGGAGGTAGACACTTTTGGTATTTATGGGATCCAAGGAAGACACATCACATAATACTCTAAACAAAGGCAACCCAAAGTGGGAATGCTGCTGAACTATTATATGTGGGGTGGTGTCTAAAGACACTGTTGTGGTTTGATCTCATGGATTTTTAGCGAGCCCAAGGAAGTGAATGCTCGATGGTGCTTTCAATTTTAGAAAGTATGAAAGCATGAAGGAGACTCCAGTGGGGTCTCTTTATCATTGATAGTCTCATGTGCCCAAAAAAGGTTAAAAGTGTGCATAGGAGAGCTCACCCATCCTTTGATGGGGATGGGAGACTTCTTTACTTAGTCCAATTAGGCCGAAAATGTTTAAACCTATACTGACTTGACAGTCATTCAAATACTTTTACAAGAATGAATGAGACCAAGTTTGCTCGGTGATCTTTTCTTGGTGAGAAGGCTGGAAAAGAGCTTAAAGATAACCCATGATGAGATTTTTCCTAAATTTCGGCCCCTCTTCCATGGAAAGCATAAAAGGATGTAGAGGGGAACGATCTTGGCTTGAATGTGTCAAGGTAGTCCTTTTCATGTGGTAGTCTACATGTATCAAAAAAGGAGATAAACGAAGCTATGTAGATGCCCTTTTTGATACTTTAACAAGTGGGAAAGGAAGCAGATTGTAGAGGGGGCTAATTACCTCCTAAATGTCATCATGTAATTATAGTTTAAAAGATAAACAAATATTAACAAATAGGTAGTTGGAGCGGGTACAACCGCTCCAACCTACCTCATAATGTATAAATACTTACCAAAGATAATGCAAAGACGGATTGGACGTCCCTTCCCATATTTCTTTGTCTTTGATCGCTGTGTATGAACCTAATGTATGCTTGAATAATGGAGAAAGCCTAGACATCAACATTGGCGTCGTTGCCGCCTCTATCCGGTCTGGGTGACAGCAGCAGCGGATGGAGGTGGTCGAACCTAAAGGAGAAGATGGGGAAAGTCGATGAGTCTGCATATTGCCCAGACTGCCAGGAGGAGTCAGAGATAATAGTAGACCAAGTGGAAGGGCATTGCGTGTGTAACAAATGCGGCCTCGTGGTGGAACTCCAATTCATCAACGACAGCCATGACGTGCGAATTTATGAAGCCAATCAAAGCGCTCAGAGGATCGAAACAGCCAACAGTAAAGGAGGAGGAGAAATTGCCTCCATTACCATCAACGGTCGACTCAGAACTGGTCGTTCCGGCGAATCATGTCGAACAGATCCAAGACTACGGCTTGGCCATGAACATGAGTGGAATTGTTGTGGACAGAGCGCAAGAAATTTACAAAGAATTCGTGGAGAGTGGCAGAAATATACAGAGAACGAAGGTGTCCAGCTACCTCCCGGTCGCTTCCCTCTACCTCGCCGCTTGACCGCTGGGGCAGATGAAGATGATGAAAGAAATGGCACTAGTTACCGATGTGAAGCAAAGTGATATTCGAAAAGGAGATATTAAAATCCGGAGCCTAGCCCCGTCAGCCTTGGTCCACGACTTCAACGTCCATATTAATGCAGCGGGGGATGCCGATGCCGATACCGATGCCGATGGAGAGGAAATGGCGCTGTTAATTCCAGAGCTGGAAAACGACCCGTACGTGAAGGCTGCTGTTGATCGTCTCTGCATACGATCAGCTTATTTGATTAGTGGGACGCAGCAAAAATGTTGATTAGTGGAGACCATCGACCGACTCGTTGTGTCGACCAAGCCACTGACCCGTCGTGTCGACCAAGCCACCGACTAGCACATTGGGCCAGCGACCCGACTGATCTGGTCGACCGCCATCGACCCGACTGAGCTGGTCGACCACCATTTCGTCGACCCTGTCCCGACTACGGATTAAAAAAAATTTGATGCATCATGAGAGGTCGGTTGGGTTGGAGCAGGAAATTCATACTCTCACGATAGAACAAGACAACGACGATGACATTCAAGCAAATATCATTCACCTACACAGCAAAGCGCTTTAATGAACATGATGACAATGCACCCCTCATTATCAAAATGCTGAAACTGTTCCTAGGTTGTGACCTCGGAAAGCTAGAAGACAGAGAAATGACATAGGAAGTCGAAGAGCCAAAAGGCCCCGCATGCCTGAACCGATGGAGATGCCGGTCAGATGAGAGATGTAGAAGGAGCAAGTCGACATAAGTCGACTTGAATGAAGACCGACTTAGTCGATCAGCCGACTAAGTCGAGAGACCGACTACGTCGGTCGGCTGAGTAAACACAGTAGTTAGTCTGTTAACTAATAGTCGTGTCGGTTCGGTGAACCGACAGGTAGTTATGATTGTAACTGTTTGTAACCTGTATATTATGATGTTGAGCCACTCAAGAACGTAGTTCAGTTCTTGGCTTTGTATGATCTATCGAGAATAATATAATCTGTTCATCTTATCAGTTCTTATCTCTTGTATCTATGAATATTCTGTGTATTTTAGTATGTATTGTTGGTAACCTTATGTGATCTGTGAGATTACAACATTGGTTCCGTTGCCGGTAGTACATAACTGGAATATAGGCTCACATATGATACCAGAGCAGGAGATCAAGGACTGGTGGGAGCGAAAACTTGCTAACTATCTGCAAAATTACGCAAGGAGGAACAGATTGACAGTCGCAGAAGCAAAAGCCAGATTTTTCACTGAAACTCACGAAAAATTTGTCGAATCCGTGCCACATCTA
>LPNX010945627.1:12114-38262 GCA_001517045.1 Pseudotsuga menziesii
TCCCTCATATGACAACTAGGCAATGGATAAATATTTTATAGTTCAAGGTGGAAAAGGTTTGGGGAGACTGCTTTTATGATTTTGAATCACTTAGCTGCAACCACATGACCAAGGGGAGGCTTTTAATTATTTGCTGAAATTTTTTTGGTGCCTAAAGTCACTTGATCTATGGGTCTTCTGACAAATAGATCCTTGTATAATTTTCTATCACACTACTTTATACCAGTGGGCTGTCTCTAGCTATCTAATTAGTATTTCAACCGTCAATGGATGCATACCTTGCAAAGAATCCAGTGAGTGGTTTCAGGCTCAGGGTACTGATTTAGTGAACTCGATTTCATGAGCTCAAGTCTTTTTTATACTGCCATGTGGTATTACTAGTCTTGATTATTGCTTGTACATTTTAATTAATGCTCGAGCACTTCGAATATATTGAGTTTTTGACATCTGTCGATATTGATCTCTGAATAATCCCATTGTTGATATTATTTTTCCTCTATAACCATTACTAATGTAATTCTAGAAGGTGTTAAAGTTTTAGCATCATGAGTAATTGCCAAGCCAATATGTTGCGCTAGGATTGGGCCTCATGTGTTGAGGTAGTGCCTTAGGGATCTTGAGTTGGACTCATGAAACTTGGAGTAGATTCTTGAGTTGGAATCAATAATGACTAATCCTTATGTGTAAAGGTTCATCCTCATGTGTTGAGGTGAATGCTTTGATTTGTTGAAGTGATTGTTATATTTTTATCATTCAAGATAGCATTATCTTAGAATCGTTAACTCAGAGAATAACAAGCACAACAATCAAACACAAGAGACAATGAACACAAAGTTTTTCCTCGGGGAAACCATAAAGGAGAAAACCCCGCAACTTCCTTAGAGATAGAATCAACACCAAAAGTAAAACCCCAAAACAATAAGATGATCTCCCAATAGCAATAGTCTCTCTCTCTCTCTTGTCCCAGTAACTTCTTATCTCGCAGTTATGTGCTACAACTGAGTGTGAGTGAAATGTGTGTTAAATAGAGAGGTTCACTCTCTATTTATACTAATTCCTGACTTGAAAATAACTCACTAGGGCTGAATTCTCTAGGAGAGTCTAATAACCCTAGGGACCCACAACTGTGAGGACTTTAACCCTTGATCAATAGGAGGGTTACCCACAATGACTTTACATGACTTGTTTACATTCTTGAATATCCCGATAGGAGCATCGGGGCATGACATGACTCAAGTACATTACAGACACTTCCTGGAATAAACATTGGGGTACAATACATAATATATACAAGTGAATACATTCCAAAGTTACAAATACACCAACACTCCCTCTTAACTATGAACGTATTCTCTCGACACAATTTATCTACACAAGTCTTCTTCTTTGTATCATCTAGATCATCATCAAGTCATCTTCATCTTCAAGTCATATTCATCTTCATCTTCAATTCTTCTTTCATATTCATCTTCAAGTCTAGATCGTCACTTGATTAGAGCATGACTAGATCATCATCAAGTCTGGATCATTACTTGATCTGGAGCATCAATGGATAATCATCAAGTCTGGATCATCACTTGATCTGGAGCATCACTGTTGGATCATCACTGGGTCATCATCACTGGTGCTATCTCAATTCTACTCATCATAGGAAGTTCTACAAAGCTAGCCCTTTTTCATGCTGGTTGTAGGCCTAGGTTTCATGTAGGTCTTTATCGTTTTCAGCACTTATATCTGACCATGGAATGAACCATGTCAGAAAGCCCCACCCAACACTTACATCTGACCATGGGAGGAACACATCCAAGAACCATGTTAGAAAGGCCCAACACTCACATCTAACTATGTGAAAAACACACTACATCAGAATGGCTCTGCACTTATATTTGACCATGTGTGAACACACCACGTCAGAATGGATCTGCACTTATATCTGAGCATGTTGGAACACAATGCATTAGAATGGTTCTGCACTTACATATGACCATGTGAGAACACACCGCATCATAATGGCTCTACAATTATATATGACCATGTGAGAACACACCGCATCATAATGGATTCGCACTTATATCTGATCATGTGAGAACACACCACATCAGAAAGGCTCTGCACTTACATCTGACCTCATCTTGTCAGAAAGGCTCTACAGTGATCATGTAGGAACACATCCCACAATCACATCAGAATATCTCTGCACTTACATCTGACCATGTGAAGCTCAGGATTTCACCATGTTAGAATGGACAATGGACACATCAATTCCCTTTGGAGGGAAACTCGATTTGGAGAACACCAAGATTCTCCCTGAAGTACTCAAACTTTACTTTAGCTAGTAGTTTGGTCAGTACATCAACTATTTGCTTGTCTATCACAACATACTGGAGCTTCACTACTTCTCTCTGCACCATATCCTTGATATAGTGATACTTGATCTCAATATGCTTTGAATTGTCATGGAACACTGGGTTCTCTGATAGCTTTACACAAGTTTGGTTGTCACAATATATACAAGTAGCATCCATCTGGAGATCAAATAAATCAGACAGTAGCTTTCTCAGCCACACTACCTCGTAACTAGCCGAACAAGCTGCAACATACTCTGCTTCGGTTGTACTCAGTGCCACACAGGATTGCTTCCAGCTAAACCAGGAGATCACACCTGATCCCATACTGAAGCAACATCCTGAAGTGCTCTTTCTATCAATGGATCTGCTTGCCCAATATGATTCAACATAACCTTCCAAGTTAATATTCTGATTCGCCTCATACTCGAGCCCATAATCAACTATACCCTTTAGGTTCCTTAGAATATGCTTTGCAGCAATCAAGTGAACATTTCTTGGTACTGTTAAGAACTGCCTCAAGGTGTTCACATAAAAGCAAATATCTGGTCTTGTATTCATTAGGTACATCAAGGACCCAATCATCTGATGATACATCATGGCATCAACCTCTTATGATGAAGCATCACTGAATAGCTTCAGGTTCGATGCCATAGGTGTGGTCATGGATTTGCAATTCGTCATCTCAAATCTCTTCAGGATCTCTACCGCATACTTCCCTTATCCTAGGGAAATTCCATCAGCATTCTGCCACACCTCCATGCCTAAAAAATAGTGCATCATACCCAAGTCTTCATTTTGAACTCGACAGCAAGCTTCCTCTTCGTATCAACAATCAACCCATCCATACCTGTTACAAATAGAGCATCTACATACAGTAGGAGCATCATTGGGTTACCATATTCAACCTTGTAGTAAAGGTTGGAATCTGCTTTACTATTGGTAAATCCCAAACTGGATAAGAAGCTATCAATTCTGTCGTACCATGTCCTGGGTGCCTATTTCAATCTGTACAAATATTTCTTCAGTTTACACACATGAGTCTCCCGATCATGTTTCTCAAAACCAAGTGGCTGCTCCACATACACTTCCTCTTCTACTACACCATTCAAGAAGGTAGTCTTGACATCCATTTGGTGTATCTTCGATTTCATTACTATAGCTAGAGCAAGTACTAATCTAATGGAACTGTATCTGGCTACAGGTGCAAAAGTTTCTCCATAATCTATTCCTTCTTTTTGGGAGAAGCCACGAGCCACAAATCTTGCTTTATATTTTTCTATGTTTCCATCTGTAGCATGCTTGATCTTGTAGATCCATTTGGAAGTTACAACAGACTTCCCTTTCGGTCTTGGAATAACATCCCAAACATCATTCTTCATGATTGATTGATATTCTTCGATCATAGCATCCTTCCATTCTTTTATTTTTGCCACTTCTTCATAGTTGGAAGGTTCTTTATCGATGAAGTCACATAATAACGCTACATAACCGGAGTAGGACCTAGTTCTTTTCCTTTCTCTATGATTTTCTTCTGGAGCCCCATATCTTTCTGCACCTTGGATAGCTTCTCATACCCAAGCAGGTTTCCTCTTATGAGGATTCTTCTCCTGAGGTGGATCTACAGGTTCTTGAGGTTCTTCTAATTCTCGATCTTATTCTTGAATTTCTTCGTTCATGGTTGTGTCACGAATTCTGGGTACTTCTGTTTCTTCAGGTTCTTCAGTAGGTCTCTTTATGGATTTGTTGTACATTGAGTCTTGGTCAAATGTTACATCCCTGCTGATGTTGATCTTCTTGAATCCTGGGAAGTATATTTTGTAGGCCTTCGAGATTTCAGAGTATCCCACAAATATACCCTTCCTTCCTGAAGGATCTAACTTTGTCCTCTTTTCTTTCAGAAAATGTATGTACACTGGACAACCAAATATTCTAAGATGGATGACTTCTGGTTCCTTTCTGGAAGAGACTTCTTTAGGTGTCTTGTTCTCTAGTACTCTGTGTGGAGTACGGTTCTGTACATACACCGCAGTTCTGGCAGCTTCTGCCCATAGATACATGGGAAGATCTTGCAGCTTCCATGATCGTTCTATTCTTCCTTTCTGCAACCCCGTTCTGTTGTAGATTATATGGAGTGGTTAACTCCCTTTTAATCCCTGAATCTTTGCATAGATCTTTGAATTCATTTGATGTGAATTCTCCGCCATTATCTGATCGAAAGGTCTTGATCTTCTTTTATGTGTGGTTCTTGATCAAGGATTTTAATTCCTTGAACTTGCTGAATACTTCATCTTTGTTCTTTAAGAAGTATATCCATGTATTCCTAGAAAAATCATCAATAAAAGAAACATAGTATACATACCCGCTTAATGAACTGGATGACATCGGAATGCATACATCAGAGTGAATGATTTCCAAGATTCCTTTTGCATTGCTCTTGCTACTTGGAAATGTCTTCTTTGTGTTCTTTCCTTTCGCACATCCTTTGCAGACACCGTCATGTTTTGTTTGAATTTCTGGAATTCCTTTAACGACTTTGCTTGCAAGTGGTAGTGCTCTAGTGCACATGTGCAAGTTCATTTGGATCTACTGATTCATGGACCAAAGCTTGTTCTAGTTGGCCCTTCAACTTGTATAGACCTCCTTCTTGTACACTAATCACTACTGTATCAACAATAGTATTTCCCTTTGGACACATGAGAACTTGGACATCTACAAATGCAACCCTTATGCCTTTTGCATCTAATGTAGATATGGAGAGGATGTTCTTATTTAGTCTTGGTACAAACAATACATCCTTCGTCTTTATATACTTTCCAGAATCTAGCTTATAGGAGGATTCCCCACTACTTTTTATTGGATACTGGTAGTCATCTCCAAGTTTCACCTTGTGGGGTGATTCATGTTATGATAGTTTCACAAAGGATTCTTTGAATCTTGTCATATGTTTGGAAGCCCCACTGTCTATAAGCCAATAATTTATTCCATGTGTGATGTTTCCTGTGAGAGCGGAAATCAAAACATATTCTTCATCACTTAAAGAATCATCACTGTCTTGTCTAATTCTCTTCTTGGAAGGCTCATCATCTTCAGCAGCATGGGCATGATGTCTTTTCTTGTTTCCCTTCTTCTTGAGAGATCTATCTTTGTTTCTAAGACAATCTCTTGCAAGGTGTCCTCTTTCATCACATGTATAGAAAATGAACTTAGACATATCTTTATACTTTCTAAAGTTACTCTTCTGGTGAGAGTGCTTACCTCTGTGATGGCTTGTTCTAGTTTTCTTGGATTGTACTATGAGAGCTTGATATTCACTTCCCATCATTTATTCTCATGCTAATATTCGAGCTTCTTCATGTGAGCATTCCTCCCATAGTCTACTAAACTTTACTAGCTTCTTTCTGGAACAGATCCCTTGAATCAAAGAGTCCCAAGCCCTAGGGAGACCATTCAAGGTGGTCATCACAATTTCTGCATTCTCTACTTCTTCATCTACCACTTCCAGCTGTTCCTTGATCTGAGAGACCCTTGTAAAGTAAGACTGGATAGTCTCTGCATTCTGGATCCTTACATTATTCAATTGGTTTCTTAGAGTCATCTTCCAGTTTATGTTCTTTTCTTCAAATAGTTTGGTCAAGGCATCAAACATAGGTTTAGGTGTCTTAAGGGAGGACACCTGTGGTATGAGGTGATCCTTGATTGAATCAACAATAATTCTCTTAGCCATGAATAATTTATTCTTATTTAAGGCCTTAGCCTCATCAACCTTTGGAACTGGAACCTTCTCATTGATGTAGGAGTCAAACTCATTTTCTTCGAGGACCAGGGAGATCCTATACTTCCAGGATCGAAAGTTATCAACTCCCTCAAGATTTTCATCAAGTTTGGTATGATGAGACATATTAACTGAGAACCTCAAATGGAAATACAAAATATTTAGATCTTACCAGGTTAATTTGTCAGATCTGGATCTGTAGCTAAATTTCTGCAGAGCTGGTTCAGGAGCAGGTTAGGGTTTGACTTTCTTGGAGTTCTTCCCAACCAAAAAAATTGATCTTGATCTCTAAACTTTGATTTTGAGGAGGAGATCAATATAGGTTTGGGCTCACTCAAAAATTCCACTTCTGTGGAAATCCCTAATTTTCGACAGTAGTGTCGGGTCAAAAACTAAAAATGCTCAGAATCAGATTTTGCTTCGATAGAAAGATGCACCCTAGAGAGGAGAGTCAGTACAACCTTCTTTTGCTGAAAATATATGGAGAGAGATCCAAAAAGTAGGAATCCCTAGTTTCCACAGCTGCACAGTGTCTTCTTCTCAGGTTAGCTTTGATACCATGTTAGATTTTTATCATTCAAGCTAGCATTATCTTAGAATCTCTAACTGATAGAATAACAAGCACAACAATAAAACACAAGAGACAATGAACACATAGTTTTTCCTTGAGGAAAACATAAAGGATAAAACCCCACAAATTCCTCAAAGATAGAATCAACACCAAAAGAAAAACCCCAAAACAGTAAGATGATCTCTCGACAGTGGTAGTCTCTCTCTCTCTTGTCCCAACAACTTCTTCTCTCTCAGTTATGCGCTACAACTGAGTGTGAGTGAAATGTGTGTTAAATAGAGAGGCTCACTCTCTATTTATACTAATTCCTGACTTGACAATAACTCACTAGGGCCGACTTCTCTAGGAGGGTCTAATAACCCTAGGGCCCCACAACTGCGGGGACTTTAACCGTTGATCAATAGGAGGGTTACCCACAATGACTTTACATGACTTGTTTACATTATTGAATCTCCTGGTAGGAACATCGGGGCATCACATGACTCAAGTACATTATAGACACTTCCTGAAATAAACATCGGGGTACAATACATAAGATATACAAGTGAATACATTCCAAAGTTACAAATACATCAACAGTGATGATGTTGAATAGTCTTGTTGGAAAAGGCTAAGGACTTGTGTGTTAAGTTAGGTCCTCACGTATTGAGGTGGACCTCATGTTTGGAAGTAATGATTTGCATGTTGAAGCATGAATGGTGTGTGATGTATTAATAACCATGGTCACTCAATATGTATGAGCTATTAAGTCTCCTCTAGAGACTGGCCACCTCAAGAGTGAATTACTTTAGCATATGACCACTTGGAACGATAGTTACAGAAAATGTTCACATCATTGAAAAAATATCCTTAGTATAATTGATATGATAGATAAATTAAAGTTGGAACTTGTGGACCATGCATATACGATAAGAGATAAATATAAGTTGCATCGAGAACGAAGAGAATTCGAATTGCTCATAATGAAGACTTCAATTAATTAAGTAGAACTATATTTGATTAACTCCAAGTGATATTGGCAAAGAATACTTAAATTAATTAAGGAGAACTCAAATTGATCACTTTAGTGATGCAATCAAGAATATATTTAGTTAAGAGTATTAACTAAGTATTAATAAAGAATATGTAGTTCACTAAAAGTGTTTTGCATGATGATTTGCAAATAAAATGAAACATTAAAATTTGCTCACCTGAAATAGTTTGGGTTACATAATCCCTTCAAGAATTAGCATTATCCCCTTACTACGAGAATAGATCCAAAAAACTAGCAAAATGGTACACCCAACAGTGAAACTTTCATATGGTAACCAAGCGAACCAATACACAGAAAGTAATTTGGATTTTGTATCTTGTAAACCCCACTTGTTTCTAAAATAAAGTGACTAAAAATTATTTGCGTCTAAGTACTCCTTGCGAGAAAAAGCTCCAAGAAGCCCTGAACCGCTTTGTAAGTGGGCTCTTAAGGAAAAGGAACATGGGTGCTTAGTAGTAGTGTACTTAGTTGTGCTAACCTAAAGCCTGTAAACAGGTTAACAATAATATAATTTTGGGCCTTATATTTACTCCATTGTTGTTAGTTCTGGTGTCAGACGACACTATCTAGGATGTTTAATTATCGTTAGTAAAGATAAGCCAATATATGTAATTGTTAACAATAGTGCCATAGGTATCCACATAATTAACCTGGAACATGCAATACTAGAATATAGTTAATTAATATACTGACTAATTGCTTAATTAGGTTAGCAATAGAGTATCAAGCATATAAACATAACTAATTAAGGGTTCATAGACTAATTCGAGTTATATCTATTACTCCATAATTATGCAGACATGGTTCTTGCTTTATGTAATAAATTGTATCAAGAACGACGAGATCTTACTGCTTTTTGTATTATCCATATTTTCCTGGTTAACCCTTAATGGTCATACTTTACAGTTGGTAATTCATAGTATATATTTGCTATTCAAGTGTAATAATGTCCCTAAAATACTAACCATAAAATAATATACCGGCTAATCCAGAGATATGGCTTTTTTATTAATATCTAACCCATGAAGCTTATATGTCATAGAGCAAATACTATTATGTAAATAAGAATATGTAGATCAAGACATGTTACTTGTGCCATAGAATGATACATCAACTCCTGTTATGAGTCAATTGCAGCTTCCTACCGCAGCCTTATATGCCATCATTGTAAAGGAAGTCGTGATCATTTTGATTGGATTCTATGGATGATCTCATCTTCCCAGAGAACTAGTGCAGAGAGAGCTATTTTGAAGGTGTTTCTCAGCATTGTCAAGATTACTGCTAGTTATGTAGGATGCACCGATTTTTCAAGTGAAGTTGAAGTAAAATTATTGCAAGACGTCAATTGAATGATACATTTTTAGATAATTTTGAAGTCAGAGATGAGCCATCAATTGATGTTTTATGGTTTCTTAATTTAGTTGTGTACCTCATCTAACACTTGCAATTTCTTTTTCTGTTAACAAATGCTTTTGAAATTTCTACTTTGTTGTATTTCAGCAGTGGAATATTAGTCTACTGGTCAGGTTCAATTCCAGGTGCAAGTCCTGGGTGATTATGGCATAAGAGTATGCACTTAGCCAAATGAAAGTTAGTTGTAATTACTGATTCAAATTTTTAAGGGCCACTGTATTGATAAAAATAGGCCACTTGTGGGCCTGCTGAATTTGGGTCAATTGTAATCCTCTTAGAGCTAGACAGAAGCAATTTCCACCTTAAAAAACACAAACTTGGATCCATCACTTGGGTTTAAAATAATATACCGGCTAATTCAAAGATATGGATTTTTATTAATATCTAACCCATGAAGCTTATATGTCATAGACCAAATACTATTATGTAAATGAGAATATGTAGATCAGGACTAGTTAATATATAGGACTTGTTACTTGTGTTGTAGAATGATACATAAGCTCCTGTTATGAGTGTATTGTGGCTTCCTGCTGCAGCCTTATATTACATCATTGTAAAGGAAGTCGTGATCATTTTGATTGGCTTCTGTGGATGGTCTCATCTTCCCAGAGAACTAGTGCAAAGAGAGGTATTTTGAAGGTGTTTCTCAGCATTGTCAAGATTACTGCTAGTTATGTAGGATGCACCGATTTTTCAAGTGAAGTTGAAGTAAAACTATTGCAAGATGTCAATTGACTGATACATTTTCAGATAATTTTGAAGTCAGGGATGAGCCATCAATTAATATTTGATGGTTTCTCAATTTAGTTATGTACCTCATCTAACACTTGCAATTTTTTTTTTCTGTTAACAGATGCTTTTGACATTTCTACTTTGTTGTATTTTAGTAGTGGAATATCAGTCTACTGGTCAGGTTAAATTCTAGGTGCAAGTCTTGGGTGATTATGACATAAGAGTATGCACTTAGCCAAATGAAAATTAGTTGTAATTAATGATTCATATTTTTAAGGGCCATTGTATTGATAAAAACAGGCCACTTGTGGGCCTACTGAATTTGGGTCAATTGTAATCCTCTTGGAGCTAGACAGAAGCAATTTCCACCTTAAAAAGCACAAACTTGCATCCATCACTTGGGTTTAAAATAATATACTGGCTAATCCTGAGATATAGATTTTTTATTAATATCTAACCCATGAAGCTTATATGTCACAGAGCAAATACTATTATGTAAATAAGAATACGTAGATCGGGACTAGTTAATATACATGACCTGTTACTTGTGTCGTGGAATGATACAGTAGGTTCGGTTATGAGTCTATTGTGCCTTCCTTCCGTAGCCTTATATTCCATGGTTTTAAAGGAAGTCGTGATCATTTTGATTGGCTTTCGTGGATGGTCTCATCTTCCCGAAGAACTAGTGTAGAGAGAGGTATTTTGAAGGTGTTTCTCAATATTGTCAAGATTACTGCTAGTTATGTAGGATGCACTGATGTTTCAAGTGAAGTTGAAGTAAAATTATTGCAAGACGTCAATTGACTGATACATTTTAGGATAATTTTGAAGTCAGAGATCAGCCATCAATTGATATTTGATGGTTTCTCAATTTAGTTGTGTACCTCATCTAACACTTGCAATTTTTTATTTTTTTTTCTGTTAATAGATGCTTTTGACATTTCTACTTTGTTTTATTTCAGCAGTGGAATATCAGTCTACTGGTCAGGTTAAATTCCAGGTTCAAGTCTTGGGTGATTACGACATAAGAGTATGCACTTAGCTAAATGAAAATTAGTTCTAATTACTGATTCAGATTTTTAAGGGCAATTGTATTGATAAAAATAGGCCACTTGTGGGCCTGCCAAATTTGGGTCAATTGTAATCCTCTTGCAACTAGCCAGAAGCAATTTCCACCTTTAAAAACACAAACTTGCATCCATCACTTGGGTTTAAACACTAATATCTCCTTTTCCAGGAAACAGTAAGCACGGAGTGTGTATTTGGCCACCTTTACCAGGAAGTGCTAAAAACAGAGTCTCCTATTTGGATACCTTACCTTAAATGTGTCCAACCAATACCAACAAAGGTCACCTCAAGGACTCTCCATAAAATAAGGAAATTTCATAAATTTTCCAAGAAGCTGAAATGAGGTTTTATAGAGGGAGAAATGTATAATGGTTCCTCGGTTACTCTGATGGGCTTGGAGACTCAACTTTGATACTCGACCGGGTCTCCTGAAGAAATGCATAAAAAAGGGGGAGAGTACCTGGCCCACTACACCTAGCTTCTCAAATAATTTAATGGTAAATTAGTTCTACCTCTCCTCCCACACATCATCCTTGCACATCATACTTGTAACTTTGATCTTCTATCCTGCAGCCAAGAATGCAAAACCAGAAGTACACCCAACGGATAACTTTTTGACCTTCCTTAGGAAGCTTTTGTACTTTTCACTTAGAAATAAAAATATTATTAAGGAAGGAGGATTCTCACTATTGGGGGGCATGGAATAATATCTGATATAGGGTTTGATTTCATGTGCAGGGTTTCAGAGAATCCTCGTGCAGCAACCATATTATATTGGCACATATTGGGAAATCGAAAAAGATGATGATAGCCATTGCAATTAGCGCAATGGAAATGAAACCCTATAAAAATCTATAAACATTCACACAAACCCTTGGATGACAATCAGGTACATCAGGGCACAAGAAGTATATAATTTGATGTGGCAAATGCAAATAACAGTAACAACATACACTAGAGAATTTGAGGCCAAAATCCGACTACTACCATGTCTGAAATTTGACACTAACCTGTTGGGTATTCGACACCCTTAATTTTTTTTGTCATCAGTGGCATAACATTGGATAGTTGACAGCCAAGCCAAGGCCATCGGATTTCCTACGGCACAACCATCAGATTTTCTATGGCACGGCCATCAGATTTCCTACGACTCGGACATTGGATTTCCTACGGAAAGGCCATCGGATTTTCTACGGCAGGTAGTCAGATTTTCTATGGCAAGGCCGTCGGATTTCCTACGGCAATGTCGTCGGATTTACTACAACAATCTACCGTCGGAGCCATAGCAATTTCGTCGAATTGGATGAAATTGAACTTCAGATAACCGATGAGATACTGTATGTTAATAAAAAAAAATTGTATTAAGTGGCAAGTTTACTTTGAGATATGCTAAAGATATCATTGTCTTTTGATATATTTTGGTGGATGTGTTTAAGTTTTAATACATCATCAGGACCAAAGATATGTAGGTCTTATCATTTGAAAGAGGATTCAACATAGATGGAATCTAGGTAGCTATATGTGAATAATTTGATACTTATAGGTAGCTATGATAAGCACATTGCATGATGTAAGAAGAATTTGGCAAGTGGATATGAAATGAAAGGCATTGGCGTTGTGCAGTAGATTTCTAGGTCTATATCTATAGGTTTTTCATCTATAGATTTGGAACAAAGTGGATATTCTAAAGAGAATTCACAAAAAAATAGATGGCAAAGTTCATTATGGCATGAGCTATGAGAGAGGTAGAGTCAATATTGCATGGAATTGTAAATTCAAATGCACAAGGGATGCAAGCAGAAGCAAGAGTACTCCTAGTCATTGCCTCGAGTTGGGATCAAGGATGATATCTTGGTTCAATAACAAGTAGAGTGCAATTGCTCTCAGTTCAGCTGAAACTAGAAATATGCCAATTGCATTGACATGTTATAAGGTTGTTTGGATTTTAAATCTCATTGGAAAGTTCACCAATCATAGGTTCATAATCAAGGAATTATATGTAAGAGTAACGAACTAACGACTTGTAGTTAGTCGTACAATTTCAATTTGTAAGGGTTGCACTCACAAAAAAATTACACATTCCAAATATGTGACCAAAAAAATATGTACCAAGAAAAGGTCATGCTTGAATTAGTTAAGAGACATGTGGCATTGTCAAGCTCGAGATCCAAAAAAACATTAAAGACTCAAAATTGAACTCACATGCATACAAGCTTACTTTGATCTATTTAAGCATGCGTGTTAATCACCTACAACTTTGTTGATTTTCTTTGGTAATAAAAAAAACAATCCTTCATGTTTTCTCATCTAAAATGGGATAATAGAAAAGGAACACACATGGCCATCATGAGAATGAGTTGCACAGGCTACATTGACTCTAACAAATCTTACAAACTCTTCTACAAAGACTTGCACTATCTTCCAAAAGCAGGCTCATAGAAAAGGAGGAAAACGTACAATAGATCATGAAAATGAGTTGCAAAGGCCACAATGTCTCCAACAAATCCTACAAAGGCTAACACTATCTTTCAAAGTTGGATTCTTCTACATAGATCCTAAATCAACTCATGCTTCATGCAGATATTCCACGAAGGTCACAGTGTAAAAACACTTGTTCTAATACCATGTTAGAGTTAGGGCATTAAAATCATTAATATGATTAAACCAAATACATAATTAACATAAAGCAATAAACCCAAACACAAATAAAAAAGATATGTGCATCTACCAGCCACCCAAAACTCCATAAATGCAATGTATATTATGCACTTTCTTGATACAACTTGTTGACATAATGAGGTTGATTGAGATACCCCTTAAATTGGTATTAAGGTAACTTAGATGCAGCCCCTAACCCTAGGTGGGGAACTACTACAGCCTCCCACTAACAACCCATGTGACCATATGCAAACCACTATGGCTTTACTAGCACAAACCAACGGTACCAAAAGGCCCCCCTTAATGGGTCATGTCAGCAAGACCATATTAAACACCATAACACTAACATATCTGCCCAAGTATTTAAACTTCTAAGTCAAAACAGTGTAATTTCATTAAACATTCTTGCCAAACATTTCAATTTTTCCACTAAATTATACAAGTCCCATGATTTCAAATTGCTATATGCCCATTCCATTCTACTGCTGTGAAACTTGTTACTAACAAGAAATCTCTAATGGACCATGATTATCAATTTAGTGCTCTCCAAACTTAAATGAGTTTCTGGGCCTTGATATATTGCTATCAGTTCAGCTTCATTATTAGTAACCTGCTCAGTTCCAATCAAGTAATATATTTGCATTCTCATTTTCAGCTAGCGCTCCTCTACCTACTCTTCTGGGTTTCCTTTTCTAGTCTGAATTCATACATATCTTCTCTAGCAGGATCTTGGCCACAAGTTTAGGGCCTTGCTGAAATCATAACTAAAACACCTCTCTACAGAGCTTGCAAAAGCATAGTTGATGACATTTATATCAGGAGTTTCAGGATTAACTGCATTATGTGATGTATTCTCGAATCTCAACATTTTGAACCTCTAGTTCCACAGTGCTTATAAAAACATAATTGATTATAGTTTAACTCATCTATTAGTTTTCCTATATAGGGCTTAAACAATGCTTTTCTAAATTTTTGCTCCAATAAAAGAACCAATCCTTGTAATTCAAACAAGTGTTGGGTATAACTGTCTACAGGTAATAAAGCACTCTTTAATTCACAAAATTGATTAGGAGGATCTTTAAGTCTTGAAAACATTTTGTATTTGATGTGTCCATACATTTTTCTCATTCAATCTTGTATGTAAGGCAGGCACGACTTAGGTATTACAACTGTAAATTGCGTGAGTAATACATTTGGTAAGGATTAATGTAAGAAATGGAGTCTAGCCATAGGATGATACTTCGAATATATTATTTCAAGACTTAATGATCATGATGAATAATTTCAAAGAACCCTTCTGAAAATACCCAAGAAGATAGAAGTATGACTTATCTGGACAGCTTACCAAATGTCAAACATCTTTTGAAGGAACACAAAACAAACAAATAATAGGATTTGAAGACTTGAAAGGGATATATGAACAAATTTACAATTTTATATGAATTGCAAGAAAGAGAGATTTATTGGCGATCAATGATAAATATAGGAATCTCTGCATACAAATCTAGCAAGTAGTGCCAAGAGAAATGTCTTTTACTGTCAACTTTTTACTTCGGATATTCATAATAACTAAAGCATCATTGATTCATTGTTGATTGTACATTTAATGTTATCATAGTACTCTATTAAGAAGCATCTAATAGTGTTTTTTTCCCTTGCATAATTATAAAATCCAAGAAGAATAAAAATAGGACAAACAAATACAATCTGATTCCATAGCTACAAATCTGCTTCAAAAATTTTGAAACAAAGTGTAAGGTTTTAATTTCTCAACGTTTCAAGCTCAGTAGCTCAGCCCATCATCAGGTTCCAGATTTGGTTCCATGACTACAAATCTGTCTAACAGAATTGTTCTATAAAATTATGAGATAGGCATCAAGACTTAAAAATCCAAGACAAAGACAAAGGGACAACATGTAATACCTAAATCATCGATTGAAGCAACAGACTCAAGTGCGCCAAAAAAAATAGTTTCAATAAGGGAAATGTGGAAAACCTGGGGCAGATTTCATGACAGATGAATGTTAATTTGCAATGTGAAAACATGTGTCAATTTATCCTCCATAGGCTGGCTGACAAGTGATGCAAATACAACAGGGAGACCCACCATACTTAAGAAGGAAAAAGTCACTCATTTTACATTATTTTATATGGCTTAGTACTTCACCATATTCAACTCTTAATATATTAGCTCTGTTTTTCCTCTTCAATAGCAAGGAACAACAAGGAAGCTTATCCCTACCTTGGAATCAATCCCAACAATAGTTTTTTTATATTTATCTGCCCTGCACAAATATGCCAAAAACAAGGAAGCTTATCTCCACCTCTGAATCAATCCCATCAATGGTTTTTAATATTTCTCTATCCTACACAAATAAGCCTCTATTACCAGGGGTCAAGAATGCATGATATATTCCCCATACTTGGAGCATGGGAGAATCCTTTTCTATGGCTGAGAAGATTCACCATATTCAAGAGTCTCAATGGATTAGCTGTGTGTTCTCTATAGAGCAAGGGAAAAAAGGAAGCTTACCTTTACCTTGGAATCAATCTTCCCTCAATGTTTTCCATATTTCTAACCTACACAGAGATGCCTCTATTATTGGGATTCAACAGTGTATGATGTATCCCCAATTCTTAGAGCATGGATGGAGAAGAAATACCATGAAAAATCATACCAGTATATGGTATATAGTCATGTCTATGTACCAGTATATACCTCTATACTCATGATGTATCCCCTGTATACCAATATACAGGCTGGTAACTCCCAAAATTACTTTTCATTACTAACTTTATTAAAATTCCATTGCCTCGTTGTCAATTTGAGTTCTACAACCCTTAATTTTGTAGTTACGTCTATCTTTACTACTTACATTATTGTTTGTACAGTCACTCGGTAAATTGGGAAAAACAAGGATATAGCATAGGTGAAGGTTGCAAAAGGCAAGATTATAAACAAAAGGAGTGGTAACTCAAAAGGAAATATGGAACAGTTATAACTGAATTTAATTTAGATATAGAGAATGGTGAAGTGAAAAATATATTTCAAGCTAAGAGTCATATTTATATTCGAAGCTATCAAAACCAACCAATTCGGACCATTTTGGGTGTTTTCCAGTCATAGCTGGTTGTTTTAAATGTTTTAAAACTTGGACTTCGAATCCAACTCAGCTCTAACTCAACTCTAATTCAAATAGGGCCCATAGTGAAGCTCTAGGCTTAGAGGTTTCTTTAATTGCTGAAATAAGCCACCAAGCTGTGAGAGCAAGTCACCAAACAGCAGCAGGTAGTTCTCAAGCAATTTACTGGATATGGAATTAGGAATGATGCAGTCATTACATACAAGGAAAAACTTCAGCGTCACCAACAACTTGAAAGGATTTTTATCTAGCTGGAAACCACTACTGTGATTCTATTCATGATGTCTTCACAAGCGCATATGATACATGTTAAACTTTTTACCTAATAACATAAAGGGGCAAAGAAAAGAACCATAAAGGTTCAAACACAATTCTAAAGAGATTCAAATTTTATTTTATTGCCCATTATTGAGAAATATTACATTTTTGAAAGAAGTTGTAATCACACAAAATTTCTAGCGGGGATTTCAAAATTGTACTCATTTAAAGGAAGAACCATGTCACTGCTTGAAGGAAAATTGATTGTAATCTTTGGGGTGCAAGCTCAATGGTACCCAACACCCCCATCATTGTTGTGGAAGACGGGTGCATGATCGGTTCTACCCAACACTCTTTTGTTGTGTTTATTATTGACAAGGAAGCATGATTCAATCAACACTTCTAAAAGGGTAAAAGAGGCAAACGACTACAAAATGCTTATCGTGAAATTGAACTTCTTCAGCAAGATATTGAAGTTTTTTTCATGAAATTGACAAGCTACATAAACTAGACAATTCAATAGGGGGCAATTTTTTTAAAGAAATTGTTGATTGCACTAGAAAACGCATTAGTGAACTAATAGAAAAGTTGGAATAAGTGGACGAATGGGTAAATAATATCCTAAATCTTCATGATAAGAAAGATCAAATGATAGAATCATTGTACCAAGAGTTACTGGCAAAGGAAAATGCATTGTTGGTAGTGAAACGTGAAGTAAAAAATTTTAACCAGGAAAAGGTAATGTGTGATGCACATGATTATGCAATTTGTGATACAAGTAATTTGGTTCAAAAGCTTGATGGTTTGGGTGATTGCAGTAATTTGGCTGATGCTAATGTTGATGATGCACATGTGTATCTCATATTGAAGATGATTCTGGTGATATTTTTGAAGGCGAACCTGATAGTGAAGATGATGATATTGGTTGTTTTAAAAAGCATACAAAGGGAATTAAGTCCAAAATTCAAACTGATGAATAAAATGGGTTCTGATGGAAAAGGTTTAGGAAAGAACATGCAAGGAATCCAAAATCCCATCAAGATATGTATAAGGCCAAGAAATGAAGGCCTTGGTTATGAAGGTCAAACAAGCAATGATGACATCAAATTGTGAAAGCAGAAACATCAAAAGACAAGGAACAAGCTTGCATTCAATTGTGGTAGAACATTAGCCTACCATGTTAGGGATCCCTTATAAAAACTCATCAGACTTCTTTACAAGCCAATGATGCCAACATGAATAGAGATAAGGTTGACTTCATAAATTCGGTTGAGATAGCAGGACATTTAGAGCATCTGAATTGACCACAGTTCATTGCTGCAAATTGGAGCATCTATATTTGACCTAGAGTTAAGTATGCATTTCTGGGCTTTAGAAAGAGCATGTCAAAAGTAGACATCATTTTCTATTTCTTATGCTGTACTAATATTAGTTTAGCTAACCTCTCTATTCCTTGCTCTTTTCTTTTATTATTTTATAAATATATGCAGCTCAAATATATTTCTCTTGACTGAAACAATGATAATTCCCTGACTGGTTGTACCTTACATGTTCATTTGTATTTTAGTCCCATCAACTTCTTTTGGTCACTTGAAAATACTAATAAAGTACAGATTTAATTTCAATTCAATCATGAAATTAATTACAAATTTAATGTAAGACCATTTGTTATAGAAATTGACATCTTGTACTATGTAGTTGATAGTATGGTCACTTATTGGTCTTCATCTACTTACTATATGCATGCTCTCTCCACTATGATAGAACAAAGTAGACAAATTTTGTATTATTGACAACAACTTGCTATTTCATATCTTGAACTTAATTCTTAGATGAAATATAACGCGAAAGAGATTATTTCTATCATGAACATGGCAGATCCGTTTGACTATGTCAAGATCAAGGGATTCTTAAATAATGTGTCTTGTGACTCGTCTCATCTCTTACAAGGTTGAACTGTGAAATGACCAACATTATTAGAGTCATCAATGAAAGAAATATACCAAAAAGGTTTCAAAGGTGCACTTAACTAGATTGAAGGCAAACAATCACTGAATAATTTTCAATAGAATTTGCTTTCAGAGTGTTTGTGCACATATCTTCAAATACATTTCATAAAATTAGGTACCACGACCTCTCAAGAAGACATCCCCTGGGTTATTTCAAGCCACCACAACCGTTGAGAAAATCCAACATGAGAGCCATCAATAGGATCAGAGTTCAGGGTTTTTTTCATTTTTGACATGGGTTATAATGTTTCATGGCTATTGCGTCTCAATGATTATAACAAAATTTGAAATTTTGAGTGTAGAACTAGTGTTTTTTTCATTTATTAAGCATTGGCTTGGTACTGGTGAGTAGCCATTGCCATGAATTGTTATCAAGGAAAATCTGTATTTCCACTACAAGTTCCTTAGGCATATTATAAATATCCCTCGCTAACAAAGGATAATGTTGATGTATTTGTAACTTCAGAATGTATACATCCGTATTTCTTATGTATTGTAACCTGATGTTTATTCCAGGATGTATTTGAGTCATATCATGCCCCGATGTTCCGATCAAGAAGTTTCTATAATGTGAAAATCATGTCAATTCATTGTGGGTAACCCTCCTATTGGTCAAGGGTTAAAGTCCCCATAGTTGTGGGGCCCTAGGGTTATTAGACTATCCTAGTGAATTCAACCCTAGGTGAGTCATTATAAGTTGGGGCAATAGTCCCGACCATCTAAGTCAAGGTTAACCCTCCTTGTTGAGCAGAGGGAAAAGTCCCCACAAGTTGTGGGGCACTAGGGTTATTAGACACTCCAATAGATGTCGGCTCTAGTAAGTAATTGTTAAGTGAGGCCGACATGTTGGAGTGCACTTCAATTGAATGAAAGAATATAAATAGAGAGTGAGCCTCTCTATTTATCACACTCACACTCACTCATTGGGGCGCATGAGTGAGAGAGGAGAATCTCTCTTAGTGGGAGAGAGAGAGACAGAAGCTCTGGAGATCATCTTTATGTTTTGGGATTTTCTATTTTGGTTCTGATTCTATCTCTGAGGAAGTTGCGGGGTTTTCTCCTTCATGGTTTCCCCGAGGAAAATTCTTTGTGTCTCTTGTCTCTTGTGTTTTATTGTTGTCCATGTTATTCTCTCAGTTAAAGATCCAAGATTATAATGCTAGGTTGAATGATAAAAATCTAACATGGTATCAGAGCTAACCTGAGAAGAAGACATTATGCAGCTATAGAAGCTAGGGATTCTTAATTTTTTCATCTCTGTGCACAATCCATCAGCAAAAGTATGCTAGGTTGACTCTCCATTGAAGGGTGCATCTTTCTGTCAAAGCGGAATTCGATTCTGAGCATTTTCAGTTTTCGGTGCGAAAATTAGGGCTTTCTACAGAAGAGTAATTTTTTAGTGATCCTGGCATAGGATTTATCCCCTCATAAAAAACTGAAGTTTAGAGACCTGGATCAATATTTTTGGTTGGGTGGAACTCTGGGAAAGTCAAACCCTAGTTTGACACCGAGCTAGAAAAACCCTAAATACAAAAACTGCTAAGTTTTGGTACATTCGGTATATCCTGAGATTTGAGACGTCGTAAGAGATGAAAATTGCAGAGTCCAAAGATAAAATCTTGATATACACTATTTCCAAAATTCTACCTCAGATTCCCTATATTATGGGAGAAATGATCCCTCCATGTTAGGGTTCCGGCCTCTTCCAGAATTCATCTCTAAACAGGACACCTGGGGAAAATTGAAATATCTTGGGCTACAAAGGTCCAAATGGAATTCCTAAAGCTTTTAAAAAATAGAACGGATTGTAATTTTTGAGGTTCGAATTTTAGACTCAAAAGATGAACCAATGACGCGTGGAAGTCTGTACAATGTCTCTGTTCTGAATAGTCCTGTAACAGGTGACCTTGGGAAAATGATCATAAGTACCAATTGGTGAAACTAATTCTAATGAAACCTGTGTTTTTGGAATAGTGACACATGATTTTACCTTAGTACAAATTTTCATACATAGAGGAGCAGTAATTTCAAAGATATCATAGAAATGGTAACAAACATTTCTGCAGAAGAAATTGGAAAACTAGGGCTTCCTGTTCCGAGAGCTTCCCTCCACTGTTTTCAGAAAAGGAGTACATTGGACAGCTCCATTTGAAGAGATATATATTTCTATCCAATCAAATCTAAAAGATTCCAAGTTTTTAAAATTAGGGTTTCTCTAACAAGCCCTAGATCAGCCAACTCCAGAACCAAGACGGACACCTCAAATCGGTAAGATCTAATCTTTTGCTATTTTCATTTGAGGTTCTCATTTCAAAGTCATCTATCACACCAGCTTGATGACAAGCTTGGTGAAGTTGAAAACTTTCAAGCATGGAAGTATATGATCTCTCTGAAGAAAATGGATTGGACATCTACATGAGTTTAGATATTCCAGTTCTAGAGGGAGATGAGGCTCAAATCCTTACATAAGAAGAACTTGGTCAAGGCCAAGAAGATCATCGTTGATTCAATCACGGATCAACTTGTACCATAAATGTCTTTCCCAAAGACACTGAAGATGTTTGATTCCTTGACCAATATATTTGAAGGGAAGAACATAAATCAGAAGATGGCTTTGAGAAAACAAGTTGAAGAATGTGAAGATCTAGAATGCAGAACAACTTGAAGCGGTAGAAGAAGAAGTGGAGAATGCAGAAGTGGTGATAGCCACCTTGAATGGTCTCCCATGATCATGGGATTCATTCATTTGATGAATGTGTGCCAGAAGGAAGTGATTACTTTCAGCAAACTCTGGGAAGAAGAAGAAGCTCGACTCATATCAAGAGAAGAGAATATGGGAGCAACTGAAGATCAAGCTCTCACCATCAAAAGAAGATCCCTCAAGCAATGAGGAATATAAAGAACTCAACTCTTAAAGAGCCTCCTATCCATCCTAGCATTTGGATAAGAAACGATGCTATTATGAATGAAGAAGATGATGAAGCTAAAGGCTCAAGAGGAAGTCTACCCATGAAACAAATAAAGATAAGTATTCAATTGTCATTTCATGATATTGTTTTGTTATGCATTTGTTTATATTCAGTTGATGTATTATGCATGATAGGATGTTTGCATTAACAATAGTATACTACTAATATGCATGTGATGGGTAAGTAGCTCATGGTGCTATACAAATCTCCATTTCTACTTATCTAGAATGAAACCTCTTTGCTGACATATTGGATTAGTGCACAATATCAATGTTGTCCTGGTAGAGATAGAAGGAATCTAGAAACTTTCTGTGAGATATGGATGAATGTTGTATTGTCGAAAGTAGTTGCATGATCATATATTTATGCATAAGAATTTTCTAGTATGAATATTTATTATGAAATGTTTCTAACCACACAAATGCATTTGACTTGTAGGAAAGATTGCATACATAATCACCTACAAGAAAAGAAGGATGAGACTTGTTCTGAAGAACAAGTGATGACAGTTCAAGATGAAGAATAATATGATGAATGTAGCGACATCATTGATGCAGAACCTTCCAGGTATGAAGAAGTAACCAAGAAGAAAGGGAAGACCAGTTCAAGAAGAATGATGTCTAGGATATAGTATTGATACGTGAAGGGAAGTTTGTAGTTCCATCATGCAGTAGATGGAAACATCGTACAAAGCAAGATTCGAAGCACGAGGCTTCTCATGAAAAGAAGGCATAGACTACGAAGAGACATTTGCATCCAGTAAGAGTTGAAACGCATACATAATAAGCTTGATGAAGATCTTAACCTTTGCTACAAGGTTGAAGATGAAAGTCTATACACTATATGGATACATAGAATATTAGTAGCATAGGAAGCTATTTGTCACTCCAGTACAGAATGCTTCAATGCATAGAGTACAAAAGACAGAGAGAGAATGATTCTTTGCTTCAAAGGGAGTACAAAAGATCTTGAGGTTCGACATGGTACGACAGGATGGATAGATTACTGATAAATCTAGGCTTTACTAAGAGTAAAGAAGATAACTCTTGATGGTTGCAAAGCATGCAGTGAGGTGCCTGAAGGGTACAGTTGATTATTGGCTCAAGTATGAGGTGAATAAAAAGATTATGTAGATTCGTATTGAGTAGGTAGTGCCATTGATAGGAAGATCACTTCTAGGTGCTACTTCAGTATGGGATCAAGTGTGATCTCCTGGTTTGGCAAGATGGAGTCCTACATGGCACTAAGTACAGCTGAGGCAAAAGATGTTGCCATTTGCTATTTGAGAGGAGCAGTGATCCAGATCAAGATCTCTTGAAAGAAGGATTTCTAGCATAGCTGATGAGACAGGTTGCCCTTGGATGTAATCGGTCCTATGAAGCTTGCAAGGTCATCCTTGGACGTAATCATCCCTGATGTGATTCTATGCTAGAAATGGCCAAAGTGAAGTTTGAGTACTTCAGGGAGAATCTTGGTGTTCTCAAGATCAAGGTTCCCTCTAAGGTGAAATGATGAGACCTAGAGCCATTCTGACATGGGAGAGGATTAAGTTCCTTCCATGGTCAGATGTAAGGGTTGAGCCATTCTTTCATGGTGAGAGGATTGGCTCCTTTGATATCAGATATGAGTGCTGAGATCTATAGCCATTCTGACGAGTAGGTCAGATATAAGGGATGAGCCATTCTGTCACGGTGAGAGGATTGGTTCCTTCCATGTCAGATGTGAGTGTTGGCCATTCTGTCGAGTAGAATAGATGTAAAGGCAACTGCCATTCTGGGAATGGAGGCACCTAGTCATTTACTAGGAAAACTCAGTTTAGAACTGAGAAGCCATTCTGATGTGAGAGAGGGATGTGTTCCCACTTGATCAAATGTAAGGGATGAACCATTCTGTCATGGCTAAAGGACTAAGTTCCTCCCATGTCAGATGTGAGTGTTGGCCATTCTAACGAGTAGGTCAAATGTAAGGGCAACTGCCATTCTAGGAATGGAGGTGCCTGGTTAGTTACCAGGTAGCTCACTTTGGGACTATGGGCCATTCTGATGTGATGATAGGATTAGTTCCTTCATGATCAAATTTGAGTGCACGCCCTTTTGATGTGATGTGTTTACACATGGTTGAATGTAAGTGCAGATCCTTTCTGACAAGATGAGGTTGGATATAAGTGCTGAGCCATTCTGGTGTGATGTGTTTACACATGGTCAGATGTGAGTGTTGTGCCTTTCTAAAAAGATGAGGTCAGATGTAAGTGCAGTGCCTTTCTGACAAGATGGGGTCGGATGTAAGTGTAGAGCCTTTTCGATGCAATGTGCTTGCACATGATCGGATATAAGTGCTAAGCCTTTCTGACAAGATGAGGTCAGATGTGAGTGCCGATCCTTTCTGACAAGATGAGGTCAGATGTGAGTGTTGGGCGTGCCTTTCTGACAAGATGAGGTCATATGTAAGAGCTGGGCGGGCCATTCTGACTTAAGTGTCAGATATAAGCTTTGATGAAGACCTACATGAAGGGTAGGCCTACAAGATTGAATCTGTAGAACTTCCTATGACGAGAAGAATCGAGATAGCACCATTATGAGATAGCATGTGATCCAGACTTGATGATGATCTAGATCAAGTGATCCAGATGAGATGATCCAAACTTGATGATCATCTAGAGTCAAGTGATGATCTAGTTGTGATGATGATCCATATCAAGTGATCCATATGTGATGATCCAGACTTGATGATGATCCAAATCGAGTGATGATCCAGATGTGATGATGATCCAGCTTCAGTGATGATCCAGATCAAGTGATGATCCATACTTGATGAACTAGTAGTGATGATCTAGATCAAGTGATGATCTAGACTTGATGATGATCCAGCAATGACGATCTAGACTTGATGATGATCCAGTGATGATGATCCAGATCGAGTGATGATCCAGATCTAGTGATGATCCAGATCGAGTGGTGATCCAGATCTAGATGAAGATGACCTGAAGATGAAGATGACTTGAATATGAATATGACTTGAATATGAAGATGACAAGAACTTGACTATAATTCAGATGATACAGAGAAGAATACTTGTGCTGATAAATTGTGTCGAGAGAATACCTTCCTAGTTAAGAGGGAGTGTTGATGTATTTGTAACTTTGGAATGTATTCATTTGTATTTGTTATGTATTGTAACCCGATGTTTATTGTGGGATTTATTTGAGTCATGTAATGCCCAGATGTTCCAATCGAGAAGTTTCTATAATGTGAAAGTCATGTCAAGTCATTATGGGTAACCCTCCTATTGGTCAAGGTTTAAAGTCCACACAGTTGTGGGGCCCTAGGGTTATTAGACTATCCTAGTGAATTCGACCCTAAGTGAGTCATTATAAGTTGGGGCAATAGTCCCCATCATCTAACTCAAGGTTAACCCTCCTTGTTGAGCAGAGGGAAAAGTCCCCACAAGTTGTGGGGCACTAGGGTTATTAGACACTCCAAGAGATGCCGACTCTAGTAAGTAATCGTTAAGTGAAGCCGACATGTTGGAGTGCACTTCAAGTGAATGAATGAATATAAATAGAGAGTGAGCCTCTCTATTTATCACACTCACACTGACTCATTGGGGCGCATGAGTGAGAGAGGAGAATCTCTCTTAGTGGGAGAGAGAGAGACAGAAGTTGTGGAGATCATCTTTATGTTTTGGGCTTTTCTATTTTGGTGTTGATTCTATCTTTGAGGAAGTTGCGGGGTTTTCTTCTTTATGGTTTCCCCAAGAAAAATTCTTTGTGTCTCTTGTCTCTTGTGTTTTATTTCTGTGCATGTTATTCTCTCAGTTAAAGATCCTAAGATCATAAAAATGATAAAAATGTAACAGATAACTCCCTATATGCTTCATCTTTTAAGCATGTTGTATGAATACATATTTGTCCTCTACAAACATGCCAAGAAAGCCATTGGCATGACCTATCAACTCTGAATCCACCATGTCTGGCATATCACTGTCATGGTTGTGACTCTCAAACAATGTAGTGGAAGGGTACATGTGTCTAGGGCACATCCCTATCTCCTTGGCAATGGTAAGTTCATATTCTCTAACCATCCTTACAACTATTTCTACTTAAAATTCTAATGCACGATGGATAGTTTCAGCTATGTCATTATGAGGAGAGTACAAAAGTGGAAAGAGGCCTAAT